>JAXQQM020062546.1:0-56603 GCA_034641835.2 Pinus albicaulis | reverse complement strand
AGTTAATTTGAAAAAACTTATCAAAATAGAAAAATCATGAAAATATAATATGACAATCATTTAAATGTATCCTTGAGACAAAATCTTAGCATTCTTCATTGATTATGGTTTATGAACTTATGGAAAAGTGCTGGAATGAGATGAGAAAACTGTAAAGGAGAGGGTAATCTTAGGGTTCAACATATCCCCACTGCAAAATCATTGCATGTCCTCATGCAATTTTCCAAAATATGAGTTCTTCTCCCTTACTGCATGTGCTCAAATACTTCAGCTAGGACATCCAACCTTATTCTTCTGTTCCTCTTTGAAGTCAATGTCATTCTTGGCCTTTTCATGAGAAGTTTGAATTTGATGTTTATGATTGCTCTGTTCAGTCTCTTGTTCTTCTTCTTCAATTTCCTATTTTTCCTTGTGCAATAGCCCTAGCTACAAAGTAGTATTATCATGCATTGCCTTTTACAACTTGTTTTGTTCCTTCAAAATCTCATTTTCCTGCTTATTGTGCATGTTCAATATCTCTAATTCATAAATATCTTGCTTAATGGAGTCAATTAGAGGTTCTTGTGGATTGACAGGTGGTTGGTTCATTGAAGCACTTCTTCTTTCCAATGAATCTACATAATCATATATTTGCTGCTGAACTGGATCTATACCAGGAGATCTTCTACTGGGGCCTTCTTCAAAATGATGAATGGGAGAGTTTTGAGGACTGTACACAGGATAATTATCAACAGGTGATGGAACTGGGGTTTCCTCTTCTATATTTATGAGCTCTGCCCATTTGAATGGTGTTTTCTTCATGATGCCTCGGAGTCTAGAGCTCCTTATTAGTTTTAGAGAACCTTCATTCCCTTCATTTGTAACTTCACTCTCTTTATTTTTCTTTCCTCTAGCCTTAATTTGTTTTCTAATTTCTGTCGGTTCTTCAGAAATTAATTTCTCATCATTCCTATGTAGTGAATTTTCAGGCATGTCTTCAACAATTACATCAGTTTTATTTTTTTTACTTCTCCTACCATTTTCTTCCTTGGGTGGTGATTCTGGTTGTTCTTGAAAATGATTCCTTACAAGGAAATCCTCCCAATTGTCTCCTATGCTCCTTAAGTGAAATTCAATGAGTATTTTCACCAAGCCATGATCATGCATAGTGGTCTCTATGGATTGTATTCTCTTTTGTACATTTGAGGCCATTCTCCTTAGACTATTGAGCAGAAAGAAAGGAAGGTTGATTTCACCATTTTCTAGAAAATTAATTAATAAACGGATATGAAAAACATACATGGTTCCAAATCTTCCTTCACAAGTTATGAATTTCTGCAAAATCAAAAGCACATTTCTCCATTTGATTTTCAGAGAAGTACTTGGGATTCCTTTTCTAAAGACTGAGACATCCATATTTGGGTTTTTAAGTATCACCTTCCATGATTCATTATGGAATTATTTGTTCTTGAACCATCTCTCTCCATGCCTCGAAAGTTCTGTAGCTTCAGCCAAGAATGACTCTGTCACTGCAAATTTAATGTCCCCAATCTCTACTTCGGTTCCATCAAAAGACCGGGCAAATGATTTGGTAATTTCCTTGTGAAAACCATCAAACTTTTCTATGAACCTCAACCATCCAGCTTGTTGTAGCAGTTCTCTAACCTGTGGTTATCCTTCAATGTATTTCACCCCCCTAGTTTTGTTCTAACAATCAAACCCATCCTTATTTTATGCAGAGTGCCTTCAACCTTTAGAATTACCCCTCTGTTTTGTGGAAATGAATTGGTTGCAGAGTTGATGGAGATGAATTGGTCATGGAAACAATGGAAACGAATGAGCTACAGATGGAGGGTTTTATGGTGAGCTCTAGAAAATAAGTAAGTGATACAGTCTTGGAGAGACGTAGACAAACATGTCACATCATAATCATGACCGTTAGTCATCAATCAAGGATATTTAATGATGGACCGTTATGCAAATTTATATGAGGGATATGGTCGAGATATATCATGATGAGGATTTGTAATCAATTCTAATGATAGATTGTCAAGGAACATATGAATGTACACATTATAAATATTTCATTTTTTTAACTTTGCTATTAAAATAAATTTTTACACCTTACCTCAGAACTTAACCTTATTGTTTGTTGTTGCTTGATGTTGTTCCTTAGGTACTCCTTTTGTAGCATAGTGATCTTCAAAAACATAATCATTTAGTCCCTTTGCAATCATCATGTCACAATTGCTGAAGTGGCTACAGAATAAAATTAGCTACAAAATAGAATCAGCTGCAAATTTATTTATTTTTTTGTTAAGTATGACACATGAATGGAATGAGTGAAAAATATGGAATGGAAATGGAATGAAATGGTATGAATGTGAAAATGAAATGAAAGTGGAATGAAATGGAATGAAAGTGGAGTGTGATGTAATGAAACTAAATTTGCAGATTATGAACTGCAAATATGAATGTAGTTTTCACTACTTTATTACAGAAAGGAAAATGGAAAATATAGGGTGTCAGAGAGTTCTGATTTTCACCCTATATTTTCTGCATAAGTATGCCAATCATTGATTGGTTTTCATACTTGTACACTTTATTTATTTATTTATTTATTTATTTTTATTTTATTATTTTATTTATATATAATTTGTTTTATCAAATGTAGGAAAAGTAAAAGCTAAGTTTGTGAAGAATAAAAATTCTTCTTCACTAACTCCATATCATTATTATCTTGAAATTTCTTGACAAACTCTTCTTGTGAAAGTGCTTTATGATATAGTTTCAACCGATGACCATTCACAAGGAGAGATACCTTTTCTTCTTCTATTGTTATGTTCTTTACTGCTCCATTATCAAAAACTTTTTCAATCTCATATGGCCCAAGCCAATGAGTCTAAAACTTTCCTTGAAAATCCTTGAATTTTGAATCAAACAAAAGTGCCCAATCCCCTTCTTGAAACTTATTCTCTTTGATATACTTGACATGCCATTTAGTCCTTTGCTGCTGGACTATACTGGTTCTTTGGACTGCATCTTGTCTGATTTCATCTAGTTCATTGATTTTCTCCTGTCTACGCTTCTATGCTTCTGATAAATCAAGTCCCAGTTGGACTGCCATCTTGAAGGTATTGATCTAAAATTATATAGGGAACGGGACTTGCTTCCCATAAACAAGTTCATAGGGAGTATGTCCTGTTGTGTTCCTCCATGTAGTTTTGTAGGCCCATAAGGAAGCCTATCTGCCCAATCTCTTCTGTGTAGATGAACAGTCTTAGTGAGAATTCATTCAATCACCTTGTTGGTAGATTCAACTTGACCATTTGCTTGTGGATGGTAAGGAGTAGACTTTCTGTGCTTGATCTTATAATATTCTACCATATTTTTCACCATATTTGATGTAAATTGAGTGCCCTGATCTATTACAATTTCTCTTGAAACACTAAAACGAGTGAAGATATCGTCAAAAACAAAATTAACTACAGATCCAACATTAAAAAAAAAGTAATGCTTTAGCCTCTACCCATTTAGTGACATAATCATTGCATACCAAAATATACTTCTTTTGTTTAGATGGAGGATTGATAGGTCCAACAAAATCCAAGGCCCATTTTTTAAAAGGTTCAATGAGTACCTGAGGTTGCAATGGCATTTCATTTGAAGGAGCAGGTTTCCCTACCCTTTGGAAACTGTCACACCTTTTGACATATTCTTTGGCATCTTTGAAGATGGATGGCCAATAATATCCTAAATGAAGGATTTTATAGGTTTTCCTCTTATCAGCAAAATTTCCACCACAAAATTCATCATGACATGCCTTAAGAATTTCAGGCATTTCATCTTCTCGAACACATCTTCTGATAACGAGATCTGGACCTATCTTATACAATTCATTAGTAATCCATGAGTATTTTTCACTTAATTGAATGATTCTTATTTTCTCTCTAGAATGAAAATGTGAAGGTAATTTTCCTATAACTAAGTAATTGGCAATATCTGCAAACCAAGGGGTCCGAGTAGTTATTGCAAAAAGATATTCATCAGTAAATTTATCTTAGACTGGAGTATTATCTTTGATATTTTGAATTATAGATAGGAAATCAGCAACTGTGTTTTGTTTTCCAGGCCTGTCTAGAGTAGTAATGTTGAATTCTTGCAGGATCAATATCCATCTAGTAACTCTGCCATTAGTAATAGATTTATTCATTAAATACCTAATTGCAGAGTGATCTGTTTGGAGAAAGGTTTCATAACCTGTTATGTAATGTCTGAATTTGTTAATAGCATGAACAAAAGCTAAGAATTCCTTTTCAGTTACAGTGTAACTCAACTCTGGGGGAGTCAAATTCTTACTTGTGTAATAGGTGCCATAGGGGATAAAATTTGTTTGTCCTAACACAACTCCTAGAGTTGTGTCTGAAGCATCTGTTGAAATGTGAAAAGGTATTTTCCATTTAGGCCCTCTTAAGATGGGTGCTTCAGAAATTTTTGCTTTTAAGGTTTCAAATGCTATCTGGCAATCAGGATTCCAACTAAATTTACAAACTTTGGTGAGTAGTTTGAAAAGTGGAGATGCCATTTTGGTGAAATTTTCTATAAATCTTCTATAATAACCTGTGAATCCTAGAAAACTTCTAACATCCTTTTGGAAAGTTGGAACCGATAACCTGGAGATGACCTCAACTTTAGATTTATCAACTTTAATTCCATCTCCTGAAATGTGATGTCCCAAAAAAATCTCTTCAATAAACATCATAAAGCATTTTTCATGACTTAGTGAGAGATTTGCTTCCTTATATATTTTAAGAAACTTTTCAAAGTTTTCCAAAGCCTCCTCAAATGTATTACCATAAACTATAAATTCATCCATATACACTTCTACACAATCACATATTAGATTAGAAAAAATTCCTAGTACTACCCTTTGGAATGTTGCAGGTGCATTGCACAAACCAAAAGGAAGTACTCGGTAGGCATAAGTTCCCCATGGACAGGTGAATGTGGTTTTATCCTAATCTACAAGTGCAACCTGAATTTGATTATTACCACTGAAACCATCTAGGAATGAGAAATACTTCTTACCTGCTAATGTATCTAACACTTGATCTATAAAAGGCAAAGGATAATGACCTTTAAGGGTAGCTTTATTCAATTCTCGATAATCAATGCATACCCTCTATTTACCATTCTTATTGGGTACAATCACTGAAGGAGAAACCCATTGACTATATGAAATTAGATAGATGAAGTTTACATTTAACAACTTTTGCAACTCTTCTTTCACAATTTCCCTGAGATTTGGGTTGATCCTTCTTTCAGGCTGTCTGATAGGTTTGCAATTTTCCTCAATGTAGATGTGATGTATACAAGTCTTAGAACTAATTCCTTTCATGCCAGTGTATTCCCATGCATATGCAGATGAATGTTGTTGCAATGTTTTGATTAGCTTCTCTTGTTGTAATTTTTCCAAGTTTTTGTTTATTTTCAAGGTCTTCCCTGGAAATATTTCAACTGTAGAGCTGCCAAATTATTCCATAGAGTAAATAGACATCTACCTAAATGACAAATATTCAATATTGGATTTCTATTGAAATTGATCATGTTCATATTCTGGTGATAATTCATAATTTTGAAATAGTGAAGAGAGGTTGTATATCTTCTTCATCATCAATCCATTATTTGTCATCTATTTCTGTGATTGTTCTTGCTGGAGGATACAGATTAAATTTCTTAGTTGAATTGCCATTAGAAATGTACATGTCACTAGATCTACAACTCATGAAAGCATCAGCTGTATCCAACCATGGTCTTCCTAGAATGAGTGGGTGTCCTCCTAGATTGTTCTTAGGGGTTAAAATCATAAAATTAGCAGGATACTCCCAAGAATCTAAAGAAACTGAAATATCTTCTAACACACCATCTGATTTGATTACAGATCTATCTGCTAACTGCAGTAATGTAGGTGTATAGAGAATTTTAGGAAGCTTGAGTTGTTCCATGGTCTATTTTCTCATGATGTTTATTGTTGCTCCTAAATCAATCAATGTATTTGGAATTTCAATTCCATTGATATGTGTTTTGACAACTGGACTTCTCGGATCCAAATATTTTTGAATTGAAATTTTTCCCATCATTATGTATGCTATTTTTCCTACAAGCTGGATTTTTTTTATTTCTTTTATTTTTCTTCCTTGTTTCTTCATACTCAACTCCTTTATTGTTTTAGCTAAAATTGGAATTTCCTTGATGGCTTGTAACAAAGGAATTTTAATGCAAATATTTCTCAATTCATCTAGGAAATCATAATTAGGCAACATAATATGCTTTTCTACTACTCTATCAATTTGTAATCTTTCAGGAAAAGGAGGTGTAGAAGTAGACACTAATGGTTGCTCTATGACAGGAGTTGAATTTATTTGTTGTTTTTGCTTTTTATCTTCAGAATTTTTGTTTTGAAGAGCTACTTCTTCTTCAAAACTTTTATTGGTTTGTAGATAATCTTCCTCAGAAACGGTCCCATTCTTGAATGATTATATAAGGCTTCTTCTTTTCTAATATCCTACTAGATCTTAGTTGGACATCATTAAGATCTAGAGGCGTAATCATATAGGTTGGAAATTGTTGACCTTCTATCATACAGGTATTATGGGGATTTTTATTGTTGGGGTTTGGTAATGGTTGGGCAGGTAACTGGTTTGGTCTCTAAGGAAATGGTAGTGAGAGTTGTGGATTCGGGTTTTGGATTGGAGGTTGTTGATTTTGCTGAGGAATTTTTTGGGAAGGATAATTTGGATATAATGGAGGATATTGATAGTACTGAGAAAATATTCCATATGGATTTTCAATTCCTTAAGCCCAAGGTTGAGATTGAAATTGAGATTGGGGCCATGGTTGTTGCCAAGAATTCCAATTTGGTGGGGGCTGAGTATTCATTTGGTTTTTAAACCCTTGAGTTTGTGGCCCCTGCCATGGTATTCTAGAGACAAAACAAAGAGATTCTGTAGGATTTGATGTTGTTTCTTCTTGAAAAACAGCCTTAAGACCAGGAATTGAAGGACAATTCTTTGTCTCGTGAATTTTTGAACAAATCATACAGGTTTCTATAACTTTTTCTTCAAGAGGACATTCTCTCAAAGCATGTTTCTTTCTGAATTTTGGACAGAAAATAGCCAAAGCATAAATCTCAGCTTTCTGCTTGTTTTGTAACTTAAGGGTGTCTATTTGTTCACTAAGACTCCCTAAAATGTCAGTTTTGGATTCATCAAGCATGTTCCCAATTTCTGCCATACTCACTATTCCAGCTGCAGATTTGTTTACCCTAGCAAGAGCAAGATCTCTTGGTCATTTAAAAAAAAATTATTTTCCTCTTGAGAGATTAATACATAGTTCCCCAACATCACCTAATGGAATTTGAGATATGTCCCCCTTCCCCATCATGTTAAGGATATCTATCCATTCATATCTAATTGTTTTCAACAAAAAAGCTTTTAGAGTGTCTTGATCTAGATTTTCCATTTTTTCTCTTTTAATATTATAGTTGAATCTTTCAAGTAAATCCTCCAAGTTTTCATCGTCTTTTTGCATCATCTTAAACACTTCCTCTTTGTGATTAACAAGTATACAATAGTCCAAATACCTTTCTAGAAATGCTCTCTTCATATCATTCCATGTCCTAATAGACCTAGTTATTAGACTTATGAACCATTTTAAAGCTGCTCCTTTCAATGTTGAAGGAAACAATTTGAGTTTTTGAGCATCTTGTAGATAATCAGATAATCATAAGTTTTGCACAAGACTTCAAATTTAGATAAAAAAGTCTCAAGGTCTTCACTTTTTAATCCATGAAATTTTGGGAGAACAAAAGGTGAGATATTTTTCATGGTAGCATTTGTTTCTTCATCTATGATGGGGAATCCAAAAGAACTCTCAGTTCCCCTTCTACCTATACCTCCTTCTGCATTTTCTCTACCTCTTCCCCTTTCTCCTCTTCTTCCTCTACCTCCTCCAAATAGTACATTTTCTCCACAAAAAAATTCTCCTTCTCCCTCTCCTCCTTCTTCTTCCTCTTCACTAGGGATTTCTAACTCTTCAGCTATAATATGTTCCCCTGTAGAAGTGAAAAAGGTTACTCCTTCTGTTGGAGTCCTAGGATCTTCTTCCTCTAAGATTGCCTCAGTGGATGAAGTAGGAGATCATCCTAACTAGATATCTGATCTTAGAACTTCTGGAAGTCTATGGCCAATAAAATATGGGATATGAGTTTGAGATGGTGCTGTACTACTTCTTGGTCTTGGTGGAGTGAGTGGTGTTGTAGGGATTAAGCTTCTGCCTCTAGCTATAATCCTCCTCTAGAGTCTCTTTCTCTACACAGATCAATGTTTTTGGGATGTAAGAAATAAAGCTACCTAGTTACACTTCCCCGACAATGGCGCCAAAATCTTTAGTTGGTTTAGTGTCATAAATTTCTTTCATTAATTATCAACCAGGGCTAGTAAGCTGATGAAGTGTGCTGCACCATATGTGCTTAAGCAACCTATTTCTTACTTCGTTGTGTTGTGTTTTATGTTGTTTTTAGGGGGGTTTTTGATTTTTTAAATCTAAAGATGGCTAATCTAGAATTATGAAAAGACTTAAGTGAATCTAAATTAATTTTAGAAGGAAGAAAATGAAGTATACTAAAACTATTATATTTTTCATAAAAGCAAACCAAAAGCTAAGGGCTAGTTAAGAATTATTTGATAATCAAAGCATCTATCTATTTTGTTTTTTAATCCTAATCCATGGATCTATTTCTAAAAGGAACTAAGATTGAGAATTACAATGCCTATCTTTAAATGAAATCAGAAAATAAATCAACTATTGTACCTTCAGTTATCTCAACATTCAATTGTTAGGCATGCCCCTATTGAGATGGAGTTTAATAACCGTTTGTACTTTAGTCTGCTAAGGTCCTAGAACAGAAAACAAGAAATGCAAATGAAAATATCTAAGATGTGTTTAGTTACTCCAATTCTTCAATTTGTAAAGAGTGAACTTCTTGAAGTAATGTTTAAGTAATGTTTAATGTTTATGTTTGAACTAGAGAACTAGGAAAAACTCTGTAAAGGAATAACTCAGAAATTGCATTACATTTAATCATTCAACCATCCCTTGTTAATATGTTCAGATCAATTCCTTTTAGAGTTGTTTTTAGGAAGATTGTTGTTTGAAATTAAGTGAGGGTCTTGAAAGTAAAAGCATGTAAGATCTAACTAAAATCAACTAAATGTATAATTTACTTGTCAGCTACACTCAAATGTGAAGTGTTTAACCTCTTGAGATTCCTTTGGAGAAATCAATTATGCCTTTAGTCCTTGGCAAGAAAATGACAAAAAGCAAGATAAATTCAACTACTGCATATGTGAGATATTTGACCATTTAATGTAGAATTTAGCATAATGAAAATGGATTTCATAAACATCTATTAACACAGCAATTGACAACTCTTTTCTAATGGAAATGAAAGATAAGAACAGTAAAGCTAAACAAATGTGATTCCTTAACACTTCAATCCTTAATTCACTAGTGAAAACAAAGTTTATATTTTCATGAAACGTTTTGGAAGAGTAAGTATACACAATTGTATTTTAACATTAAACTAATTGAAAACTGGAAATGAAGCATAAGCAGAAATTGCTAAACAGAGTAAAGTACATCCAACTAGAAAACATAATAAAAACCTACTTCAGGAGCAGAGGCCCTCTACTACTGAGTTGGTTGACTCCTAGCTTGTCAAAAGTGCAATCAAGCAAGCATTTGGTAACTGAAATTCTTTATTAAACAAAGTCTGGAAAACAAAGTATTCACTGTAGAAATCTGAACTGTACTGAACTGTATCTCAGTTCTGTGGAACCACTATTTAAAGAGAAATTACATAACTAATTGCGAGCTAAGTTAGCTATAGGTGTCTAAATTGAATTACAATCAAAATAGGACTATTGGACTCATGATTTGCTTCGAAGAGAAAATCAAGAGTCCTATTGTTGTAGGTAACGTTATTTGACTTGTAACTTTGACCATGAGTTTAGGCTCCTTTTTATGTTGATCTGGACGATGTTGGTAGGATAGAATCCACGTAGGAAAGATTCTAGAAACACCCATGTGGCTTGATTCCTCAACTGACACCTCGAACCTCATAAACCATATGAGTGGCTATGGAACGCACAACTAGTTGCAGAACAAGCTGCATTCTGTAGCTAATTTGCAAAAACTTATCAAAATAGAAAAATCATTAAAATATAATATGACAATCATTTAAATGTATCCTTGAGACAAAATCTTAGCATTCTTCATTTATTATGGATTATGAACTTATGGAAAAGTGGTGGAATGAGATGAGAAAACTGTAAAGGAGAGGGTAATCCTGAGGTTCAACATATACTCTCTAAAATAAATAAACTCTGTAGAAGGTTTCTATGGGCAGGATCAAAGACTAAACCTGTAATGTCGTGGGTGGCATGGGAGAAAGTTGTGAGACCAAAGGCCTGGGGAGGTTGGGGAATAAAGGAGCTCCCATCTGTCACTCGCTCTCTGGAAGAAAAACTAGGATGGAGGCTTATCACCCTGGAGAACATATGGACATCTGTGATAAAAAGAAAATACATAGACCATATGCCAATGGATGGATGGTTGCGCCTCCCTACAAAGAAAGTGCAAAACACGTTGATCATTTGGAAAGCTACGTTGGCCTCGATTAAGACCATTGAACAAGGTCTAGCATGGTATGTAGGGAATGGTGCACAGGTCGGGCTTGGACGGGACCCTTGGGTGTGGTGCAGCGGTGGATATGCACTCTCCAGAGAAATGCTTAAACATCTTGAAAACAGAGGTATCCGCACCCTGAATCATATTGAGCAGATTGGCCAGGCAACCATTTGGAAACAACCTTGGATGTCAGGAGAGGCCCTGCAACTTGAAGATCGATGGAGAGAAGAATGGCAAGGTTTTATCGCTAAAATTCACAGAATAAATGTTCGTAGACAAGAGAGGTCAGACAAGCTCCGATGGGTACACTCCCCCACGGGTCAATACTCACTAAAATTTGGATACAAATGGTTAATGGCTCAGAAAATATGGGCGGAGCTAGAGTGGTGGTATAAGACAATGTGGGAACTCAAAGGGCCAACAAAATCGAGACTCTTCTTCTGGTGCATATTACAAAACAAAGTTCCTTCCTGGGAAAATATGAAGAGAAGGGGCAAGATAAGACCGGGTTGGTGCTCTCTGTGCAAATATAATATGGAATCTACTAAACACCTCTTTCTATCTTGTGAATTTAACATTAGCTTATGGACTGAAACCTTGCAGCTTCTAAACCTCTCCTAGCGATGGGAGGTCCAACCATCTCGGAGGCTTGGAAAAAGTGGTGGAATGAAGCCCCTAATGACCAGGTGAGGAATATCTCGCTTATTGTCACATGGGGTACCTGGATAGCCAGGAATCAGGTCATATTTAAATACATCATGTTTCCAATTACTCTCCTAGATTCGGAAGGGGCATCAATCTATGAAAACATCCCTATTCCCAAGGAATCTTAACAGGTCAGAATCATCAAAATGGAAGAAATCAGGGGCGACATTCCATGGGCCTACTTTGATGGGGCTTCTGACCCACAAAACAGGTGTGGGGCAGGGCTCACTATTCACCTCCCTTCTGGAAAGATCTACAAATCTTTTGTTGGACTTGGAACTGGAACCAATAATTTTGCAGAACTCAAAGCCCTTCATTTACTTCTATGTTGGCTTTCTCAACTTGAGCTTAGAGCAGCTCATATCTTTTGCGACTCAATGAATATCAATAAATGGTTTAATGGAACACAAAGATGCCTCAACTATATTCTGGTTCCTTTATTAGAAGAGGTTCTAGCCTTAAAATCACTATTTAATCAAATCTATGCTTGTCACATTTACAGGGAACGAAACAGTGATGCAAACCTACTTTCTAAGGAGGGCCTATAGCAAGATATGGGGAACTGGGTAGCAAAATATTTTAACGGAGAATTGGTTCAAAACCTGGAAAATCCTCCTTTCGCTCACTAAAATGATATTTATCTAGTCTTTATTTATATTGTTTATTTTTTTTCTTTGAACTCACGCTACAAACTATATATGTAATTGATAATATAGTCCTGCATTATACTTTCAACCCCACTTATCTCTGTTTCGGATTGTTTTTCCTCATGAGAGGAGATCCAGGAGATAACGTGGGGGATTTTTTTCTAACCCATAAACTTTGTACATTTGGAATGGTTCCTACCACCCAGATGTTTTTTGTATAAAGCTCAATGACAGACCTGTTATTGACCCCTATTTAGGGTAGTTTTTTCCTATAAAGGAAAGCCCGGGGGCCGATATAGGCGCATTCTTTTCTAGAAAATTTTGACAAGGCTGGGGTAAACAGTAATAACGTTTTTTCCAAATATTTGCAACTCCATGCTATTTTCTTTCTCCTGTGGAGAAAAGGAAAACATGTAGTTCTTTAAATGCCAAGTGCATATACTATGTAACCTTCTATGATCTTAATAGAAAATTCAATTTTTCTTTTGCGGAAAAATAAAAATAAAAATTTATAAATGTCTAAAATTATAGCAATAAAATTAATTAATTATAAATTTAATATTTAGATATCAATATCACCCATAAAAATCAAAATTAACTATAATTCATAGTGATATTTATTGAATAAACCTTGAACCTTTACGGATGAAGGAACTAGAGCCCTCGAACTAGACCTTAACCCCAGATACTAAACCTCTTCCCAACCACGACACTGCACAACTAAAATCAAACCTCTGGCCACCACCCTTAATTCTCACCTTAGCAGTGGCATTTAGTTACCCATTGTGTATTATGGGAATCTTAAGCAATAACAAATAGGACTAATATTTTACCCATTGTGTATTATGGGAATCAAAAGCAATAACGAACAAGACTAATATTTTGCAGTCCCCATGTGGTTACATTTATTGTTTACCCATTGGCATGAACTTCAACCAAGGAAGAAGAAATTTGAAAATCATATTACAGCCAATCAGTGGTTTGACTATGAAGGCAACTCTATGAAAAAGAATTAGAATTGAGCCTCCTCCTAGGATCAATACAATTACAAGGCTTTTCACAGTACATGAGGTGGAGGCAAGAATTAAAAAGTTGAAAACAGGGAAGGCAAAGGAGTTGGTTGAACATCAAGCGGAATATCTGAAGTGGGGAATGAAAATTTTGGCACCGCACATCATGGAAATATTCAACAACTTCCTTTAGCAAAGATTCCCAAGGGATTGGAAAACTAGTCTAGCGATTCCCCTTTTTAAAAGTGGAGACATTAATAATCCTTCCAACTATAGAACCATTATGATCAATCCTTTGTTTGCAAAGCTTTTCAGTGGCATGGTAGAAAATAGAACCAGTAAGTGGGCAGAAGTAAAAGAAAAGAGGGAAAAAGGGCAAGCGGGTTTTAGGCCGAAGCATCCTACAGTAGATCATGGTATCACACTAAGACACATTATTGAAAAGGTTTGGGCTGGGAGCAAAGAAGAAGTATTTTGCTGCTTTGTTGACTTCAAAAAGGCATTTGACATGGTCCCTAGAGATAAGTTGTGGCGTAGAATGGAAGAACTTGAAATTCCCTTACAATATAGAGATGTTGTCCATAGGCTTTATGAAGAGGTGAAAGTCAAAATTAGAACATCAGCAGGCATTTCAGAAAGTTTTAGAAGTAACATCGGAGTCAAGCAAGGTTTCCCTTTATCCCTTGCCCTTTTTTATTTATATATTGACAAACTAGAAGAGTGGCTAAATTTGCAAGGTGGGGATGGTGTTCGATTGGGGGAGTTTGTGATAAAGCTTCTTTTATATGCCGATGATCTTGTGTTGGTTACTAAATTGACCCATGGATTGCAGATTCACTTATATGCCCTTGAGCATTTTTATAAAGAAGTGGGGATGCAAGTCAATACTAGTAAGACCAAAATAATGATTTTCTCTAATAAAAGGAAGCAAAGCCAGCATACGTTCTTCTTTGAAGGCAACATTCTTGAAGAAGTAACTGAATACAAGTACCTCGGGATCGATTTCAACAACAAGCTTAATTGGGAGGATTGCAGAAAAAAAAGAATTTTAGGAGGGTAGAAAGCATTGTATGCACTTCAAAACAGATGTAGAGAGGCATAGTTATGGGATTGGAACATGATCAAAGTACTTTTTCGACTCCTGGTTTGTCCAGTGCTATTATATGGGTGTGAATTGTGGGCTAGCAGCATCCCTATTTCAAAATGGAAACAAATTCAAAAAATTCAAAACACTTGATCATGATCAAGTTCAAAATAAAAAATTTGGTTCCTTATGAGATAATGTTGAGTGAAACACAGGCAACTCCCATCGAAGCAATTGCCATGGTACGTCTTATAAGGTATCTAAAAATAATTGATCAAATGGGAGGAGATAGATGGCCGAAAGTTATCTTTAATGAAGGTATGAATGAAAAAAATAAATCATGGATAAGACAAAACAACAAATGGATGCAAAAATGGAATATTTACCTTAAAGCATGTCCCACAAATAGCAAGGAGTTAAAGAATTTTGTGCTAGAGAAGTTTTGTAAGGGTATATGGGGAAAGAGTTAGGTAGAGAGAAGAAGTATTATGTTCAGGATTTCAACCCCACTTGTGATCTTCAACAAAAAGAGTACATTGGAGCTAGCATTCCATGGAGAGAAAATGTTCTTATTACTCAATTAAGAACTAATTCACATCAACTTAGGTGTGAAACAGGACAGTGGAAGAGACCTAAAGAAGTTTAGGAAGAAAGGGTAGGTACTTTTTTCACTTCTAGGGCAGTGGAATCAGAAAAGCATTTCATTTTGGAATGTGATGCTTTCAGAGACATTAGGAACAGTTATCGCAGTATGTTAACATCAATTCCATGGCATTGTCTTTTTAGTGAGAGAACTTTTAAAAAGTTGGGTCAGCTCATCACCAATTTAAATAAGAAAAATATTAAATTACAGAAGACAAAATTCATTCATTCCTCCCACTCACCTACCCACCCGACTAATATTTTATAGTCCCATGTGGTTTCATTTATTGTATTTAATGAATTATTGAAGATTCTTTAGTAGCGAGGACTAAGGCACTCTTCGATTTCAATGGATGCAACTTAGGCCTTGTTGCCTTTGAATCCTATCCACGTTGCTTGACTTTATGGACTTGATATTTTGTAATTCATCCTACATGTTTCTAGGATGTAAATATTATTCTCCATCCATCCATCCACTAACAAGACTAATATTTTATAGTCCCATGTGGTTTCATTTATTGTATTTAATGAATTATTGAAGATTCTTTAGTAGCGAGGACTAAGGCACTCTTCGATTTCAATCGGTGCAACTTAGGCTTTGTTGCCTTTAAATCCTATCCACGTTGCTAGACTTTATGGACTTGATATTTTGTAATTCATCCTACATGTTTCTAGGATGTAATTACAATATAGCAGTGCACTGATGGCGAAGAGCTAGCCGAAAGGAGAGGAACGGTGTATCTTCGGTTTGACAGGTAGGCGAAACGTTTTTGCGAGGGCAGTTTGTGGCATAAGTAAAAAGATCTGTGAGAGGGGAGTTGAATTAGATTATAGGTCAGTTTTGAAATGGATTTGGCGAAGGAGTTAACTGTTAATGAGTATTTTGTGCGTTTGTTTAACCCAAAGGAATATTGAAATGGAAAATGATTTGAAAGGAAATTATAGGGAAACAAATGAACTGTCGGAACAAAACATGAGCAGGCTATGAATGCAAATGTGGTCAATCCAAATGGAAATGAAAGAAAATAAATAAACGGCGATAAAAGGAAGGAAATCTCCTTAGGATAGGTATGGTAGATTTGATTCAACACAATGTTTTTTTGTTATCTTAACCGAATCATCAAACATGGAGAGAGACTTGTTGGTGGATTGGAGGAGTCTGCATTGAGCTACATGGAGAGACACCTGTTGGTGGATTGAGCTACATGGTTTGAGTAGTGTGGAAAACATTTCTGAAGATGTTGTGAGCAAGAGTTGAAGCTTTGAAAATGATATAACAAGAAGGCGCTCAAACCATAAGAAGAACGGTAAAAGTGATAAGACCATATCTGAAAACATATTTTTGAAATAGTTAATTTGAATTTGAAATATTTATATTTATTGCAATAAAAATATTAATTTTTAATTTAATATGATTAAGTTGCAATTTATGTATTTTTTTTTTCATTTTATTTATTTATTTATTAATCTTTGTTCTATTTTGTTCTATTGATTTATTTGTTTATTTATTGTATTCTTATTTTTGAAATAAAGTTTTTTTTGTATCTATTTTATTTTAATTTTAAGTATATCTTTATTTTATTTTATTTCTATTTATTTATTCATATTTTATTTATTTATTTATTTATTATTATTATTATGATTTTTTTTTTTTTTGTCTCTTTTTTTTTGGTTTGGAAATGCACGAGAGTGAAGTTTGGCCACTGGTAGGCAACGCTGAACTATTGACATAAAATTACTTAGAAGACTTTACGAGTTAAAAATTATTTTAAAATACAAATTGTGACATTGACACCATACAATTCTCCACGTGGACATGAACATAAGATTTCATACCATATCAAACAAGTTAGAAAAATAAGAGTTTATTTGCATGTTAAATTGTTTTGGAATTCGTACCCTTTACATTTAATAATATCACAATGGCTGGAATTTGTAAATAACAGGTGCAGACCATTCAAAGATATGGTGAGAATGGGGATGGGATTATCTTTGAGCTGAGACAATATGAAAAAGGCTTGCTATCAGAATGCAAATATATGAAAATGGATATAGGAATAAACAGCACAATTAGTCACTTAATACAAGCATTAATGGAAGCCTATATGTACAGGAACTATTCATTTAATGTTTTGTATTGATACTTTCTACGTGGCAACTTAATTGTTGATCACCTGCTATGATGTAATACAGAAACCATAAAGTTAAAGTTCAAAAACCATAAAATTTAAAGTTGAAATCCTCTGAATCAAGCTTTGCATTGATACACCTCAATGAACATTATCCCACCTCAGCCACAGCAGCGCCCTTAGAATTATTGAGGAAGGAGAGCAAGTTGTCTGCAGGGTGAGAAATCATAGCACAGAATATCCTAGCGATGTATCCTCCTGTAAAAATGACACCCACTTGAACAGGTGTGCTGCGTTGCTCGTTTGGGGTTGGGATCACATGCTTGTATAGCATTTCTACTGTGTTCTCAAATGATGCGAATTTCATGACAGTATCTGCAATAATGATACCAATATATTAATAAAACCATTGAACAGATTCAGACCCATTTAATTGTTAAAAATGCTTATGTGATAAGAAATTTTGTAATGTTGTTTTGTTTTAGGAATATGGAAGGGTTTTTTTTTTTTTTTTTAACTGTAAGTGGGAAGTTTCTTCTACTGTATTGATGAGTGGGTTGGAAAAGATTCAAGGGGTATATTTTTCTGTTTTTATAGCATTCTGTTTGTGTTTTGCACATATGAGCAATGGGATGAGATTGAAATATTTTATTCTTGGACTTAATTCTGAACTTCTTATTTTTGAAATAAAAAGTCCAAACTTAATGTAAAGGATCTTAAAGCATGTATGCCTAGGTTTATTTGATTCTGAGTGAAGAATATCTCCACCATAAAGCCTCCTTGACTAGGTGACAGAATATCACCAGCACAAAGCCTCCTTCACTGGTTGACATGGTGCTAGTTTTCATATTCTCTGAATTTAAAGGTCTAATGAAATTGAATTTAAAAGATGGATATATACAAACTGGAGAGACCTCAAGCAGATAAACTAATTTGAATATAGACATAAAAAGGAAAAAAAAAATCATGTTGGTCTTTGACAAGGGTCTGTATCTAAGGATAAGAACGAGACAGGTGAAGAGCATGAACTGAGTTTCAACTTCATGACAACGCCAGGGAAGACCTAAGAGCACACAGAACTAAAAGCATGTATTCAAGATAAACCAGTGACCAGCACGATACTTTACTTTGACTGACTCTGGTACTTTGGCATTCCCACCGATAAAATAAAAGCATGGGGCTCTGAAAATTCGTTCAAAGACCCCCTCCTCGCCTCTCCTGCCCTGCTGCAAAATCGTTTCTGTGTTTGGTTTTGGGGTTTGAGTAATCGACCCACTTGATTGTTTGGGCTCTGGGGATTTGAAAAATCAATCGTTTGATTGTTGGGGTTTCTCAATTGTCATACCCATTGTTTGTGGTTTTGGGCATTCAGAGTCAAATCGATTGATTGATTGTTGGGTTCATTTTTGTTTCGTAATGGGAAGCAAGTAAGTCAATACATCCATAAGAGGAAATAATTATTTCAAACATGCCACCAATATTTAATAATTAACATGGAAAGCAATGGTTTAAACAAATAAACTTGTTTCAGAAATTGAATTGCCCTTGCTATGAAGAAGTGATACTACTAGATTGTCTCAGAGATTCAGTACAGGACTGCACCAGAATTGACATGGTCATAAAAGACGGAAGGGCATAAACCAAGTTTGAGTTAAACGTTTGCATGAGAACCAGTCACTTACAATGTAAAATCTGAATTCCATGCTGCTGTCCTGTCTCCATCTGCCTTGGAGGGCTTTGTCTGGTACTCCCTTTTCCCAACATTAACTTAAACACACGAAAAGAGGAAAATAATCAAAACGATTAATTTTACTCATCACACAAGAGAAAAAAAAACTGCATGTTAGGAAGCACTTAAAATGGGAGTTACACATTGGAGATGCCACCAACAGCCTGGGTTGAACAGCATAAATCTTAAACATACAAAATTGAAGGAAAACCATACCTTTTATTTATACATATCTGGCTTCTGTGCAATAAGATCAACAACAACAAAAAAAACATTTGCAGTGAGGACCTTGCAAGTTAATGCCTGAAGTTCATTTATATAAACTATTTCAGCAAATAAAAACAGAATCACAGCGCAAGAAAGAGCAGTTGAAATATTTTTGCATGTTAAAACTGAAAGTCGGAATCTTGGTGTAAATTCAAGCAGTCACTTAAGTAGCATGCTGACATTTGAACGCACCAAAAATTAAAAAAACTCTGAAAGAAGACTTACAGAACTATTTGTCAGGATTTGTGACTTTATCTTCCGTAATCTGTGGCTTTTTTCTGTCAACCCATAAAACTAACTTGTTAGCCCTGTCATGGAATTCCAACTAAATATCAGTTCAAAGTACCGAAATTCATCAGTCATGGAAGAAATCAAGGCATCATATGTGAAGGTATAACTGTATTCTAAATAATGGCAAGTCATTGATATGAAATAATGTGAAATAATTCCACATAACAATATCGGCCCTCAAAAACACTCATAGCCTGAAGTATCATCTAGATGAGTACTTGAGATATATGCACACTTAGATAAGGATGTTTGACTCAATTGTTTCACAGGCACATTAAGATCAATTTTGCTACATGCTCAACAGCTAATAACAAAACAAAAATAGTGGAATTATAAATAATACCATCATCAAGCTCTTCATTGCCCCAACAACGATCAAGATAGTGCATAGCCTTCCTGTATTTTCTTAAGGCCATCCTGTAATTCCCATTCTGCAAAATTAAGAATTGAGAGTCAAGTTCAGCCACTCCAGCAAATCGATAAACAGGAGGATACTGTCAACAATAGTAGTTGTAGTAACAATGAACCTCATTCCAAGAATTACATGTGAAATGTTTTGTGAAGGATTGAAAAGTTGTGAAGCATAAAATACAGAAGGAAGTTCAAGTAAATTAGAACTAACGTAGCTCTGA
Organism: Pinus albicaulis; assembly: GCA_034641835.2. Taxonomy (NCBI): domain Eukaryota; kingdom Viridiplantae; phylum Streptophyta; class Pinopsida; order Pinales; family Pinaceae; genus Pinus; species Pinus albicaulis. Next base: position 36,739 of record JAXQQM020062546.1, on the reverse strand, counting down.
TCAAACAAGATACACAATAGCAGGAAGCAATCAAAGAGATTTATCCCCTATATAAAATTTACTGAGTTATCAATATTGCAGTAACAAAAATTTAACATTTAAATTTTTAACCAAACTTGCATTGAGGATCAAAAGCATCATTCTTTTCATTTTTTGCAACTATGCTAAAGCTCATAAAATAAATTTTGTTAGAGATGTGAAGCTCTAATGATAGACGGAGCTGCAAGAAAACATGCTTATGAATGTGAAAAAAAAAAACTAATGGGAAGTTTCTCAAAACAAATAGCTTAAAAGCACAAAAACTCTTCCAAAAAATTGACTATTTATTGTGATGCTGAAATAACTTATCTTTATAAAGGAAAATCTCTCCTAAGAGGCTCTTGTTAAGAGATTTTAAATCATTCATCCTTAAAGTCAGAGGACACTTTTTCTTCGAGCTCAAAATGAACCCCATTTCGAACTACATCTTTCTACACTGCAAACCATTTTTCCAAAACATAGGTTGGCATCTGCTGAACTTCCTTTCTCAAACTTCTTGCCCATAAATGCACAAAGAGATCTTTATTTCCTCAATACAAAATTCTACAACAGCAGACCTGTTGTTCATCCATACTTGCCCTAGTAGCCATCCCAGCGCTACCAGTTCCTTGGAGAGGCTAGAACTTCACTATGATAAGCTATCTGATGTCACCTTTTGCGGTATTTGAACAGGTAAAAAATATTCCTTCACAGGTCTCAAATGGTTCAGTTGTTGCTTCTTTAACAACCCCAACTTCTATGTGGTTTCTACTAACTTTTACATGGTTTATGTAAATAAATACGATCCCTTGTAGTTTCCTTTTCCCACGCATTGGTGGCTTGATCCTCTTCAGCCCTGGCATGCAAAATCATGCACAAATAGACTTTTCATTGAAACAAAAATTGGTAGATATTGTGCAAGATATTCCTTTTTGTGTGTACACAATTTAAAGGTTTTCTTACATGGTATATTTTCGTGGTAGAATTGAACCACATAAGCAACCAACAATAACATAAATTACGCATATATTTTCATGGTAGACATGTTGAACCGCTAAACAAACAAGAAAAAATATAAATGTAGCTCATCACTCTGAGGGGAACATAAATTTGATCCTCTTCAGCCCTCGCATGCAAAATCATGCACAGATAGACTTTTCATTGAATCAAAAATTGGTAGAAATTGTGCAAGATATCAAAAATTGGTAGAAATTGTGCAAGATATTCCTTTTTGTGAGTACACAATTTAGAGGTTCTTACATGGCATATTTTTATGGTAGAATTGAACTACATAACCAACCAACAAGAACATAAATTACACATGTTTTCAAGGTAAACATGTTGAACCGCTAAACAAATAAGAACAAATATAAATGTATCTCATCACTCTCTGAGGGATATCGCCTTCTCTCTTCAAAACTCATGCCATGCAGGTGGGGCAGACTATATCAAGAATGGAACCTTGTTGCTCGGCTGAACAATCTATCGACTTCACCAATGAACCAATGCTCCATTGGCATCTTTGGCTAAAATTTAGAGTGTTTAAATGCCTTTATTCTAGTAAACTATATTAAATAGGTATTTTCTACATTCAGATTTAAGCATTCGATGACCAGAAGAAAAATAGTTTCATGTACTGATAAGACTTTGGAGTATCTAGACTCTGATCATTTTAAGGAAAGTATATAAGAGATATCAAGAAATAATTGCCAGCAGACTTTAAATTCATAACATTGTAACACTTACTTTTGTCCCAATTTTCCTGCTAGTGCCAGCAGACTTTAAATTCATAAACATTGTAACACTTAATTTTGTCCCAATTTTCCTGCTAGTGCTCATATATTCTTGTATTAGACAGATTGATATGTTATGACAATATCACACTTGGTCTTCAGTGTAATGGTTTTAATCTGAAATGAATATCGACCATGCAGAAAACACTTAATTAGGAAGAAGGGATACAATCAAGGATGTTAATTCTGAGTGACAGACATTCACTGTTCAAGTCATTGTTGGATGAACATTAATTCCAACCAACCCTGCTGAGAGCATTAAATGCAAAGAGTTGTCTCGGTGTTTCTGGAGAGATCATCTAGCTTCTCGAAGAAGCTATCTCCGCTGACATTCCAGAATCCAGAAGCTTCTCAGCTATGTATAAATATCTCTTTTCTGCAATACAAATTCACAAGTTTGTGTGATGAGCTGAGTTCTCTGATATGGTATCAGAGCTCCTTCATTGGAGTCTTCTGTTTCTGTCATGGCATCAGAGCTCGTTCATTTGAGTCTTCTGTTTCTTTCATGGTATCAGAGCTCCTTCATTGGAGTCTTCTGTTTGTAATAGTATCAGAGCTCCTTCAATGGAGTCTTCTGTTTCTTTCAGTCATGAAACCAGAATACAAAATTTAAAAATGCATATGAAAATTTTCAAAGCATTTGTGCAACCAGATTGAGTTTTGTTTTTTTTAATTCCATAACAAGAAATCATGTAAACAAAAAGAGTGACAGCAAGCTCGTTATAATTGTAAATATTGGTCCATGAACGTTACAGCTTGGAAAATAAAAATATACATTTACAGAACAATTAGACACACATGTACTGCTATTTCTATTTTCTGAAATTTGGTAAGCCTTATTTCCATTTTGAAACATTTTATGTTTCCCCAGTCCAGGCAACTCAATTGTTAATACTTGCAGAAATTATAGATGTCGACAGTCGAACGTACTACATCAAGTAGTGGCCATACTATTATCACATCTAAAGAAACAATAAATGATAGTATATAAATCAGAGTTCCTTAGGCATCTCAGGCCTTGGCTGGTCAGCAATATTCAGGCACAAATTGGATCGAATTGCTATGGGCAATATTGTATGTGAATGAACTGGGATGATCAGAAATTTATCAGCTGCCAGTGCAAATTTTTCCAGCCACTTTAAACGTGGGTGCTTAAAAGTTAATAAGCACAGAGTTACATTTGAACCCTGAGCTTTCCCAGCTCAATTTGTTTTAAATAGTAATATTTATATGACAGATGTACAAACACAATCATTAAAAAGGCATCTTTCATTAAGTAGTAAAATCCTGGCTACCTCTAGTTCATCGCTCATACAAGACCAAATATTTCCGGAACCTTATGTGCAGATTTCAGATAAGAAACAATCCAACCTGTTTTTCAAAAAGATACTGCTCTAGTTTAGATACAGCATGTATAAAACTAAACTTTCTGACTAGATTCTTTGATTCTAACTAAAACTAAAATTTCTGACCAGATTCTTCCATTCTAATAACTAAAACTAAAATGAACAGTGAAATGTGCCATTGCAAACAAGAGCAACACCCCAAAACAAAAACATGGCAATAAACCACGAGACAACAATTAAATAAATATTAAAATCTCACGAATACAATAGCCCCTGTATCTGATACAGGTTTTATGAATATACCAACAATTACAACATAAGAAAAATGAATCTTGTTACCATCTGAGTGATTGTCCAAGGCAACGCAACTGAAAAAAAAGGTCACTTTATGATGAAGATTATTGGCAGTGATGTGTCATTCCTTTTAATTTCGCACATGCTCATTGGAATAACAATAACTATTAACTTGAGCCTAGACTTGTGAATTCCAATGCTGCATATGAGCTAAGGGCTCTTAGATAAGAATGCTGAGACTCTAGGACATTGAAAAAAGCGCAGATCAATCTGTGCCAGATCATTATTTTATCTAAGTCTAAAGAACTTCAACTGAATTCAGAGAGGATGAGAGGCAAAACAAGAACATGCCCTGAAACATTCCGTGCTTCATACCCTTCAAAAGTTTCCCACTGCTGACAGATAGATGAAAAGCACACAACTTCACAAGCAACTCAAAGAAATCATCTCTATCTCCTGAACTTTACATATTTTACAGAACAATGGTTAGCAACATGTGATCATATGCTAACTCTGAACAGGGAACCACTGACCCACCCAACTTCAATGCAGAAAGCTTGGAAATCAGCACTATTCATGTCCAAACATTGTTTATAAGATTCCTTGGCATCCTGCAGCACTCCACTTTGACGTAGTCCTTTGAGAAGTAGACAATATAGCTCAAGTAGACATCTAACAGAGTTAATGTTGCTAACATACTCTTCTTGTGTTGAAAGAATTTTGATTTATGATTGCAGATTGACCTGTCCTGACTCCTGACTCCTATGCAGACTGACCTCTTCCGCTCTAAACATGCCCCAATTAGGTCCATAATCTTATGAAAATTTATCAACATTCACATTCTAATCACTTTGCTTTCTCCTTTTTCTTCTTCATAGAATTTGATTGAAGTAGAGTTTCTAGTGATTTGGCCTTCCTGTTTCGTGCTCTGCCAGCTTCCTTCAAGAGTTCTGCCAGCCTCTTCTTTTCATCATCTACATCAGGGTTTGCTGTGCCAAGTTTCTCTTCTCTCATTCCAACAACATATTCCAAAACCCCAATGGCATCCTCCAACCTGCACATGATGAACATGAATAATCAGTTACAAATATATCCCAGAGAAATTAAAGCCGCCATAGAAACCAACATTCAATCTATCCAGGTGCCACAAAGATAAGCACTTGGAGATGCATATGGAACTTAGATTAGTTAAACAATTTCAATTTGGCTCAAGCTTCAACACACTCTAAGAGATTAATGTTAAGGCTATATATACGAAGTAAGGATAATCACTTGTTGAATTAGATATACAGAGTCTTAAACTACTGCAAAGTTGACTAAAAAGAAACAGAAAAAGCGTGCAATTGACCAACTGGTTTCAGAGAAGTCAGAAACAATAGACAACACCTATCAATTGATTCATACAGGACAAGCTTGACCAGTTCCGAGTCCTTCTCAGAGAAACTCAGACTGTTCTTCAGACAATACAGCAATAAATCCATAAGAGACAAGTATAAGCAGTGGCAAAACAAATTCAAAGAAGCTAAATAAGACCCACAATCTGATTCGCACATACATAACACTTTAACAGACTAACATTATTCAATCAATCAGGAAAACATCATTAAATCTGTATATACAAAGGTTGTAATTGTATTTATGAAACAATTCTAAAGAAGCTTAATATGTGAACTCAAACTTAACTAATCAAATACATAGCTTCAGAAGAGACCACCAATTGTTTGTGAACCACATCTAACTTATGCTTCAGCAAGCAGATGCGCTCGTCAATCAAATCAAAGAAGCCTAAAGGGTGCAAAGATCATCAATTCGACTTCATAAACAGTGACAGAATGTTTACATAGTGATTTGATTCCAGATAACGTCCACAGACTTCAGAGTCAATTGCTAGGAATCAAATTTTGAGAAGAACAAAACAGTACGGTCATATCAACCAGTCTACAAACAGAACAAATATATTGATACATAAATAAGTTTCACAAAAAGGCTCAGTCAATATACATAACTACAGTTGAGGCCATTAATTGTCTGTGAACCACATCTAACATATTGACTCAGTAAGTAGCTGCACTCGCCAATCAAATCAAAGAAGCTTGAAAAGAAGTAAAGATCATCAATCAAACTTCATAAACAATGAGAACATGTTTACATAGTGATTGGGCCAATTGCAGAAGCCATGTGGAGAATCTGGTTCTTAGCACGGCTATGAACAGGGTATCTGTGACAAGAATGAAGCTTTTGGATATCTCTCTCATATTTATGGATAATTCAATGAGAAAGTGGATATATTATCTAAAGAAGCAGTATCACAGTAGGAAGGGACTCTACCATGTAGATTTTCCTTGAAATTCTGCAACTGCTGTGGTGAACAAATCTGAAACTAATCATTGCAACAAGACACATCATGAGATGATAAAAAGAGGCACAAATCCTGTTATGAGATCATATTAAAACAGAAAGACCTCAAATGATGAACAACCGACAAAATGCATAAGAGAAAAACAGAGATTCGGTCAATATATGACCAAGTATTCTTAAAGATTCGGCTTAATTATATTTTCATATAAAGTATTTCCATCACAAACGAATTGAAGGCAGCTGCGAGGGAATCTAGGGAAGCTGTTATAGAAGTCATTAACAAAATTTGAATACTATTCTTTAAGCTGCAATTTTTTTGTGAAAATCTATGTGTGATGTCCTTTTATAATGACATACTATTATTATTAAGAGAAACTGAAATATCTTTTATCTTCATCACAGCATAACGAGGTAATCCAACGGTAAATAATGGAACGAATCAAGTAAACTTTACGAATGGTAATTTGATAGTTATCTTGATGAGCAAACAAAGTCATTATTGAAGTGGGATTACTGGTTATGGTTTCTGAGCTGTTCATTTTTCCAAGGCATTGCTGCAAATTTGCCTACTAAATTTTGTTAAAGCTACGTGAAATCATACCAATATAAAAAGTGCTTAAACCTCTACAATACCTTGAATGTGCAATCTTACTAAATGATTTTATCATGATTCAAAGTAGTATTTATGAATATATGACAGTGGGCATGAAATTGCCCAGAATCACAAAATAAACAAAAACTTCATACAACTCTGTTATTATTACCTTTTCATTGCTGGCTAGCTGAAAGAGTGCGATAATGACTATGACGATCGCCTCTCCATCTAATTATACTTATTCGTATTTGTGATAATGACTATGACAATCACCTCTCCATCTAATTATTCTTATTCATATTCATCATTTGAACACTGGAAAGGAACATTAATTGTAGTCTTCCAAACACGCAGAATGCATGCCACATATTTGTCAAATTAAATGAAAAGGGAGGCAGGTATAAAGGAAAATTCAATCAACCATCCTTGAAAAAGACCGGACAAACCAACAAGGAAGTTATCTATCTCAATATCTAAGAAGTCGTCTACCCACTGATGTCTAACGAAGTGAAAGCGAATACAGAAAATGAAATGAAATACTGAGGATTGTGGACTCTTCCCCTTCAAGCGCATCAGATATAAAACCATTTGATCTGTGTATTTGTTAAATGAAATGGGAATGGAAAACCTAACAGCTGAATCAGACATAGAAAAAGAAATTCAAGCAGGCATCTTTGAAACAATACCGGACGGAAAGTGAACACAGAAAATGAAATGAAATACTGAGGATTGTGGACTCTTCCCCTTCAAGCGCATCAGATATAAAACCATTTCATCTGTGTATTTGTTAAATGAAATGGGAATGGAAAACCTAACAGCTGAATCAGACATAAAAAAGAAATTCAAACAGGCATCTTTGAAACAATACCGGACGGCCACAATTGAGCTATCCCTATCGCAATATCTAAGAAGTCGTGCAGGAAAATTACCGGCTGATGTCGAATGAAGTGAGATATGTCGAATGAAGTGAGATATGTGACTACGTTACCAGAAGCGGAGTAAAAGAGTTCAAACTGAACCTGTTGCTCAGAAAAGGACATTGAACATCCTGCAGACAATGCGATTAGGGAATTTGCGGGCGAACATATGAAGACCTGGAGGATGAACGCATTTAACCAGACCCGTATATGGAAGGTATGAGCATTAATGAAGGAGCAGTAAGGCTGAAGCAAGCGCGTCTGCATATTTATTCCAGATCTGGGCGATTTCTTGGATTTTGAAGTAAATCGTGCGAGCTGTAAACACTGAAACAGCGAGGCAGGAATTAATCCGAGAAGTCCATGCAGCGAAATCGCGCGCTGGACTGTGAGCTGAGGTGGAGGCAAGAGCTCGAACCAGGAGGCGGCAAACGGCAGATTGTCGCAGCATCGCGCGCTGGACTGTGAGCTGAGGTGGAGGCAAGAGCTCGAACCAGGAGGCGGCAAACGGCAGATTGTCATTCGCTCGAAGAACGATGGAAAACTCCTGTGATTGGCTCCAGCGGAAAACGCATTCGGCCAAACTCAATCCCAATAGGTTTTCGCGTAATTAGTCATGTTACACAAATTTACTTTAACGGAACATATAAAAAATAAAAATAAAAATAACTTTATCTTAAATGTGATATCTTCTAGCATTTCTTTAACATCACACCACTCAACAGGTCAAGCTCGAAGTGGAAGTCTTTCATACGTGGCTAGTTACACCACTCAACAGGTCAAGCTGGAAGTGGAAGTTTTTAATACGTGTCTAGCTACTTTGAAGTTTAATATCAAAGTATGATCTTTCACGAGACTCTATATAAATAAAATTAATAAAGAGAAGTCAATGACTAGAGGCAAATTTGTATCAATTTCTTTAAATTATTATTAATGTAAAAGTTATTTTTTCGTAAGTTGTTATTAATGTAAAAGTACACATGTTATTAACATATAAATAAGTGGATTTATATATAAATAATTTAAATGTATAAAAGTTAATAATGTAATAAAAATTGTTGTTGTTGTTGTTGTTGTTGTTGTTGTTGTAGTAAAAGAAACATATTATTTATTAATTTTAGTTATTATAATTTTATTTATTTATTTATTTTTATTTAATTATTAAAAAAAATAGATTTAAATAATATATATTTTTTTTATCTTTTAAAAATTGATACATTACCTATGTTTTAAAACATATAATAAATATATATACAAATAATTTTTTAAAATTAAGATAAATATTATAAAAAAATAAGTTATGTAAACTTTTTCTTCAAAAGTATGGATATAATTATATCAGAGTCAAAATTCAATCCATGTTATCATAAATAACAATGTCAATTATGAACATAGACTAGGTTTTGAAAAAATCGAGTAGCGATATGACCAGTGTTAGCGTTAGGGTTTCGAGTTGCTCTGCTGCCACCCCGTCGACGTTGTAGCTCCTGCTCCAGACCCTGATTCACTCCTTGCCATTGAAGTTGCCGTGAAGGAAACTGTGGATGCCCTCGATGCAGCACCCAGCCGAGAGATGCCCCTGCCAGGATTGAGGGCCTTACCAAACTTTGCAGCCGTTGTTCATTCAGACAGCGCACGATGCGCAGACTCCACCATCGCGGATGAATACACTGCCGCTAGGAAACACACGGCCAATGCTTTAGCACCTGCGGCTGCTCCCCACAGCTACAGGAGCATAACTCTGTCTCGACGTCAATTTGCAGCTCTTCACAATACAGATGCAGCCGACCTCACAAAACACATTGACTCTGCCATCGCTTGTGCCCTGCGGCAGCTGTGTCCTCTAGATCTGCTCAGAGGGTCCACAGAGGGGTTTCTCTTGGCGGAAAATTTTCAATTCCAAAGCAGTCATCCTCTTCTTGCTACTTCCTCCAAACCCCAACAATGTTTGGAGGAGATGGAAAACCAGAGATCCAACTCGCTTTCATCTCATATCTACGATGGTAAGAAGCGGTCTACAAATCACTCCGCCCCTTTTCAGATACAGATCTCACATCTTTCTAGAAAAACCATGCTACATTGGGTGAGCTCTTTGGATCTGGTGCAAGACCTCAAGTTAGACCTGGAACATCGAATAGGAATCCCCTTTGCCCTTCAGAGACTTCTCTATAAAGGTAAACATATTGAGGATCTTCTACCCCTCTCTGTTTACAGTACTGTAAGAGATGCTTCTATTGTGTTAACCCTTCGTTTGAGAGGAGGCGCAGCTGGACAGTCATTGTTGGCAAGAAAACAGGTCTCGCGGGCAAGACCCAGGTTCAGGGATTGGGGCCAACAAGGGAGTCCACTGTAGTCTAGAACCATGCCGGCATTTTCACCCTACTCCGGAGAGCAGAGAGTCTCACCCGAGGCGTGCCGCGACCACATGCAAAAGGGGAACAGATCGATAGTGGTGGATGGATCCGCAACTCGAGATTAACATAGAATCGTTTGCATAAATAACATCATATATGTAAGAGTGTCTCAGAACATTGTGCAGATACTAAGCAAATAAAATTTTAAGATACCACAGACATCATGCATGCATGTAACTCACATAACAAGAGAGAAAAATCTGCAAGTATATTAATAACCTTCAGCTGGATCCACAATTACATCGCTCAACAGGAAGAGCTTACAATTCTGTTACAGAAGTCCCATAGGACAGAGAGATAGATAATAGAAGCCTAGGAACTACAAGGATATCATGCTCAAGACAGAGCTCTTCTACAGCATCTGCTCGATCCTCTTCAATCCCTCTGCATCCGTGCGTCTCTCTTCTTTCGGTTGGGTGACGGCCTATTTATTCACCCGCCATCGCAACTGCTAGTTCCTCTTGTGTTCTTCTTCAGCTGCTTTCGGCTTCTTTCTGTTGCCTATGAGTTCCGCTATCTGTTCTCTACCGTATATTCTCTTCGTCTACACTTATATGCATCAGCTTCATCAACTATCTCATGTTCCTCCGCAACCTTGGTAGCTCCGCTACTCACCATAGTTGCGGCTGCCATGTGTCGATCCGCAACCCAAAAATCTGTTCTTTATTCAAAATTCAAAACAAGGGCCCCAACAGGCCCCGACCACAGTTTCTTGACTCGTCCTGAGTTAATCAAAAATCACTGTCTCCACTTCCATCACTCCACCGGACCCCGTGCCCTGTTCTTGCTGTGCACCTTCAGTCTGCTGCCCAAACAAGGGCCCCAACTCTGGGACCTTGCTCAACGCTAAAGCCTTAAGCTCGTTGAAGGTTGTCACACCCTGCTGCCACCCCTGTAGTAATGCGTCCGTCTCCGTGGCAATCTTAGTGACAGCTTCCTCCCCGACGGTCGTCGGTACAGCTCTGAATACCATGCTGATTTGGGTTTCGGCTTCAGCGGCTAACTGCTGCATCATCCGGGCGCTGAGTTGGAGGGGCTGGCGAAGCTCTCAAATTTCTTGCTTGGCCATTGCCGAGCTGGCCTCTGTCTGCTGGATCTGGATCTCCAGAGCATCCGCCTAGGCGTATAGCTGGTCCAACTGCGAGGGGTTCGTGGCATCCTGAATCTCTTTCGAAAGTTGTTGTAGCTGTGCTGAAATGGGCTGAGTATTTACCGTAAGGGCCGTTGAGCATTCCTGGAGGCCTTTCAAGAGGTCGTAAGCATCGCGCGCTGCTGAAGTGAGAGCTTCCTGCATCTAGGTGACCTGGCCCTGTTTCTTTATAATCTGTGTTGTGTAGACAGCTTCTGGATCGGGAAACGCTGGTCGTGCTACTAACGCTACTTGGAGCTCTACATTTTCCTTGTGAAGGTCAGTGAACACTACCCTGAGGTGGATGGCCCGCTGTAATATATCTGTTTCTGGCACATCTGCAAGCATCCGAGTGCAGTGAGCCGCTACGGCCGGCCATAGTCCCGTAAACACCCTGGCCACTTCATTCATCTGGCCCTGGAGCTGCCCGTGTGCTGTTGTGAGATGCTCGCGCTGTTCAGTAAGCGCGGTGATCTGCTGATGCTGTTGTTCACATCTCTGCTGCAGTTCGGAGTGAAGCCTTTCCGCCTGCTGGGCTACCCTCTGAATGAAGTGGTACAGCTGAGCCGTACCCCACATCTCCATGTTGTCAGCCCCTGAAGTACTTTGATCCGGCCGCCGTTCCTGCAGTGGTTGCCCACTGGCAACTGATCTAGTGGAGTGTTCTTGAGGGGACAGTGGCGAGGTCGGATGGGGTGCGGATTTCGCCATATTCAGGTCTGGCCGCTCCTGCTGATCTGTTTGGATGGTCTGTGGAAATGGAGTAGGCTCAGGTTGTGTCCCATTCGTGTCTGCAATGATTTGTGCCATCTGTGTAATTAGATCAGAAAAAGTGACCTGGGGGTCCCCAGCGGGGTTGACCGGTGGTATCACTGTTGTACTTGAGTCGACCTCGGCCCCGTGGTCCCCATTGATTAGATCCTGGATTACTGGGTCTGACATGGTGGCGGATGAGTTGGATGGTGCGGATGAAGTGGTAGGTGGAGGTGGGGCGGTACGGGGTGGGGAAAGACGAATGTTTATGAAGTCGGAGGGGTCAATGGGAGGTTGAGGTGGAATCCCGCCTATTGCCCCTATGTCAATGAATGGTTCTTCATGTATGGGTACCCCTGGGCTCAACGGCCGGGGTGCATATTCCTTAGTGAGGTCCACCACCGGACTTGACTCTATGGTTCGGGCCCTCTTGGCCTGGGGAGCTTCTAAGGGGTTTGAAAACTTGCTCTTTTCCCCAGTCGTGGTAGTCATTAGACTCGGTGAAGTAAATAAAACATTAGGAATGGGGGAGGTGATGGAGGTCGTGCAGAGAAGCGGGTTGGACTGAGAAAGCTGAAACTCAGAAAAAACAGGGAAAGGAGTGGTACCGCTTGAGACAACCCAAACCACTTCGTTGAGGCTGCATACCTTAGTGTTTAATTGGCGAATGAGTGGGAAGAGCTGCATGTTGGAGACCCTCTGTGCCGCCTCCACTTCCGATTCGCCAGCTAGTTGCTGCGGTAGCATCTTGTCGAAATTGTATGTGGGTACCCCGCTTCGGACTTCCATCAAGACCCCCGGCCACGAGCAAACTTCATTGTGGAAGGATACGTCGTTGAGTTGGAACTTCAACGGCCGCATCTGAAATGTCTCTTCCGACACGCAAGTAGGTCGGAGGCAGGTGTGCCTGTGGCTGACCCCGAACCATACCTGCTCAATGTATCTGTCCAGCAGATTCCTGGGCACCCTCTGTTGGCCTGTTACCACATCTATCATTAAGCCATACCAACTCCGCAATGCCTCTGCATTGACCTCTTTGGTGCTGGGATCCCCCGACACCTTCCATGGGACGAATTTCATTGCCAGAGGCTGACCCTCCACTATTTCTTCCAGCATCCTGACGAGGGGAGTATGCCACTTCCACATGGCAAATGCGACTATCAAATATCCATAAATGAAGCTCGTGGCCCTCTTGTAATTATCCTCGCATGCGTCGAACAGCTCCTTCAGTAGGAAGGAGCACCAGTTCAACTTAGCCCCCTGGATGCAGTGCTCCACAATGGAAATAGTATCCAGGGTACATTCTCCCTTCGTTTAGTGCCTCATTGTCTTACTGGAAATGAGGTAACACGCGAACCTGACTTCGGGCTTGTTGATAAGTTCCATTTTCGCTCTCTTTCCTCCCCGCCGTGTGCCATATTTTTCATAATAGTCCGCATCTCCCGACTTCTTCACTCTTTTGGAAGTGGTCTGACATGCAGAGGATACATCTGGGTCGTTCTGTGAGAGCCCTGTGAGCTAGTGGATATCCTCGGCATGGATTGGAATTTATTTGCCCAACCACAAGGACCCGTTCTGAATTCGACTGAGAAAGAACTTGGTACATTTCATGGCTACTCCTGACGTCCCAAATACCGGCAGATTCCTCAAATTCAGAATGAAGGACTGCTGGAGGCCTCGAAACTCCGACAAAATTCTGTTTGTTGCGCGCCTTGCTTCTGTGGTATAGCATTCCATATACACATGGCGTTTAAGCGCAGGGAACTCGAAAGAGTCCGTGAGGTCTGCATCTATGAGGGCAGCACTGTCATACTTCCCGACGAGGGACTCCGTTTTATGAATCCAACTGTCGAGTTGTGGTTCTACTACTGTTGGATTGGCTCTTGTCATCTTTGCGCGGCGTTGATACACTTGCAGAATCGTTCTCGGCCCCTTCTCTTGGCTCTGTGCTTTGGGATACTTCTGCTGCTCTGGTTCTGCTCCAATTGCCTTTGCGTCTCTAGAAATTTCTAATTCTAACTCGGATGTCTCCGGCATTCTCGCGCTTTTCTTCATGCAGGCTATGTAATTAACTGGCACGAGTGAGGTTGATGAGACCCCATAACGAATTAATTCCTGCTAGCATCCTCCACGGCGATAATCATGCGATCAGTCGCCTGCTGAGGTGTGTTCTGACATCTGCTGACGGTGGTATGGGGAAATGGGCGGACGCGATGGCTGAGGTTACTTCAAATTATGGGAAAATGATTACTGCAAGGTTACTTCTAATTATGGCAATTTATGTTGCCAATCTAGGCGATCCTACGGACTGACACAAGTACTAAATGAAATGATAGGGACTGACACTTGACATGTTTTCTTATCCTACGGGGATGACACGCTGGACACGCCCCTCCTCGACCACAATCGGTTGAGGTGCGGTCCCCGCAACCTAGCGGTTATTGACGACCTATGCATGGACAACGAACACTACCTATGCTCATCCCAGTTGCAGGAGAGTTATTCAACTACGCTACTCTACGGCTTCTCTCGGGTGCGAGAGTTATTAACGAAAAGCAAAAGAAACTTAGTCATGGTAGGGCTTCAGGCGTGCGCCATTCACCCACCAAGGTAAAACAGTACCGTCCAGTTGAGCCAACCGAACGGCTCCGGAATCCTTAATCTCGACGACGAAGTAGGGTCCCAACCAGTGCATCTGCAGTTTTCCCGGAAACTTCTGAAACCTGCTATTATATAGGAGAACCTTACCTCCAACCTGGAACATTTTGCTCTTGATGTGGCGATCATGCCACGCCTTTTGCCTGTCCTTCTGAACCTTCTGGTGAAACTCGACAAGGAACCGGGCCTCGTCCAGTTCTTGTAATTCGTGTAGGCGCTCCAGTAGTGATTCCTCTTCCGAGAACTTTAGGGATGTGGCAATTAGAAGACTTGGTATGGTGAACTCGATGGGAATCATAGCTTCACGGCCATACACCAGCTGGAACGGTGTTTGATTGGTCAAACGCTTCACCGTTGTTCTGTAGGCCCATAGTGCGGCTGGCAACCCTTCATCCCAATCATCCTGCTTGGCATTGCAGATCTTCGTCAAACCCTTCTCGAGGATTTTGTTGAATGCTTCAATAGTGCCATTGGCCTGCGGGTGGTACGAGCTGCTTTTGTGATGTTGGATCATGAAGGTGTCCAGCAGCAATTTAATAGTTTCATTAATGAAGTGCGTACCTTGATCACTAGTTAAGCTCCATGGGCAGCCAAACCTGCTGATGATGTGTTCAAAGATGAACCTGGCTGCCATATCGACCGTACAGTCACGTACCGCCACTGCCTCGACCCACCTAGTGAGGTAGTCTGTGGCGGTAATGATGTACTGGGCTTTGGAATGCTTGGCTACTGGGGCTATGGGGCAGACAAAGTCAACCACCCATTTCTCAAATGGTCATAACACGTTCACCGGGTGTAGCGGTAGCTCGTCTTTGTGAGAGGGCCTCCCCGTTCTCTGACAAACATCGCATTTCTTAACAAATGATTTACTGTCTGCATGGACTGTCGGCCACCAGAGTCCAGCTTGTAGCACTTTCCTGGCGGTGGGTTTCACCCCCACGTGTCCTCCCGCAATACCACTATGGCATTCCCACAGCACGGCCTCACGTTCATGGTCGAGGACACATCTTCGCAGAATCTCATCCAGGCCCAATTTATACAACTGCCCCGCAATCAGTTGATATTCGGCAGCGTGGACGACCAAGTGTCGTTTCTGGATCGGAGTGTAGTGCTGAGGGCACTACCCCATGGTTAGGTAAGTTGCGATGTAGGCCAAATAGTCTGGTATGGCTTCTACTCGGAAAAGATCAACATCAGGGAGTTGATCATCAAGAGAGCCCTCGTTCTCCCCCGTCTCCAACCTGGATAAGTGATCGGGCCCGACATTCAACCTCCCGGGCTTGACAATCACCTCGAAGGTGAATTCTTGGAAGAGTAGAAGCCATCGGCATATCCGTCCTTCCAACACGGGTTTATTAACTAGGTACTTCAATGCGGAGTAATCAATGAAGAACTTAAACTTACCTCCTAGGAGGTAGTGGCAGAACTTCTGGAGCGAGTACACCATTGCGAGGGCTTCCCTCTCCGTGGTGGTGTAATTCCGCTCCGCATTGGACAATTTCCGGCTCACAAAGTAGACTGGGTGGTCAACTGTCGTCTCCCCTGGTTGCGCCAAGACAGCCCCTAGTGCAATACCGGAAGCATCGATATGCACATGGAACTGCTTATCCCAATCTGGATGGACCAGAATGGGTGTCGTTGCCAGCTTCTCCTTTAGGGTGTCAAGGGCCAACTTGCAGTCATCCGTCCACTGGAACACTTCTGACTTCCATAGTAGCTTTTCCAGAGGAGCAGTGATCTTCGCGTAATTCCTGATGAACCGTCTGTAATACCCTGTGTGCCCTAGCAGCGACCACAACTGCTTCACTGTTTCCGGGGCTTCCATGTGGACGGTCACTGCTACCTTGGCGGGGTCGATGCAGACCCCTTGCTTGCACACCACATGTCCTAAGAGCGTTCCGAAGGGTACCGCAAAGATGCATTTCTTCAAGTTCAAGTAAATTTGCAATTGTCGACACCGATCAAACATGATGAGTAGCAGGGTGGCGTGGTCTTTTAGCAAACTGTAGATGGTCCAATTGTCCATGTAGACTTATAGGAACTTATGAATGTATTCTCGGAAAGCAGCGATGAAAATCCGGGAAAACACAGCGGGGGCATTCTTCAACCCAAACGGCATCACGTGGTATGCAAAAGACCCCCACTCGGTGGTGAACATCGTCTTCATTTTGTCCTCTTCCGCAATGCGCACCTGATGGTAGCCTGAGAATCCATCAGTGAAGGAGTAGGCCTTATTTCCCGCAACATTGTCCAATACTTCGTTGCTGAAGGGGGTGGGAAATGGGTCATGGATGCAGGCGTTGTTCAAACTTCGGTAATCCACACAGACATGGATTTCTAACTTGTCCTTCTTATTCTGAATGACAATGGGACTCACCCACTCTGCTTCTTTCATAGGGAAGATTAGACCTGTCGTCAGCATTTTATCGATCTCCAGCTTGAATTTTTCCTTGATCTGCGGGTTCAACCAGTAAGGTCGATGCTTCACGGGCGTAGCGTCTGGTTTCAGCACAATTCGCATTTCTCCAAGGTCCCCTTTGATGCCCTTTAAATCTGCAACCGATGAAGGGAATAGGTCTTCGTATTCCTAGAGGAGGCTGAAAATTTCCTTTGTCGTCTCCTCGTCCCAGTAGTCCCCAACTGTATCCAGTTTGGGTTTTTCCTCCGTGCGGTGTTTAGCTTCGATATTTTAAGTCAAGCTGATTGCTTAGTGGTCGGCTCTTCTTTGATGTTGCTAGCCTTAGATCTCTTCCACTAGAATATCATCGTCTGGCTCGTCGTCAACCTGTTGGCAAGCCAGGTCACGCTCGCTCTCCGAATTTAGTGCTAAGGTTCTCCTGTCGGGCCTCGGATCGCGGAGAAACATCACCCCCTTGATGGCCTGTAATGCCTGGGACACAAAATTTGTCTCCCCTTCGAATGAAAAGCATCGAACAAATTTGTTCATGACTTCCTGCCAGAGCCGTTTGGTCTCAATCTAGTCTCCTAAATTGAGCTCATTTAATTGTCAACCAGGGTTGGTAAACTGCTGAAGTGAAGTGTACCGTATGTACCTAGGTGTTTGTTTCTTAATGCGTTGTGTGTAGTGTTTTGTGATGTTTTTGGTCTTTTGTGATGATTTATGATGTTTTTGATCTTTTGGTGGTTTTATGTTCATAAGGAAAATGACTAGAAAGCTAATGGAAGGAAGCTAATGATTAAAAACAGAGTGAAACCTAATTGGTTGATGTCAAATGGTAAATGCAAATGAAATATTAAAAACAGAATCAAATCTAAACTATGACTAAGCAAAAGCAAAGCTTGATAATGACTTTTAAGCAAATGATTCAAAACACAAACTAAACTTGTCAAATTCTTTCGTCAAAGGCATTTGAGAGAGAGCTTGAGACATGGTCAACTAAGTATGCAAATCTTCCTAACTAAACAGTTTAAACAACTAACTTATAATGATGCAACATTTTATCCTTGATTAGAGATTTGTTGAAGTATAATTGGAGTAAAACATTGTTATCATCATAAGATCTTCTACTCTAAATCTACTTCCTAACTCTATTCTGCAACTCAGTTTTATAGCACTACACTTCACTCAAAGGTTATAGATTTTTGAAATAGTCTGTTGAGGAAATGTTTGTTTGTAAGATGATAAGGAAGTTGCAGAAATTCTTCAGGCCTTAAAGTGATATGGTCTTCTGTTCATATGTTTATGAATCAATTATGGATTTTAGAACAAGAAGAGGTTTGTAAATAATGAAGGTTGTTTTGTTAAATTTAACAATTGAAGTAATCTAGTATGCAGTGAATGACAGCTGAATATGGAGTGCAAATGTAATGAGTTAAGCTAAAACTGAACTTAAAATGTCACTAATCTAAAACAGTGCTGAGCTACAAGTCATTATCAAACTTAAAACAGAACAACTGAGCATGAGTTAAGTGCAATTAAACTCCGGAGTATCCTAACTAAGCTATCATGCATTATTCTATGGAATTATACAGTCTGTTTGTCCATCATGATTGGTATTTTGGAAGAGTTCCTTCTTTTGGAAGAGTTTTTAGAACAATCCTGACTGTGTAATTGAGTGAAAATGCAAACATAAAGACTGAAAGCAATGAAGAACTAAGATATCATAGCCATCTCCCACTCATCATTATGATATTTTGGACAAGCGTTTAAGAGCAAGAACAACTATGGTACTTAGTGAAAACACACAACTAAAACGCTCAAGATCACAATCATGCTTAAGACAGTATAAAGATTTCTTGGAAGAGTTTCTTCTTGTGGAAGAGTGCTTAGCATAAGTATAACTGTGATGGTGAATAAAAGAGATTAAAATCAAATCCTACAATACTATAGCCATTTCCCATTCATCATTATAATCTTTTGGAAGAGCTTCTTCTTGTGGAAGAGTTAGAATGAGTATAACTACAAAGAGCTAATGAAAAACAACTACGAATTCAACTTCAAAACGAAAGGCACGAATACTTATCTAAATTACGCAAATAAACTGCAAGAGGCAAAAGGCCCTACCACCGATTGAATTCCAACTCCAAACAAATCAACGCTTTCAAAACAACATTGTCTGCTTCATTAAAAGTGAAATAACTTGAACAGAGCACTCTGCGTCTTCAGAAATGTAGCACAGAATCTAACCAAAATCTAGAACAAAATCTAGCCTAGCTCTCGGTTTCCCGAGTGTTTATATAACAAATGTAAATAACAAGACTTGCAACAATTTCAGGAACATTGTCTTTCCTTATCGGAATCACATTAGGACTCTTGAAGTGGCTACGTAACAAGGAAATGGACATCTGGACTAAGACAGTCCTATTAGAAGTCTGTCTTCTTAAATGTGTTCCCACGTACCAAAACCATACACAGAATTCGTTTCTTCCTTCATGGTGAGCAACGAACCATGTAGACATGACGTGGAATATGCCCATATGCGGTTTTTCTTGAGAGGCCACCTGGAACATCCCCAAACGTGAAGACAGCTGCAGAATCGCCGGTTAGCTACGGAATGTCTGCATTCTGCAGCTAGTTCCGGTCACAATGCATTACAATGACAAAAATCATAAAACTTAGCAAGTCAGTCATGTTAATCATTCTAAAAGTAATTTTAACTAAATTCATTGATCAATTGGGTCTGGAATAGCAATGGACAAAGGAAAATAAGGTAAAGTGGAATGAAAGAAAGCACAATCTTGAGGCTCAACATACCCCCACTGCTGACTTCTTGCATGTCCTCATGCAACTTATCCTATGAACTCAGAGGCTTCTGCAAGAACATCTAATCCTCTCCTTCTCCTTTGCCTGGAAGCTAAAGATCTTCTTGGTTTTCTGATGACCAGTTTGAACCTTAAGTTGGTAAGTGCCCTGATTAGCTTTTTATTCCTCTTCTTCAACTTTTCATTGGTCTTTTCCACTTTGTCTATATGTAGGGATAAGGTTGAGTTCATATCAGTTTTGAGCTTGACTTGATCTTTGAGAATTTCATTCTCATTTTTTATGTGTCTATTAAGTATTTCCAACTCATACCTATCCCTTCTTAATATATCTATTTCAGACAGTGGAGGACTGGGGGTTCTCTCCTTGCTTTCTGAAGCTCTCCTTTCCAAAGTTTCCACATATTCATAAATTTCTTGTTGATCAGGGTCAATTTCAGGGGTTCCTTCATTAAAATCCTCTTCAACATTTTCTTCAATGGATGTTTCCTCATCTTCTATATTAATCACCCATGTTTGTTTGATTAGTGTTTTCTTCAGTTTCCCCTTTAGTCTGTGGCTTCTTCTAGGCTGAGAAGATCCCTCTCCTTTCTCCATGGCAGATTTCCTGATTACTTTTTCTTTCTTAAGTTGTCTCTTGATTTGAGTCAACTTCTCTGAGATGATTTCCTCACTACTTTCTTGGACTGTTTTGTCAATTTCAACTTTTTAAGCTCTCCATTTTCTACTTCTTCTTGTAGGCTGTGGTTCCGGTGAGGGTTCTTTTGGCTCTTCAAAATGATTTCTTATCAAGAAATTGTCCCATGTATCATTTGTTTTGGTTAAATGATGTTCAATCAAAATTTTAACCAAACCATGGTGATATAAAGTTGTCTCTAAAAATTGAACCCTTCTTTGAACACAGGAAGCCATCTTTTTCAAGCTTTGAAGCAAGAAATAGGGTAGGTTTAAGTCTTCCCCCAGAAAATGCATTATCAGTCTAATGTGGTAGACATAATATGTACCATATCTACCCTCACATGTAATAAATTTTTGCAGAAGAAGTAGTATGTTTCTCCATTTATTTTTCAATGCAGAACTTGGAATTCCTTTCTTAAATACAGTGACATCCATACCTGGTGATTTTAGAATTTTTTTCCAGGATTCATTTTGGAATTCTCTGTTTTTGAACCATCTCTCTCCATTTCTAAGCAACCCTGTAGCTTCTACAATGAAAACTTCAGTGATAGTAAATTTGACATCTCCCACTTCAACTTCAGTTCCTTGAAATGATCTTGCAAATGTTTTAGTGAATTCTTTGTGGAAGCCATTAAATTTCTCCAAAAATTGAAGCCATCCTATCTGTTGCAGCATTTCTTTGCATTGAGGGTAGCCTTCTAAGTATTTTGAACCCACTGGTTCAGTTCTTACAATGAAACCCATAATTGCTTCTTCAATGTTCAGATTAACACTCTTCTACCCACAGAAACAATAACTTTCACCTTCGAATTGAAATGGCTTCAAGTTCTTAATGACAATGGCTTCAAACTTCGGAATGATATACCTCTGATTGACAATGAAAACAACTTCAAATTTCGGACTGATATGCCTCTGGTTGATAGTAACAACAGCTTCAATCTTCGAGCTGATATACCTCTGATTAACAATGAAACTTTGGACTGATATGCCTCTGGTTGACAATGACAAATGGCTTCAAATTCCCACACTGCTATACCTCTATCTCTCGGTGGCAAATAGCTTCAAATTCCCACACTGCTATATCTCTGTCTCTTGGTAACAAATGGCTTCAAATTCTTCACTGCTATACCTCTGTGTTTACAGTGATAATGCTCAATCTCTGCCCACGGTGATTCAAACTGATATACCCTTTTGCTCTGCTCTCGGTGATAAGAATATCTCTGTTTGCGGAATGAAGTGTCGGCTACAGAATGGAGTGATGGCAGTGGTCACGGAATGAGGTAATGGAGTGAGGTGGAGGAAACGAATTAATGATTGAAAAGACGGCGGAGATTTTTACAACGGAAAAGAGAATCATCATTGAATGATTTGGTTGGGTTACGTGAAGAATTCAAACACTTCGGCCATTTGAACCGCTTAAATGATGTCGGGCATGGAATTTGAAATGAGAGATTTTAATTCAAAGTTTGTGGAGGGTTTATTGGTCATGATCAATAAAAATAATTAAAACAACCTTTTCGAACAATTCATAACTAAAACTATGCTAAACTTTATGAAATGCCATTATAATCTAAACTTGTTACCTCTGCTTTTCATTTGATTTTGTAGTCTTTGTCTTCTTTGTTCACCTTTGGAAGAGTCTTCATAATTCTTCTTGATGCTTCTTATTCATGGATACACTGAATCATTTTTTTGCAATTATAATGTCTACTGACTAATGCCTTCAGGATTTGTAGCTGCGGAATGTCTGGCTAGCTGCGGAAAGGCTGAACAACTTACAGAATGTCTATTAAGCTGCAGAATGTACCTGTAGAGCATTTTGATCATGGAATGGAGTGTTTTTGGAATATAGGTGAAATGTTATATGGTATGAATGAAGATGGATGATGAGACATGATATGTATGAAGTGGATGATGAAATGGAATGGATTCAGTTTATGAAATGGAGTGGAAGAACATAAGAACTGCCCTGCAATCCATGACATGTTTTATTCATTTACAACAAGATATCAAACTTTGAATTTTGATATGAAAATGGGTGGATGGAGTATGGAATGAGATGAATGATATATGGAATGAAGTGAAGTATGAATGAATGAATGAAATGGAGTATGGATGGATAAGTGAATGGAGTGAAATGAAATGAGATGGATCATAAGTACAATGGATCTGAACTTATGATTTTGTAACAGCTGCTTGCAAAAACAAAATGGAAAAGTTAGAGTGTCAGAGAGACTCTGATTTTCACCCTATTTTTTCTGTATAAACATGCCAATCAATGATTGGTTTTCATGTTTATAGTTTTATTTTTTTTTATTTTTTTATTTTTCAAAGAGAAATGCTTCAGAAAATTTAATCAAGTTGATGAAGAAGAGAGATTCTTCTTCATTAACTTCACATCACTGCTTTCTTGGAACTTCTTGACAAATTCTTCCCTTGAGAGTGGTTTGTGATATAGCTTCAATCTATGACCATTCACAAGAAAAGTGACCTCTTCTTCATCTATAGTTTTGATTTTTACTGCTCCATTATCAAAAATTTCAACAATTTCATATGGCCCAAGCCAATGTGTCTGAAATTTACCTTGAAAATCCTTGAATTTTGAATCAAACAAGAGAGCCCAGTCACCCTCTTTGAATTTCTTCTTTTTGATGTACTTGTCATGCCATCTAGCCCTTTGCTGTTGGACTAGACTTGTTTTCTGAACTGCATCTTGTCTGATCTCATCCAATTCATTAATTTGCTCCAATCTATGCTTTTGTGCCTCCGTTAAATCAAGTCCTAGCTGAACTGCCATTTTGAAAGTTTGAATCTGGAACTCTATGGGAAACAAAACTTGCTTTCCATAAACAAGCTCATAAGGAGTATGGCCTGTTGTGTTTCTTCATGTAGTTCTATAGGCCCACAAGGCTTCAGGAAGCCTATCTACCCAATCTCTTCTATGTAAATGAACAGTCTTTGTTAGGATTCCTTCAATGACCTTATTAGTAGATTCCACTTGACCATTTGCTTGTGGATGATAAGGAGTAGATTTTCTATGCCTGATTTTGTACTTCTCCATCATTTGCTCCACTAGCCTTGATGTAAATTGAGCTCCTTGATCTGTAACAATTTCCCTTGGGACACCAAAACGAGTAAAAATATCCTCAAAAAGAAAAGTAACTACATATGCTTCATTAGCAACAAGTAATGGCTTAGCTTCTACCCATTTAGTAACATAATCAGTGCAAACTAATATATATTTCTTTTGTCTTGATGGAGGACTAATAGGTCCTACAAAATCCAAAGCCCATTTTTCAAAAGGTTCAATGTGTACTTGAGGTTGTAATGGCATCTCACCTGAAGGAGAAGGTTTCCCTACCCTTTGGCAATTGTCACACCTTTTGACATACTCTTTAGCATCTTTAAACAAGGATGGCCAATAATATCCTAAATTAAGGATCTTATAGGCTGTCCTCTTATCAGCAAAGTGTCCGCCACAAGGTTCATCATGACATGCTTTGAGAATCTCAGGCATCTCATCTTCACGAACACACCTTCTAATGATCAAATCTAGACCTGTCTTGTACAACTCATTAGCAACCCATGAATATTTTGCACTATCATTAATGATTTTTCTTTTATCCCTTGCATTCATAATTGAAGGAAATTTTCTTGAAACTAAATAATTAGCAATATCAGCAAACCATGGAGTTTGAGTAGAGATTGCAAAAAGATATTCATCAGGAAATTTATCTTCAACCGGAGTGTCATCTTTGATATTTTGGAGTCTAGATAGGGAATCAGCCACTGTGTTTTGTTTTCCAGGCCTATCTAGAATAGTAATGTTGAATTCTTGTAAGAGTAACAACCATCTTATAACTCTGCCATTAGTGATTGATTTGTTCATTAAATATCTAATTGCAGAATGATCAGTGTGAACAAAAGTTTCATAGCCTGTTATATAGTGTCTAAATTTGTTTATGGCATGAACAACATCTAAAAACTCTTTTTCAGTTACAGTATAGTTTAACTCTGCAGGAGTCAAATTTTTACTGGTATAATAGATGGCATAGGGAATCAAGTCTTTCTACCCCAATACTGCTCCTAGAGCTATATCGGAAGCATCTGTCGAGATATGAAAAGGTAACTTCTAGTTAGGTCCCCTTAATATAGGTGCTTCAGAAATTTTGGTTTTCAGGGTTTCAAAAGCTAACTGGCAATCAGAAGTCCATTTGAATTCACAATCTTTGGTGAGTAATTTGAAGAGTGGAGATTCTATTTTGGTGAAGTTTTCTATAAATCTCCGATAATACCCTGTAAATCCTAGAAAAATTCTAACATATCTTTGAAAACTTGGAATGGATAAGTTAGATATGACTTCAACTTTAGACTCATCAACTCTAATCCCATCCCCTGAAATGTGATGCCCTAAAACAATACCTTCAGTAAACATCATAAAAAAAATTTCATGACTAAGTGAAAGATTTGCTTCCTGACATCTCTTTAAAACTTTTTCCAAGTTTTCTAAAGCTTCCTCAAATGAGTTTCCATAAACTGTGAAATCATCCATGTACACCTCTACACAATAATGTATTAGATCTGAAAAAATTCCTAATACTGCCCTTTGGAATGTTGCAGGTGCATTGCATAATCCAAATGGCAATACTCGGTAAGCATAGGTACCCCAAGGACAAGTAAATGTGGTTTTGTCTTGATCTTCAAGTGCTACTTGGATTTGATTGTAACCACTAAACCCATCTAAGAATGAGAAGTACTTCTTGCCAGCTAATGTATCTAATACTTGATCTATGAAAGGTAAGGGAAAATGGTCTTTAAGAGTAGCTTTATTTAGTTCTCGGTAGTCAACACACACCCTCCATTTTCCATTTTTATTTGGCACAATTACCAAAGGAGAAACCCACTGACTATCTGAAATAGGATAGATGAAATTGACATTTAACAATTTTTGCAATTATTCTTTAACAATTTCCCTAAGATTTGGATTCATCCATCTTTGAGGTTGTCTGATTGGTTTGCAATTTTCCTCTATATAGATGTGATGAGTGCAAGTCTTGGGGCTTATCCCTTTCATGTCAGTGTATTCCCATGCATATGCAGAAGAATGTCTCTGTAATACTTTGACTAACTCTTCTTGTCGAGATTTTTCTAGGTTCTTGTTTATGTTCAAAGTTTTGCCTGGGAAAATCTCACTTGTAGAGCTGCCAAATTTTTCCATAGAATGAAGAGACATCTGCCTTGATGACAAAAACTCAATATTGGATCCCTCTTGAAATGATTCATGTTTATGTTCTGGAGAGGATTCAAAGTTTTCTAGAGTATTCAGAATTTGATTATCTTCACTAATTTCGGAAATTGTGAAGAGAGGTGTAAATCTTCCTCATCCTCTATCCATTGAGTGTCATCTAGATCTATAATTGTCCTAGCTGGAGGATATAAAGTGAACTTCTTAGTTGAACTACCATCAGAGATGTACATATCACCGGATCTACAACTAATAAAAGCATCAGCTGTAGCCAACCAAGGTCTTCCTAATATAACATGATGGCCTCCTAGATTATTCTTAGGAGTTAGGATCATGAAATCCACAGGGTACTCCCAAGAATCTAGGGACACTGGAATGTCTTCTATTACCCCATCTGGTTTGATCACAAATCTATCTGCTAATTGTAATAGTGTGGGTGTAAAGAGAATATTAGGAAGTTTCAGTTTATCCATGATTTGTCTACTCATGATATTAATTGCTGCTCCTAAGTCAATAAGTGTGTTCTGGATTTCAATTCCATTGATGTGAATTTTGACCACTGGGTTTCCTGGGTCAAGATACTTTGGAATAGAAATCTTGCCCATCATAATGTCTGCTATTTGTCCTACCAGTTGAATTTTCTTTGTTTCTCTTATTCTTTTTCTTGTTGTCTTCATACTCAACTCCTTTATTGTTTTGGCTAAAATTGGAATTTCCTTGATGGCTTGTAATAGTGGAATTTTAATGCAAACATTTCTCAGCTCATCTAGGAAATCATAATTAGGCACCATGATTTGTTTTTCTACACCTCTATCAATTTGTAATCTTTCCGGAAAGGGAGGTATAGAAGTAGATGTAGATGGTTTCTCTAATACAGGAGTTGAATTTATTGGATCTTTTTGTTTTAATTTTTCAGTGTTTGGGTCTTGAAAGGATGTGTCTTCCTCGAGACTTTTATTCACCCGTAGAGAGTCTTCCTCAGAGTTATCTTGTTCTTGTATGATCACAGAAGGCTTCCTCTTTTCAAGTATTCTTCCAGACCTAAGTTGAACTTCACTAAGGTCTAGAGGAGTAATTAAATAAGTTGGAAACTGTTGGCCTTCTATCATGTATGTATTCTGAGGGTTCTTATTATTGGGGTTTGGTATGGGTTGAGCGGGCAATTGATTTGATTTTTGAGGGAATGGTAATGAAAGTGGTTGATTTTGATGTGGTTGGTTCTGATGATGTTGTTGAGGATTTTTTTGAAAATTTTGTTGAAGATTTTGAGGAAAATTTTGTTGAGGATTTTGAGGATAAAAATGTGGGTATGGTGGATAGGATGGTGGATACTGATAGTATGGAGAATATCTTCCATAGGGACTTTGTGTTCCTTGTGTTCAAGATTGAGATTGATTTTGAAATTGGGGCCAAGGTTGCTGCCAAGAATTCCAAGGTGGAGGTTTATTATACATTTGATCATGGAATCCTTGTGTCTGAGGTCCTTGCCAAGGCCTTCTAGATACAAAGTTGAGAGACTCTATGGAATCTGTAGGAGTTTCCTCCTGAAAGACAGCCTTGAGACCAGGAAGAGAAGGAAAATTCTTGGTCTCATGTTTTTCAGAACAAATGACACAGGTTTCTACAACTTTTACATCCAAAGGACACTCTCTCAAGGCATGTTTCTTTCTACATTTGGGACAAAAGATTGCCAAAGCATCAGATTCAACCTTTTGCTTGTTTTGTATCTTAAGGGTGTCTATTTGTTCACTAAGACTCCCTAAGATATCAGATTTAAAGTCATCAAGCATGTGTCCTATTTCTGATCTACTTACTATCCCAGAAGCAGATTTACTTGCCCTTGCAAGAGCGGGATCTCTTGGACCTTTGACAGTTTTAGATTTCCCTCTGGAAAGGTTGATACATAACTCAGATATTTCAGGTAATGTAATTTGTGATATATCCCCTTTTCCCATCATGTTAAGAATATCCAACCATTCATCCCTAATTGTTTTCAACAAAAGAGCTTTTAAGGTGTCTTGATCTAGGTTTTCCATTTTTGCCCTTTTGATGTTGTAATTAAATCTCTCCAACAAATCTTCTAAATTTTCATCTTCTTTTTGTAACATCTTGAACACTTCTTCCTTATGATTAACCGGCATACAATAATCCAAATACGTCTCTAGAAATGCTTGTTTCATGTCTTCCCATGTTCTAATAGAACTGCTGATCAGACTCATAAACCACTTCAATGCTGCTCCTTTCAAAGTTGAAGGGAATAATTTCAGTTTTTGAGCATCTTGTAAGTAGTCATAAGTTATACACAACACTTCAAATTCGAATAAGAAGGTTTCAGGATCTTCAGTTTTAAGTCCATAGAAGTTTGGAAGGACAGAGGGTGAAATGTTTTTCATGGTTGTATTGGTTTCTTCATCAATTATAGGGAACCCAAAAGAGCTTCCTATTCTACCTCTTCCTCCATCTGCACCTCTGCCTCCTTCTCCTCTACCTCCTTCTCCTCTACCTCTACCTCTACCTCCAAATAGTGTGTGTTCTCCATTAAAAACTCCTCCTCCTCCTTCTTCTGCCATGGTTGACTCTCCTATGGAAGTGGAAAGGTTTGTGTCCCTAACAGGAGTTTTTAGATCTTCTTCTATGGTAGGTTCAATGGATGAAGTGGAAGGTTTCTCTAATGGAATAGTTGACCTTAGATCTTCTAGAAGTCCAGGATCAGGAGAGGATGGAATATGGGTATGAGTTGAAGGTGTACTAGCTCTGGATCTAGATGAAACAAGTGGTGTTCTAGAAATCAAACTTCTGCCTCTGCTGCTTATGAATCTTCCCCTTAAATCTCTCTCCATACGCATATAATTATTTTTGGATACTAAGAAACAAAGGTTACCTAGTTTTCACTTCCCCGGAAACGGCGCCAAAATGTTTGGTCTCAATCTAGTCTCCTAAATTGAGCTCATTTAATTGTCAACCAGGGTTGGTAAACTGCTGAAGTGAAGTGTACTGTATGTACCTAGGTGCTTGTTTCTTAATGCGTTGTGTGTAGTGTTTTGTGATGTTTTTGGTCTTTTATGATGATTTATGATGTTTTTGGTCTTTTTGGAAATTTTATGTTCATAAGGAAAATGACTAGAAAGCTAGTGGAAGGAGGCTAATGATTAAAAACAGAGTGAAGCCTAGTTGGTTGATGGAAAATGACAAATGCAATTGCAGATATTGAAACAGAATCAAATCTAAACTATGACTAAGCAAAAACAAAGCTTGATAATGACTTTTAAGCAAATGATTCAAAACATAAACTCAATTTGTCAAATTCTTTCATCAAAGGTGTTTGAGAGAGAGCTTGAGACATGGTCAGCTAAGTATGCAAATTCTCCTAACAGTTAAACAACTAACTTATAATGATGCAACATGTTATCCATGATTAGAGATTTGTTGAAGCATATTTGGAGTAAAACATTGATACCATCATAAGATCTCTACTTTAAGACTAGTTCCTAACTCTATTCTGCAACTTAGTTTGATAGCACTACACTTCACTCAAAGGTTATAGGTTTTTGAAATAGTCTTTTGAGGAAATGTTTGTTTGTGAGATGATAAGGAAGTTGCAGAAGTACTTCAGGCCTTAAAATGATATTGTCTTATG
Organism: Pinus albicaulis; assembly: GCA_034641835.2. Classification (NCBI taxonomy): domain Eukaryota; kingdom Viridiplantae; phylum Streptophyta; class Pinopsida; order Pinales; family Pinaceae; genus Pinus; species Pinus albicaulis. The sequence continues at coordinate 7,684 of JAXQQM020062546.1, read as the reverse complement.
TTCATGTGGTTATGAATCAATTATAGATTTTAGAACAAGAAGAGGTTTGTAAATAATGAAGGCTGTTTTGTTAAGTTTAACAACTGAAGTAATCTAATATTCAGTGAATGACAACTGAATGTGGAGTGCAAATGTAATGAGTTAAGCTAAAACTGAACTTAAGATGTCACTAATCTAAAACAGTGCTGAACTAACAAGTCATTATCAAACTTAAAACAAAATAACTGAGCATGAGTTAAATGCAATTAGACTCCAGAGTATCCTAACTAAGATATCATGCATTATTCTATGGAATCATACAGTCTGTTTGTCCATCATGATTGGTATTTTGGAAGAGTTTCTTAGAACAATCCTAACTGTACAATTCAGTGTAAATGCAAACATAAAGACTGAAAGCAATGAAAAACTAAGATATCATAGCTATCTCCTACCCATCATTATGATATTTTGGAAGAGCTTTTTAAGAGAAAGAATAGCTATGGTACTTAGTGCAAACACACAACTGAAACGTTCAAGATCACAATCATGCTTAAGACATTATAAGGATTTTTTGGAAGAGTTTCTTCTTTCGGAAGAGTACTTATCATAAGTATAACTGTGATGGTGAACAAAAGAGATTGCAATTAAATCCTACAATACTATAGCCATTTCCCATTCATGATCATAATCTTTTGGAAGAGCTTCTTCTTTTGGAAGAGTTTTTAGAATGAGTATAACTATAGTAGCTAATGAAAACAACTACGAATTCAACTTCAAAAACGTAAAGGCAACTAAAATACTTATCTAAATTGCGCAAATAAATCCGTGCAGGAGGCAGGGGCCCTCTACCACCAGACGGAATCTAACTCCAAATCAAATCAACGCTTTCAAAACAATACTGTCTGCTTCATTAAAGGAGAAATAACTTGAACAGAGCAATCTGCGTCTTCAGAAATGTAGCATAGAATCTAAGCAAAATCTAGAACAAAATCTAGCCTAGCTCTCGGTTTCCCAAGTGTTTATATAACAAATGTACATAACAAGACTTGCAACAATTTCAGGATCATTGTCTTTCCTTATCGAAATCACATTAGGACTCTTGAAGTGGCTGCGTAAAATGGAAAAGGACATCTGGACTAAGACAGTCCTATTACAAGTCTGCCTTCTTAAATGTGTTCCCATGTACCAAAACCATATCCAGAATTCGTTTCTTCCTTCATGGTGAGCAACGAAAAATGTAGACAGGACGTGGAATATACCCATATGCGGTTTTTCTTGAGAGGCCACCTGGAACATACCCAAACGTGAAGACAGCTGCAGAATCGCCGGTTAGCTACGGAATGTCTGCATTCTGCAGCTAGTTCCGGTCAAAATGCATTACAATGACAAAAATCATAAAAATTAGAAAGTCAGTCATGTTAATCATTCTAAAAGTAATTTTAACTAAAGTCATTGATCAATTGGGTCTGGAATAGCAATGGACAAAGGAAAATGAGGTAAAGTAGAATGAAAGAAAGCACAATCTTGAGGCTCAACAGTTATGGCTAGTTAAAAAAATCTATTTGACAAATACATGTTCTGTCTGTGTCACTAATGTGGTAGTGAGTTTTTGGTTGATGACGACGAATGCTGATGCCCTCAGGGGCATTTTTTCTTTGAAAATAGGTGGAATGTGGTACCCATATTCGTAAACTTTGGTTGGCTTGTAACTGTGCATTGTATGCATAGGTTTCATCTCAGAACTTCCTGTGTAAGCATTGCTGAAAGAGACACTTATGAAGGGACGGGTCTTCAACGAATTTGATCAAAGTGCAATGGTTGTAAGGTATGCTACCATGTTGACATGAAATCTTGTGTTTTAGTCGAATCTCAGGAGGATGACATTTGCGGGAAATGATGTCTCCCACAGTGCCACCTGAAGATGCCCTTTTATGGAGAGGGGTGATCCAAGGTACCGCTTCCTTTTTGGAAAATAGGAGTTGAAGTCAACAAAAAGGAAGCCTCAACCAAATGAGAGGGTCACTATTCAGGGGATCGGGATCCTGGATGTGATGGGTTTAACACAGGCATGATGGCGAGAGATGAATGAAAACAGATGATGGGGATTCAGTGGCCCAAGTGTTACACCATTTTTTGGTCATCTAACCTACTATCATTAGATGGACCCAAGTACACCACGTAAGACCAATTTTACCCTAAGTAAAATTGCTTTCACTATGTAAAATAACTTAATAAAACACATTTATTAGGTTTTTTATGGTCTAAACAGGAAACCCAAAAAGGAAATATTAAACAAACCTATATTTGTTTGATTTTCCTGGTCATGTTTAACCCAAAACAAAGAAATTAATTAGATAAATCTTTATTTATCTTATTATTTTTTAGGAATAATTATTTAAATCTTATTTAAATAATATTCCTTGTTAAATATGACTAAATCACCCATAAATAATTAAATAAATCATTATTTATTTGATTATCCTTCAACCACTTCCTTAAAATGATAAATAAATCATTTATTTATTTATTATTCACAAATAAAGGGATTTGACCCAAGTCAAATACCTTTTCCTCCAAAAAATATAATAAAATAGTTCATAAATGGTGGATCTAAATTTGGCTAATGTTATTTTAATCATGCAACAAGATCTAGAATGACCCAATATTTTGTTATAAATAGGAGGGTTTTTCCTATCATTCTTCACCTTTTGTTTCCTATTAGATCACTCTGGATCTAAACTCTTGGTCTGACTTTGAGCCATTATCATTGTCATATTTTCCATTATTTGTCGTATTCCCTTGAGTTCATTGAGTTCTATCTTTGTCTGGGTTTTCTACACCAACAAGAGAGAGAGATTCTAGATCTGAAGTGCCGAGGACTTCCAAGAACCCATCCCATTGAGGAGAATTTGAAACATCTTCTTGTTTTCCTCCAAGGTGCCCTTAATACGAAAAAATATTTCAAAAATTGTTCTTGTCTTGTCTATTGGATATATGGAGCAAACCCTTCTTTTTACTTCTTAATGTCTTTCTATGCATAGATCCGGTTTTTTGCAACTCTTGTCTTGATCAACTAACTGCAGATCTGAAGATATTGGCAGTCACTTTTGATGTTAGGGCTATTAGTTATGCGTAGCTAAAGTGGTCTTTTTTCGTACACTTCGACAAAAGATTCATACTAACAATTGGCGACTCCACTGGGGATAGAACCCAGAATCTCTGGTTTCGCACTCCTGGTCGAGTTGCTCATTCGTATAGCATAGTAGATGATTTGGCGTAGTCTCCTGCTGCCATTTCCACATTGGAACTCCTCCAATCGTGCCCTTCCCAAAAGAAGGCTCTACTATCTGCCATGGGTGCGGTGGATCCTGTTGATGACCAAATGATTGTTTTCGACGCCCATCAATCAGAACATCCTCCCCTTCCTGCTTCCGTAGCCTTCCAAATCCGAGTCAAAATCCGGAACGCTAACGTTTCTCGGTGTATAATTGAGGAGGGGGCATCCACCTGTGTGATGTCCGCTTCAGTTTGGAAGCAACTCGGATCTCCTGAGTTGGCCCCTTCCACGATCACCCTTCGAGCGTGGGATAGCCATGCCTCCCAGCCCCTTGGCCTCTTCCGTAATTGTCCTATCACTCTTGCGGGCAAGACTGTTTGCGTTGACGTAGAAGTCATCGATGCCCCTCTCGATTACAACATTCTCTTGGGGCAAAGCTACATCTATGCCATGTCTGCTGTCCCATTCGCGGTTTTTCACAAGATGTCTTTTCCTCACAATGGAAAGATAGTCACCATTGACCAGTTGACGTATCATGAGCCAAAATCTCAGACCTCCCCTGAGACGACCATCTCTTCTGTAGCCAATAAGCAAACCGTTGATTCTTTGACCAGTGTCTCTCCCGGCGTCTACAAAGACTCCTCTTTGCTTGGAACCTTCCCCGATCTTCCTCCTCCTCCTGTCTCCAACCCCAGCTCATCAAATGTTTGCATGATGCAATCGTCTCGGGCTGCTCTCAAGCAACCTGCTTCGGCTAGTCAGCAACCGCGCTCTCCGCAACCTGCTCCTAGCCCTTCACCTGCAGCTGGTATTCATGAGCCTCTTTACCCTCCTGGAACGGTTCCTCCAAGCCTTAGCCCTTTAGGAGCCATCCCACCTAGCCATTACCCCTCTAGTCAGATACCGTTCCTAGCTCCCCCACCAGGAATGTACACGGTACCTGTCATGGCCACCCTCTCTCTTCCTAACCTGACCCTTGGGATTCCCGTCTGGTACCTTGATCCTCCAACCCCAACCTTGCCTGGTCAACCCAAACCTTATCTTGCTTTGACCCCGGTTCAACCGGTCCCCAGGACTTCTCCCGCCGCAACAGTGCCTCAGTCACCTCAACAGGAACCACCTCCTGTTGCGACCGCTTCGGGTAAGAAGGGAAAAGCTCGCAAGGGGGCATCAAAGGACAAGGCTGCCTCGACAAACCCTGCCCCTCCTCGGCCTCCAAAGCATACCATCCAGTGTTCTTTTTGTGATATTGTCGGTCACGCCACCCATACCTGTCCTGAATTGCTTCATCTCAAGCCCATGTTTAATGTCGTGTTCCCTGAGTCCCCGGTCCCGGAAGCCTCTATTCCTTTCGCGACCGCGGCCACGAACCCCCAGACTATTCACACCAACCACCCTTGTGCTTTGTGTGACCTCCATGGCCATTACACCCACCTTTGTCCCCGCCTCAAGGACTTCCGCACCTCTCTAGCCGTGGTCCGCCAATTCGAGGCCAAGCGCAATGAGTCCACCTCTCCCATATTTGCACATTTTGCTTTGGCAAAACTACCAGACATGACTGCTCCCATTGACATCCCCCCTCCTGATGTCGAGATGACAGAGCCTTCATCCAACATTTTCTACCTATCATCATCCATGAGACCCTCGGGGAACATTCCCTCTGAATCCTCCCTTGTTGTTTTGCTTGACCTTCCTTCAGCAATCACCTTGGGCTCAACATCGGTAGATCCTTTATCTACTTACTCTTCTGTCACCCCTTGTGACGATGCGCATGTGAACCTCTCTTCTCATGATGATGAGTTAGGTAGCTTCGCCGCATCAGGTGGTCTTTCTTCCACCAGTCACCCATCTTCTATCACGATGACGACATTATGGAAGAAATCCCCACCCCTGACTTTATCTAGTCCCCCTTACATCGAACCCATGCGTTCACACCACATACACCTTGTGGCCATTACATTGAAACCCAATGTTTGGGTAAGGGGGCACTCACATTTGAGAGACCAAGAGAAGCAATTCTCCACAACTCTCCTAGTGTATTTGGTTGTGCCGACTTTAGTACCATTATTCTTCCACTTTTTGAAGAACCTCTAGAGTCCCATATCACTTCCGATCACTCTAGGGATGATACCCCTTATCGTTCCCTCATCTTCCATCAGCAACCCAATCTCTTAGACACTGTTGTTGACCAACCTATGGGTTTTCTAGGATAGCATCAATTCATTATCTCCAAATCCTCTCTTTGGGATAGCGACACCAGGTATGCCACCCCGAAAACTTAAAGTCCATTTGCTTCATATATGCAGTACTAAAAGAGATTGGTAATCCTCCATTTCCTTTCTCAAACTGCATAACCATAACGAAAACAAATGGCACACCACATCATTGAAATGAGTTTCGATTCCCCTCTTTCTAAATACATTTTGGCATGACCACACCATGCTTGGGGGCACCTATTCCCCTCAACCATAACCCTCCTTAAAATCGAATTTCTTCACTTGCAACACTCATACTAGGGGCACCATTTGGCCTCCATACTTATCCATGCTCGTGTTGATGTTCGTCGTGAGTTACCATCTCGTACTCATGTTTTCATGGTCCCCCATTGGACCTTTACTGTGTGGCAGCACCATCGAGTTGCCCTTGTTTAGAGCATCCAAGTTGAGCCATCATCACATTCATGGAGTCTATCCTGAGTCCCTTTGTACCCAGCTATAGTCCTCCATCCTTCATTGCTTGGTCTCTCTCTTGTGTCACACATTATAACCATCAGTCCCACTGTCCCCTATCCCTCATGATACTGTGTCAGTCGCTGCCATGTCATTCATGTCCTTTATGCTCTAGCAAGGGAAGTCGTCCATTTGCTACTCAGTCCCCTCCATTCCATCATCATCATTGGTATTAGTCTGCCAGTCGCTCTACTATTTTCTCTCGTGCCTTAGTTGAGGATCTCTCATTGCCTCACCTGCGGCGGACCTCCTTCTGTCGACATCAACTCCTTCATTCCAGAGGACAGGTCTAGAGAGCAGTGTACCTTGGTTCCAGCTTCCACTCTTGTTCGGTGCCTCGGATCAGGCAAAGGGATCTCTCATTTCCCTTTGACTTGATTGTTTCTCCACTTCAGCTCCTTTCAGCATGATCGAGATCCGTATGCTTGATGGTCTAGTGATGCAACAACAGCTCTTGGTGATGCCCGAGTGTGTGTGAGATGTCTCAGCCCTCATGAGGGGATGGCCCTGCAGGTAGCCCCCCACATGCCCAGATGACCTCTTCATTGCAGCCTTCGATGCAGCTCCATATATTTGATGATGTCGTCCTTAGCCGCTTGCAGAGCCTCTTTGATTTGCATGTATCAGTCAGATTTTGTGAGCCCTTCCCTGCTTGTAGGGGGCATTTGGGTTGTATTTGTATCTCATGTACTCAGATATTATTGTATAATTCGTGGCTGTTATCCTAGGCACAACATGTATATGGGATCCCTCATTGTATTTCTATCTGGCTCATGTTTATGCCGGCTGTACTTTATGGTTCGGTCCCTTGTTTACTGGACACACTATTCTTTTGTACTTTGTCTCGGCGGGCATAGGTATGCCTCCCCCGCCGCCTTTAACACAGGTACCCTCTCATAAAAAGAAACTTGTTGCACCTGTAAGTCTCGTCTCCTCAGGGTCTAGTTCTTCAGCACATTAGTCTACCTCACATTTCTCTCTCTGACTTCCCTTTTGATGTCTGGTGATTGAGTTCTTACAACGTACTTCGGTCATACGATTTGCTCCTAACACTCGCACGCTGGGGGGCAATCTGTTACACCATTTTTTGGTCATTTAACCTACTATCATTAGATGGACCCAAGTACACCACGTAAGACCAATTTTACCCTAAGTAAAATTTCTTTCACTATGTAAAATAACTTAATAAAACACATTTATTAGGTTGTTTATGGTCAAAACAGGAAACCCCAAAAGGAAATATTAAACAAACCTATATTTGTTTTATTTTCCTGGTCATGTTTAACCCAAAACAAAGAAATTAATTAGATAAATCTTTATTTATCCTATTATTTTCTAGGAATAATTATTTAAATCTTATTTAAATAATATTCCTTATTAAATATGACTAAATCACCCATAAATAATTAAATAAATCATTATTTATTTGATTATCCTTCAACCACTTCCTTAAAATGATAAATAAATCATTTATTTATTTATTATTCACAAATAAAGTGATTTGACCCAAGTCAAATACCTTTTCCCTCCAACAAATATAATAAAATATTCCATAAAAGGTGGATCTAGATTTGGTTAATGTTATTTTAATCATGCACCATGATCTAGAATGACCCAATATTTGGTTATAAATAGGAGGGTTTTTCCTATCATTCTTCACCTTTTGTTGCCTATTAGATCACTCTGGATCTAAACTCTT
>JAXQQM020070613.1:0-11468 GCA_034641835.2 Pinus albicaulis | reverse complement strand
TCATCTGCCCAACATAGATGGATCTTCACTGCAATATATTACTTACAACAACAATTGTTTTCTTCTTATGTTTCCACAAAATTGTATTAAATTTCTCACGATAAATAACAAAAAATATAGAGCTGATTTACTCTTAAAAGAACCCTTTACCTTGATAAGCTTTATCTTTATGTTTTCCTCCAATTGTGTATTTAAGAATGATTTAATACAAACCAAACAGTCAAGGAATGTTGGTGAGCCCATGTCTTGTTGTCTAAACTCTAAACATTGTTCTTGAATGATATTTTCATTACATGCTAAGTACAGTCAAACTAGAAAAGTTTATGGTTTGCCCTATCTTCTAGTTCTTTCTCCAAAGGTTGTTTGAAGGTTTCCCTAAGAGTATGTTGAAAGCAAGCCTAGATTTTAATGATATCTTACTTGATCTTAAGCTACACTTTGTTGTCTTATATGTTTTCATCCTTTCTGAAAGTAGTCATGTGGATTACTGGATTGTTTGTCTGATAAGTTGGCTTTAGTACAAGTTTTTCCAAAGAATTCTATGGTTAGCCCTGTCCTTTGGTTTACTTCAAAACAGTTACTTAAAAAGGATTTTTCTTGTTTGGAAAGTTGATAAATCCTTGTTAAAATTATTGGCTTTTTCCACTTTCACAACACTTTTAATGTTCCATTCCATCATTTAATCTAAAAGATCCTTTGTTATAGATGACTTGCCCCTTGGACCACTCTTGAAATTGGTTCACAATTAAACCCTTTTTATGACTCCATAGGCCAATGGATTAAGTGTTGTTTCATACCTATCCTATCATCTAAACCTTGTTTTGATTATTCACATCTTTACCCCTCTGAAACCCTTTCATTTTCAGGACTTTCCACTCAATTAAAGATCATACCCAACCAAACAAACAACAAAACTTGTTCTTAATAACTAGCCTAAAATCACATTCAAAAGCCTTAAATACCATATCTTTGCACACACGTAGAGAGATCCCTCTCTGGATTCAGGAGGACTAGATCCTAGAATCCCAAAGTGGTTTTTATGTAGGCTGCGTGTTTGTATTTTCCAATCTTGAAAACTACAAAGACCTACCTACCTAACATTACGGACAGTTGATTGTTATATCTTATTTTCTCCTGTATTGTTTCATTATCTTGACTCTCACAAATTTCAATTGAAATTGTTCTTGCATTTGATTACACGACAACCATAGGATTTAGATTAGACATTTAATTTTTCACAATAGATACTCTGTAATTTTTTCTTGCCTTAGTTAAATTTGAATTCAATTTGCATAGTCAATTCAGTTTTGTAGTGATAGAATTAATGCTTTCGTTTCCATGGAATGTAGAATAGAGTTAAATTAGGATTATCTTTTGATCACTATTAAATAGATTTAAAACTAGATCAGATGCTCTATTTATGTCATAGAATTAGTGTTCTCAATTGACAAGGTAGAATATGGTTTTATTTTTGTTATGTTGATAGATAGAACATAATAATTTCAGAGATTAATAGAATTCAGTAGAATTTAGAATGATTCTTTGTTTAAATTCATAATAAGTTCAATTAGATGTTTTCCATAGATTTTTTGTTGGCATAGAATAGCCTAACATAGCTCAGATTTAATCACTCAAAGATTGATTTATTTTTATGCAAAATATATTAGTTAAATAACATTTATTTTCTTCCTTATTTTAGATTTTATATTACATTCATTTTATTAAGAGTAAATTATAAATAAATTTCTTTTCTTAGAGTAAAAATAACATTTCCTTTTCTTCCTTCTTAAGATTATTATTTTTTTCATTATTCAATTTCTTTCAGATTCAATTATTTCTTAGCATTTAAGATTTTATTTAAAAGCTTAGATTTCATTCCTTACATTAGATTTTAGTTTTTAACATTAAACATAAAATACAAACCCCCAAAAACAATATATAAAAAAGCATAACGAAGTAAGAAATAAGGGAATCTAAGCATATATAGTGCACCACACTTCATCAGATTACTAACCTTGGTTGATAATTTATGGTAGCAATTTACGACATTTAATTGACTAAAAATTTTGGCACCATTTCCGAGGAACTGTAATTAAGAAGCCTTTTTTCTTATCTAAAAAAATGATATGCGTAGAGAAAGAGACTCTAGGGGTAGATTTATAGCTAGAGGTATAATTTTGATTCAATAAACACCACTCACTCCATGATGACCACGAAGTGCCACACCACCATCTCAAACACATATTCCATTTTTCACAACATGACATAGACTTCCTGAAGTATTAAGGTCAGAAATCCAACCAGAGGACTCTCCAACATCATATATTGGGCAGTCATAGAAGAGGAAGATCCTAGATCTCCAACAAAAGGAATAACCTTTTTCACCTATACAGGATAAGAGGTTCTAGCTCAGGAGTCAGAAATATCTAGCAAGGAAGAAGAAGAAAATTTCTTCAATACCCCATTGATAGAAGAGCTAGAGGAAGAAAAAATAACTCTACAAATATAACCCTACATTAGTTCTCAGGAATCTACAATGGCCAGAGAAGGAGAAGGAGAAGGGGAAGTTATGAATTGAGTAGCCTTAAGAATAAGAGAAGGAAGAAGAGTTGGAGGACGAGGTAAAGGAAGAGGTGAAGAGAATATAGGAAGAGAAAATAGGTAGGACCATAACTCTATTAGATTTCTTATAGTTGATGAGGATACAAATGCCACAATGAAGAAGATTTCACCTTCCATCCCTCCCAATTTCCATGGATTAAGGAATGAAATCCTGAAATGTTTCTATTTGAATTTGAGGTTTTATGTAGATCATATGAATACTTACAAGACTCTCAAATATTGAAACTATTTCAAGGGGGCAACTTTAAAATGGTTCATGGGATTAATAACACAATATATTAGGACATGGGATGAGATTAAAAATGAATTATTACAAAGGTATTTGGATTATTGCACACCTATTTATCAGAAGGATGAAGTATTTAAAATGATGCAAAGAGAGGATTGAAACTTGGAAGACTTGATTGAGAGATTCAATTACAATATGAAAAGAGCTAAAATGTAAAACTTAGATCAAGATGCTTTAAAAGCTCTCTTATGGAAATCCAACAGAGATGAATGGATAGATATTCTTAATATGATGGGAAAGGGAGATATCCCTCAACTATCATTACCTGAAATTGTTGAATTATGCATTCATCTTTCAAGAGGAAAATCAAGAACTGGGAAAAATGAAAGAGATAATATTTTCTCTAGAGTGAATAAATCTACAACTGGAACAGTAAGTAGGGTAGAAATAGGAAATATTATTGATGAATTCAAAATATATATCTTAGGGAGTCTTCGTGAACAAATAGACACCCTAATATTACAAAACAAGAAAAAATTTGAAACTGATGCCTTAACTATTTTCTGTCCTAAATGTAGAAAAAAGCATGCATTAAGAGAATGTCCTCTTGAATTAAAATTCATAGAGACATGTGTTATTTGTGAAAAAAAACCATGAAAAAAAAAATGTCGCTCTAGACCAGGTATTAAGGTTTTTTTCCAAGAAGAAATAGCTCAGGATGAAGTCGAACCTCTTTTTTTTGTCTCTAAAATACCATGGCATGGACCACAAACTCAAGGTTTTAATAATCAAATGTATACTTATCCCCCAGCAAAACAATTGGAATCCATCGACGCCATGGCAGAAAACTTGGTCCCAACCTCAACTTTGGACACAAGGAATGCAAAATCCTTATGGTAGATACTCTCAATGTCACCAATATCCATAATCCTATCCAAACTATCCTCCCAAACATTTTCCACAACCTAGTCAGCAACCTCAATTCCTAAATCATAATCCACAACTTTCATTACCATTTCCACAAAGACGAAATCAACTACATGCCCAGCCATTACCAAACCCATACGATAAAAATGCCAAACCTTATTATAATATAGAAGGAAAAAAATTTCCAACTTATATGATTACTCCCATAGATCTTTACAATTTTCAACTTAGATCTGGTAGGATATTAGAAAGGAAAAATCCCTTTGTTGTTATTCAGGAAAACTATGATCTTGATGAATAACTTTCTCTACGAAAAAACATAAATCATTCTAGAGAAGGGAAATCCTTTCAACAAAATCAAAATTATTAAAAAAGAAAAGAAAAGAAAATATAATAAACTCAACTCCTATCATAGATCAACCTTTAATATCTATTTGTAACCCTCCTTTCCCTGAAAGATTACAAATCGATAGAGGGGTAGAAAAATAAATTTTGTTGTGTAAGTATGATTTTCTAGATGAATTAAAAAATGTGTGTATCAAAATCCCTTTGTTAGAGGCCATTAATGAGATTCCTATCCTCGCTAAAACAATAAGAGAGTTGAGTATAAAGAAATCAGGAAGAAAAATAAAAGAAGTAAAAAGGATTCAATTAGTGGGAAAAATTGTAGACATTATGATGGGAAAAATAGCCATATAAAAATATTTGGATCCAGGAAGTTCAATTGTAAAAACACACATCAATGGTATTGAGATTCCAAATACATTGATTGGCTTAGGAGTATCCATAAGGATCATGAGTAAACAAATCATGGAAGAACATAGGGTTCGCGACCTTCAGTATACACCAACATTAATGAAATTAGCAGAGAGATCAATAATCAAGCTAGATGGTGTATTAGAATACATTTATGTGTCCTTAGACTCTTGGAAATATCCAGTTTACTTTATGATCTTAACTCCCAAGAACAACCTAGGGGGACATCCATTGATATTAGGAAGACCTTGATTAGCTACAACGGATGCTTTCATTAGTTGTATATCTGATGATATTTTTATTTTTGATGTCAATTCAACACATAAATTCACTCTATATCCTCTAGAAAAAACTTTGACAGAAATAGAAAATGTAGAATGGATGGATGATGAAAATGATATACAACCTCCCTTTACTATTTCTCATATTTGTGAAGAAAGTCAAATTTTAAATTCAATAGAAAATTTTGAAACATCTTTGCAATGTGAAGATTATCATAATTTTCAAGAAAAATGTAATATTGAATACTTGTCATCCAAATAGAAGTATTTATATTCTATGGAATAATTTGGTAACTTTGTAGTTGAAATCTTTGCAGGAAAATCTTTAAACATAAACAAAAACTTGGAAAAATTCCAAAAAGAATATTTAATCAAAACATTACAAAAACATTCTTCAGCATATGCATGGGAGTACACTAACATGAGAGGAAATAATCTTGAGACTTGCATACATCATATTTATATTGAGGAAAACTCTAGGACTATCATAAAACCTCAAAGAAGGATGAATCCAAATGTTAGGGAAATTGTGAAAGAAGAATGACAAAAATTGTTGAATGTAAAATTCATTTATCTAATTTCAGACAGTCAGTGGGTTTCTCCCTTGGTAATTATCCCTAAAATTAATGGTAAATGGAGGTTATGTATTGATTATAGAGAATTGAATAAGGCTACTATAAAATATCATTTTCCATTACCTTTCATAGTTGGATACATTTGAAGGTAAGAAATATTTATCATTCTTGAACAATTTTAGTGGTTAAAATCAAATTCAAGTAGCACTTAAAGACCAAGACAAAGCCACATTTACCTGTCCATGGGGAACATATTCTTATCAAGTACATCCTTTTGGATTGTGCAATGCACCTACAACATTCTAAAGAGCAATATTAGGAGTTTTATCTAATTTAATACATGATTGTGTGGAAGTGTATATGGATGATTTGACAGTTTATGGAAATTCTTTTGAAGAGGCTCTTGAAAATTTGGAAAAAGTTCTTAAAATATGTACAGAAGCAAACCTTTCATTAAGTCATGAAAAATGCTTTATGATTTTTACTAAAGGAATTTTTTTAGGACCCCATATTTCAGGGGATGGAATTAAGGTGGACTCATCCAAAGTTGAAGTCATCTCCAAATTGTCAAAATGATGTTAAAATTTTTCTTGCTTTTACAGGGTAATATAGAATATTTATAGATAACTTCAGAAAAATTACATTTCCACTCTTCAAATTTCTCACCAAAGATTGTGAATTTATTTGGAATCCTAAGTGCCAAGATATCTGAAGCACCCATCTTAAGAGGACCAAATTGGAAAATACCTTTTCATATCTCAACAGATGCTTCAGATGTTAGCCTCTCTCAAATAACAATAATAAATCCAAAATAATAAATAAATAAATTAAATATTCCAAGTTAGGAATATGTGCCTAACTCTTGGGTTGTTCCTCAAATATTGGAGTTTTTTTAGTAACTCCTATCTTGGTGGGTTTTTGGTGAGAGATTGTCTCAACCAAAGGAGTCTAAGATAGCACAGACTATCTTAATACATTTTCTCTCATCTATTTAAATTGTAAACTAAATTCTTTTAGTAAGAGAGAATGATGAGAATGCCATGAGGTTGAAGCCTCTTTTCCAACAATGTTTTGTCTGATTTTGTATCTGTGATTTTTGCAATATGTTTTTGAGTTAATTTCATTTCTTACATGTGGTATCAGAGCCTGCGTGGATCGATGGTGGATTCGGTGTGATATACTGACTGCATGGTTAAAGAGCAGAGAGTGAAGCATTCTAAGAACCATTTTAAATTGTTGTCAATTCAGCGTGAAGTCCGCTTGTAAACTGATGTATTATCTAAACGTTCTTGTTCAGATCTTTGAGTCCCACTGAGTTCCTGAGTTTGGATTACATGTCGATTATCACAAACCTGGTTGTACTGCTCTCTTGTTGTTGCCGAAAGAGGTGATATATCCTGCTGTAGAAAAGAACGTTGGTTGGGATGCAACTGTTGAGAATCAGCTCTGAAGATACTTGATTTTTTGGGCATATAATAAGTGATTCTGATGGAGAAGCGTTAGCTTTGTGTTCTAAATTTGATGCTAAAACTAATCTTTCAGTTTCTATAGGAGAAGGAAATATGATTCCAACGGGATCACAAGATTCACCTGTACTGCTTTGAAGCACAGATTCCAAATTTTCAGGGATTGATCCAGATTCAATTATATCAGAGTGATATCTAGATATTTCTCCAAAATTTATGTGCTCCAAACACATAGAAATTGTTCGATGTTCCTTCTCTCTTATGGCAGCCTGTTTCTTCTTAAGGTCATCCAACTCTTTCATCAAGCGCTCCTCAAGCTGTGCAGCATCTTGTACATGAAGTAAATTTTTCTCCCTAAGTTTTTCATTTCTTATTTCTGGATCACTGTAGGTATTCTGAATACCATTGCACTCCGTGGATTGACCCACCTGGAGCCTTTTTCTCTCACTGTCATAGTGTGTGAAAAATTCTGCTACTTCGGCCTATTGTTGCCTTAGGCGGGCATACTTTCGTACCTGTATTTTCTCTTTCAACCATTTGATCTTTCCAGGAGACAAAGTTTCCCATTGACATTCAGACAGTATGTCAACTCCAAGACCGGATGGTGAATTAGAAACACCAACTTCATCAAGAAGAATTACATTGGCCTGGTTTGTAGCCTGATCGACAAGATGTTGTTTTGGTTTTATTGCAAAGAAGTGAAGGAAGCGATCCGTGGCTAGAATACGAGATTGGAACCTGAAGAAAGCAGACAGATACTTGAAGTGTGTATGAATGTTAAGGAGTGCGTTGGAGATCCATGGAGAGCTGACAGGGAGGTGCATCGTCAGCTGAGATGAGAGGGCCTTAATGGAGTTTTATTGCTTCTAAAACGCTTAAATTTTCTTTTATTTGGTACGTGATTTTAAAACATCGGTGAATCACCTTATGTGTCGGCTCCCGTTTTGTCTTATTTTGCACACAAATTCAGTTTATTATATATATGTATATTCTACCTCCATAAAATATCTGTAAGGGTTTTCATGCATTTAGCCTTTAAATAATGCGGTCATTGGCCCTCTTACCGAAGGAAATTGTTCTGATTTAAGCTGAATTGGGGATGACGGTGTTAAATCTTTGTTGATGAGCTTCAAATCAATCAACATTTCAACTACGGTCGGAGAAATTTTGTTTCTCTGGCAACCAGATCGGCCTCTGCCACGGTTGGAGGGATGTGAATGATTTTTTAAGGAATGAAGTAATAAGGTGATTTTTTATATATGAAAAATTTTGAAGTTATAAGAGATGAATGAAATTTTTCATTTTGAGTGATAGAGTGCTTTACTGAAAATTGGAAAATTGGAAAATTGAAAAGGGTAGTGAAGTGAGGCTTTTGTGGAGAAATAAGGTGTGTTTCCATTTGTATTTGGAGATATAAGAGAAAGCCATTGTTGTAATTCAAAGTATTGTTTTACTTTGAGAGAGATTGAGTCAGTGAATATCCAGATTTTGAAGAAAAATTGCTTCCAAGGGTTGTGAGCTTGGCATATTCATTACTTGAAGGTGGAGATTTCTTATGTACTCAATACTTAATAAAGATATCATTTTTTGGTGAGTGTGTCCTAGATCCGCCCGAAATTGAATAAGGGGATCTTAGGTACACCATGTGTGTTTGTGATGGCGCATGTTTTTATGGCTTCATGTTGTTGTTTTTGATTTGTGTCTAGTTGTGACACATCAATAATTTCATTTAATATCGCATACATAAAGTTCAATATCAGCAAGCACAACACATGTAACGAAATAGCTGCAAGATCAACACATGCATTTGCGCCACTACAACATATAATCAAAGATTGTCTACATCAGCATTCTACATCAACAATCAAATTCACTTAGTCAAGTTAATGCATTTCAAAGCAAAGTCTACATCAACGTTCTTGCAAATCCATTTCAGAACTTGTAATCAAATTCATTGTTTTAAGTGAATCATTAAAAATTCATTGTTAATGAATTTTTAAGAGAACAAGTGAATCATTAAAATCATTGTAAGCTTTTCTTGGGTGCATTGTCGACAGTGTTGGACACCCTTCCTTTACGCAAAATCAAGTGAGTGCATGAATTTCTGAATCAAACAAGCAACAAGTTTACATCTCCTGCAAGCGAGCATGAATATTCATTCAAGAAATTTGCGTCAAGACAGTACAAAGTTCAAACCTTCAAGTGAGCCAGAGTGAAGTTCATTGCAGCAACCATCAAAGCAACCAGTCAAGTTCAAACAATCAAGCAAGTTGAGATCGACATCAAGCGAACGTGGCTATTCATTCAAGTGAGCGTGAAGTCATCAAGTAAGTCAAGTGAGCATTCAAGAAAACGCGATCATCATCAAGCGAGCATGAATTCCACAGTTTAAGCGAGAAAATTCTACAATTCTAGCAAGTGTTCCAAGCAAGCGCAGTAAGCAACAAATCAAGCGAATGTGCCATTCAAGCCACATTCAAGCGAGCCTGTCATTCAAGTGAAACAATTCAAAGTACGACATCTACAACAAGAGAGCCTAATTTCAAGTGTGCAAGTTCAGATGGCGCAACATATTCAGTTGTTAAACATTCTTCATAGTTTGATCATCTCCAGTGATGAAGACATGGTGCAAGTCAGCAAAGAAACTCTTGCTGATCTTTCATGGCATCTACACCAAACACATGAAACTATTGAGTTTCTTCAACTCGAGTCGCAACTTCAAAGCATTGAATTGCAAGAAAAGAGTGATACTTTCAAGTCTTTGAACCATCCAGATGATAAGTCATTCATTCAAACAGCTTCAAGTGTCAAATTTGTTCTAGTTCAAATTTCTTCCAAGCCCATCATCAAGCCCTGGGAAGAAATTCAGAATAAAAATAATCAACGAGGCTTAGGATATGTCAACAATGACACCAACCTGCATATCCCAGATTATTCCAAGCCAATTAAGTTCATCAGTGGAGGATTTCTTGCACAAATCACCTCAGCAAGTTCTAAGAAAGTTGCAGACAACCAGCAATGCATGCAACCCAAAGTTGCAGACAAACAGAATTGCACGCAACCTGAAGTTGAAGTCCAACCGACATGTTCTCATTGTCAAAGAACCGGTCATATGGAAGATCAGTGTTTTGATCTCCATCCTTGTCGCCATTGTGGCAAACAAAATCATTCCTCAGAGAAATAGCCAGATTGAAGATACATTATGAATGGATCGACCCTTGGAAATGGTCATCCACAGTCAAAAGATTGTCTCAGTTCTACAACCGAATACAATCACACATAGTGCAGCCAACAATGAAAATATGATGGTACTCTCATGAAATTGAACGGAGGAGTACACCAATGTAAAACTCCTACGCCTGAAGGGGGGGAGTACAGGAAAACTTTCCAGATAATTGTCTCTCCTTTCAGCTGAAAAAGGGGGGAAAATGTCAATGAAATTGATAGTGGTTGTCAGACTGAAAGTCTCGACAAAACCAGCAAAAGCAGGTAGTGGGCATCAACAAATTTTCCAGTGGGCAGTTGACAACAAAGAAGCAGTGAACAATTTTTAGCATAGCAAAAGCAACAGTGAGTTGTTTTTGACATCATCAACCAGTGGGCTTTGAAAAAATTTTGTCCGTGGACAAAGGATGCTGATCTCATGCAAAGGACAGATGGATCCTTTTGCAACTTGGCACTTGATGGAGTTGTAAAGAAAAATTCAGAGATGAATCAGACATACAGCTGACTCATGGTCTCTTCATATTGCAGTTTTTCAGCATCCAGCTTTGGCGGTTTTTTCAAGCATTGTTTTTTAGGATCAACATGAGAACTTGGAAGATGGTTCCTCGTTCTTATTTTGGATTTTTCATTGAAGGGGGGAATGTTAGCCTCTCTCAAATAACAATAATAAATCCAAAATAATAAATTAATTAATTAAATATTCCAAGTTAGGAATATGTGCCTAACTCTTGGGTTGTTCCTCAAATATTGGAGTTTGTTTAGTAACTCCTATCTTGGTGGGTTTTTGGTGAGAAATTATCTCAACCAAAGGAGTCTAAGATAGCATAGACTATCTTAGACATTTTCTCTCATCTATTTAAATTGTAAACTAAATTATTTTAATAAGAGAGAATGATGAGAATGCCATGAGGCTGAAGCCTCTTTTCTGCCATTGTTTTGTCTGGTTCTGTATCTGTGTTTTTACACGATCTATTTACGAGGTTAATTTCATTTCTAACATCGGATAAAACTTTGGGAGCACTATTATGAAAAAATATTTGACCCCCATGTCGTCTACTACATAAGTAAAAATTTGACTCTCACAAGGTTAAATTACACTGTTATTGAAAAAGAGTTTCTAGCTGTTGTCCATGCTATTAACAAGTTTAGAAATTATATCACTAGATATGAAACCTTTAATCACACAGATCATTTTGTAATTAGGTATTTAATGAATAAATCTATCACTAATGGCAGAATCACAAGATGGTTATTACTCCTACAAGAATTTAACATCACCATTATAGACCGACCTGGAAAAAAAACACATTTGCTGACTTCTTGTATAGAATTAAAAATGACAATAATGATACTCCTCTTAGGATTCTATAATAATAGGATTCATAAT
>JAXQQM020072506.1:0-25895 GCA_034641835.2 Pinus albicaulis | reverse complement strand
TGTCCCCATTAAGTGTGAGAATACAAGTGCCATCAGTATTTCAAAGAATCTTGTTATGCATTCGAAGACCAAGCACATTCCCATCAAGTATCACTTCTTACGTGAACAAGTTCTTGAGCAAAAGGTGAAGTTGGAGTATGTTCCCTCCAAAGAACAAGTTGCTGATATCTTTACCAAACCTCTGCCCAGGGAAGCGTTCGAGTATCTAAGACAGAAGCTGGGAGTGTTCTCTGCCAGTCAACAGAACAATTCTGCTTAAATTTAGAAGATGGCATTGGATACGCGGGTTTTCTGAAATACAGTCGCGTATATACGCGAGTTCATGCACAAAAAACCGCGTATGTCTGATTTCTGACATTTTTCTGATTGGAGTCAGCTCTCTTCAAGACATCTCGTTAAAGGATGTTTGTATTCATGAATCGTTTGCATCTCTGGTGGTGTTCCAGTTCTCATAATTCTATTTCTAATGTGTTGATAAAGATGCCTTGATGACTTGTTGTTGAACATGTTCACGATGCACTAACTAAGGGGGAGCCTTAGTCATATGGAAAGGTTGCTTGGATGCACAGATTCAGGGGGAGCATTAGCTTTGCTGAGTATAATGCATTGTTGGCATTATGATGGTTCTGAAATATGTTCTTCTTCTTGAGGACTTTCTGATGTTGGTTATGAAAAGTCATTTTTGTATATTGATGAAAAGGTCATGTTGAGACCCTTGATGTAAATTTGTAATATTCAGTCATGTAAGGACTTGTCAAAGTTGTAAACCCACTTGGTTGGGTAGCTGAGTCAATTTTTGTAAACCCACGTGATTGGGTACTTGATTCTCTTATGTAAATCCACTTGGCTGGACATTTGATGTAAGTATGAGTCTTTGGTGCTAGGAAGTTCATAGAGTCATGTACTTCATTGGAAAATATGTTTGAAGATTCAGCATGAACTCAGGGGGAGCTTGGTCACTTCTATGTACATCAGTTCTGCAGAATGAGAAAAGGGGGAGAGTCTATTGGTTTTTTCCCTTTGCCCTTGATGTCAAAGGGGGAGAGTGTCATGGTGTTTGAACGGTGTCATTGTATTCTTAATGTACCTATCTTTTGTAACCAAACACCATCGTGGTTGCCATAAAGTCCAAAGGGGGAGATTGTTGGCATTATGATACAGAGTGTTGTCCTTGATGGCAACCCACTGAATGAAGATGAAGACATACGACTGTTGATATGTGTTGTCCTTAATGGCAATCCACCTAATGAAGTTGTGCTCGATAGAATATGTTCTTGATGGAGGAAATCTGATGTATCTACAGTATGTACAGAAGGCAGTGAAGAAAGGAATTCAGATTGTGCTAAACCTATGATGCAAGAGTATGTCTCAAGGAATACGCGGATATGTCTAAGTGAAGTTGCGTATGCACGCGGAAAAGAACGTGCCAAGTCGTATATGGGCTAAAGCGCTCTAAAAGTGCAAAACCAGGGGTAACCACCATGGTATTGACCCATTGTATTGGGTAATGATCCGCCTAATTGACCCCGTCCAGGAATACCATCAGAAGTAATGTAGTTTTGGGCTCATGGTATCGGTTTGGCTCATGGTATTGAAAGAGGGGCTCATGATATTGAAAAAGGGTAAACCTATATAAAGAGATGAAATTCATTATGCAAATCATGATTGTGGGTGCAAGATGTCTAAGCTTGAATGAATACTTCACTCTGAAGTAAATCTGAATGGAAAGGGTTACACTTGAATGATAAATCTGAATGGATGATGCACCAATGATGAAGAAGGGGATCTAGATCTGAAATGCACTTGTACCTACTAGATCTGCTCATGGAAGGCTTAGATCTGTGATGAGGCGAACATCTAGGCGAACATCTTTCTGAAGAAAAAGGGTAAATCTGAACTGGATATCTGATCTGAAGAAGTATGTTGCTCTATAATGATTGAAGATCTATACGCTACTTCGCCGTAGAGGAAGCGCATATATACGCGGCTTTGCTGAAGATAAAGCACGTATGCGCAATAAAATATACACAGAGGTATATGTTGGTTTAAGGGGGACTAAGCATCGACATACGCCGACACGTTGAAGTTGTTATTTACGCAACCAAGGTTTGCTGAAGCATGGGTATGGAACATCTGATCTGTTCTACTGTATTACTGCTATCTGATCTATGTTGTCTGAATTGGTAAGTATCTGTTGGTGATGTATGTTTGAGCTTAAAAGTATGGAATAGGTCCAGTCTGAAAATATGATGAAACGACCGGCAAGTAGTACCTCACATAACAGTTTTGTTGGATCCAAGAAAATCTAATAAATTTAATCCCTGTGGTGGCATCGAGGGACAGAAGTCGCCGTGGGTCGTAGCTCCCTTCCAGGTGAGGCCGGTAAACGAGTCAGGGGGTCGTAGCTCCCTTCCAGGAGAGGCTGGTAAACGAGCGCAGGTGGGTTGAGCCCTCTGAGAGAACAACCAGCCAGTGGGATGCCTCTATTATTGTCTTAGCCCATCAGACATACAAATATTTTCTATAATAAAAGATCATATAGTCAGCAATTCAGCAAAGGTTTTCCCACTGGGTTTCCACCTAAAAATCCTGGTGTTCATGTGTGATGCTTGGTGTGATGGTTTACTCTGCTCTTACTGTTCATGTTTACTGTTTATTAAACATCTGATGAATGAATGATGGAATTATTTAAGTAAAGATCTAATAACATAATTAGATATCTGTGTATACGCTAGTTTCATAAAGGGTATCCGCGTATATACGCGAGTCTGTTTCAGGAAAGTAGCGTATGGGTTTTAGAAACAGGAAAAAGTAAAATTTTTGAATATGCAGTAAATACTGATTCACCCCCCCTCTCAGTATTTTTCCCAACAAATTGTATATAGTTTGGACTTTTAAATGGTGTAAATCATTCCAACCTTGCACCATATAATATGATTAAGATCATTGAATTAAAAATACAATTCGACCATTGGATAATTTTAATTTGAATTTCAAACATCGGATAGGGTCTGGTAGAGGGGGCATGCAGTGTCCCCTGGCTGCACCACGTGTCGGCCTCTAGTTGCGCTACCCATCCATATATATATATATATAATTGAATTCAACCTTAGGAGAAAATTGTAAAAAACAATTCACCTTCAAACAAATTTGAAGAATATTGCTATGAAACTTTTCACAGTGTCACTGGGAAAAACTAGAGAAAACCCAAATTTTTAGCTTTGACCATGTTTGACCATTTTTTTGAAAATTCGCTCATTTCACACGAAAATGAGAAGGCTCTAACTTCCTCATATAGACTCTATTTTGAGTGAAACAAATTGTTCCAGATTCCTAGCAATGGACCAGATTTAGTTGTTCTGATTTTGTGCAATTCTAAGCACTTTTATTTTTTGGAAAATTTTTACCCCTAATCCAGATTCTGATCACTTCTTCCCACTGAAATTATTTTGGACCCACAGTGGTTGGTTATGTCATAAGATCTGAATACTCTTCTCTTTCCCACATTCTATCATCTTGATAAAATATCCATGATAACCACTTTGGGTTCACTGACATGCCTTTCCTTGCAATGGCTTGGCACTTCAACCAATGTTCTTCTTTTGCTACTGACCCAATCCAACACTTGTTTTTTTCTTGATGAGTGATAAAACACTTCGTTTTACCAAAGTGATCCATCGGTGGTTGGAAAACTAACTGATGTGCTTCCCACTGAGAATCATGTTCCTCCTTTACACAAACATGCATTTGAGGAAGCTTCTCCATGTAAACAACTTTTGTATGTTAAGCTCATTTGAGTGAACTATAACAATGAGTTCCAACATCAGTAATAACAAGAAAAGAGATGACCATTATTTTACCTCCATGGTTCCAAATTCCACATATGGTGTAATGTTCCCTTTTCTGGTGTCGATTATGACAGGGCTAAGAGGGACTTCCAGAGTTAGGAGCAGACTGGTTACAAATACAGGTTGCTATCATCAGTGGGCCCAGGGGATTTTTGGAGGATTTTTGAGGAGTTTCTATGTGGTTAGATGGCATTCGCTTGATACATTCCATCATCCGAGCTGTTTGGATTTCATTCCGGTGCATTTCGACAACTTTCAGAAATTTGAGTTATTTATGGGCTTAACTCAGCTAATTACGCTCACGGTGGCATTCTAGGAGGAATACATGACAGGACACCTTAGTGTAATATCTCATTGGAATTGGGACGAGGATACCTTCATGATGGGACAGTTGGACATGAGTTTCAGTCACCGAAGGAGATGTGGTAGCCGATTTACTCTTTTTTGTATTAAAAAGGAATATTTTAATAAGAGGGAAAAGTGCTCCATGAACATGGAAAATTTTAGGGGCTAATATTCGTAGATGGGCTAATTTTCCATGGTTTTTCCAAAAAAAAGATTCACCAATTTCCATTTTTTTATAAAAGTGATTCGCCCAAATTTTACAATATACAATTAATTTACCTTAAAAATCGCCAACATTATATATACAATATATATAATATCATTATAAATTTGAATAATTTTACAAATACATCAACAAATATTCTATATTTTTCACATTAGGTACTAGTGAGATTCGCCAATTTTTTTAACTTCAAAATAATTTTCCATCCTTAAAATTTTCCCTGTCGATGAATAAAATAATAATAAAATAATTCTCTAGAAGCCTCCAAGAGATATATAAAACAAAGTGAGGAGACCATATAGGGATATCTTTGGATCATATTATTTTCTTTTATGAGAGGTTTGAGACATGCTTCTCTACCTCAGCCATAGCCCCAAGACAGAAACCCTCGGGTGATTTGTGAGTGTTGGACGGAAACCCAAATCTCTTTGAGGAGACTTTATTCAGAATTTTTGCAGAGATTCAGGGATATTGGAGTGAGGATCAATCAAATATTCAATAGGTGCTTCAATGGATTCAGTGGTAGCTGTTGCCGGAGGGATAGTGCAACAGTTCAGTTTTGGAGGCCATCACCGTGTAGTAGTGCAGCAGATTGTATTGTTGGCCAGTTTTCCATCTCAGCTCTTTCAAGGTCATATCTATATGTAAACCCCGTCATTATTTATAATAAAAGCTGAGATTCTTCATGTGTTATTTGGTATTGGATTGTAGTGTTTATGTGTTTAATTTTACATGGCAATATTATGTTAAATACATGTCAATTTTATGGCATATTTTTGGGTTTAAGTAAATTAAGGAAAATTCAGTAAAATATCCCATTTTGGGATATTACAGTGGTATCAGAGCATCAAACTTGGCTCAGATTATGGGTTTTCATTTTTCAGTTGTAGCTATCCTTTTTCGAGGGTTATTTCTTCGATGTGTGAGAGCAATATCTTTGTTGCAGTTATTTAAGTAGAGCCTATTTTGTAAAATTTACGGAGGTGCCAAAAGACTAGAAAAAAAAAAGAAAAAAATAAAAAAAGAGAAAGAAAGATTGAATTTCTTATTATTGGAGGATAGAGTTACCTTTTAGGGGAAAAATATCTATTTTAATCAAAGGACCAATTATTATGTGTAAAGGGCCATGGCACATTATTTAATTTTAAAGGGGCCCAAAACTTTATTCTAATATATTGGCAAACACATTTATTTTGAAGCTTAAACTAATTAAAATTAACGGTCGAATTTCCATTTGATCGAATGGAAACCAATTTACTTAGTGGGAGGAGGATTGGAAAATTCAGTCAGGGGCCATGCCAAATTCGAAAAGCCAAATTTTATCGTAGGCATTGAAGACTGAATTTTCCTGAAGGAGCCCGAAATTTTTTTTATTGAAGCTGAGCTGCATTCCGAATATATTTTCATGTGATTTTCTACAAGGCATCTGTCAAGCAAGAAAAAAACTGCATATACAATTTTCTTGAAGTTTTATCAATTCACTTTAAGTTTACATTTTTCTTGTGAAGAATCCAATCCATGGCAGTGCTAAAATATTTTGAAGACTGACAAAGAGCAGAGATTTGACAAAGGGCCAAATATGGCATATCCGCTGAGAACCGAGTCTGTCCCTTGTGGATCAATGCATAGCTATAGTATGTGAGAGGCTATGAATTGGCCTGTTGAGAAATTAATCAATGTGAATCCAAGGATTTGTTACATCAGAAAATTTCAATCACAATCAAAGCCGAATTTGATGGGGCTGCATTAAAACTCCACACTGGGTCGAAGTTCCAGAGCAACCTTATGGAAAGAGGCACAAGTTCACAACCATTTATGTGGTAGAGTTCAATTTTGTTTTAGGGAAGAATTTTCTGAGCAAATATTGATACTTGGACACGTTTTGTTTTTGGAGGATTGATGGCTGAATGCATCTTTGTTCATGGGAAGTGAGGAGAGTTAGTGTTATGGTCATAATCTCAACTCTCAACTGTGTATCATTCACCTACACTAGACTATTTTCTAACTATCATCATGGTGCTACTCTAAATTTTAATGCTCAAAATATTAGTGCTGATATATTGCCATTTGAATTGTTGTAGCATGCTTCATTGAGTCCAATTCAATTGGTTGGATAGCTAAAATGATATGAGAATTGTTTTGCTGCTCTGGGCATCAAATTTTATTTTGTACCTACGAAAGTGTACACACTATACATAGAAAATTTCATGCTGTAATTTGACCATATTCCTTACTGTGCATTGCTGGCCAATTTCCTTCTCAAGGAACCATGAGATTCATTGTTGAAGAAGGGAATGGGAGTGTGAAAATTCTAGACAGTGAGTTCTCTTAAAGGAGGAGGCAAATGTATTCATTGTTACCCATAGCCATGATGACTACAAAAAATAGAGAAATTATGGCTTGAAAAAGGGTCATGGGTCTGTAAGGTGCTTGCTGGCGTGTCCTGAAGGAAGATAAGCACATTGCTAAGTCATACCTTCCTTGATAGACGTGTGAACCTTCCTTGGAGTTCTTTTCCATATCACGGGAAATTTTTGGGTGGTATTGTTGGGTGATTTGGCTGGACTTCAAGAGGAACCAAAATTGATAAATCAAGTTTATAAATCAGGTTCTATCACTCTATTCCCTTTGCAAACCCAGCTGCAAATAAACTCAAGACTTTGTATTTTCTAGAACCTGTGTGGAGTTAATATTTTTTTTTGTGCATGATTGATTTCGTCACTAATGAGACTTGTACTAGTATAAAATTTATTTATGGGCTTGTTATGATTCAGCCATGGTCATTAAGATGTGCTCTCATGAATGTAACAATCATTGTGTGTACGTTATTTTAGAATGCATCTACAATAGTTTGCCTTGAAACTGTTTGTCAAAACAGTGGCCTCATTTTCACAAATGTGCCTGTCATCATTGGTTTAACCATGGAGGGATTCCTAAATATCTTGAGAAGAATAAAAAAAATTTCCTTGAACCACCATGCATTAGAAGACTAGAAAACAAAACAGAACAACAGACCCTTCTCCAAGAAGGTACATAATTTTCTCCAACAAAGGCATCCGAGGAATTTACAAAAGGAGGAAGAAGTGGGAAATTGACTTCATGCACTTGGGATGGACTTAAAGAGTGGAAGATCAGAAAATGACTTTCCCATGTTACAAAAACCGAATTCCTTCCTTTCAAAGGTAGAGAAATTTGATTGGAGTTTAATTTGGGCTTTGAAGCCATCTATGCTTGCATTGGTACAAGCTAGATTCTTGGAACATCCAAGTGAGAGAGTCAAGCTTATATCTGCCTCTTGTTTCAGTGATTTTTTCAAGATAACAACACCCTTCCCTCCCTATAATGATGATATTATGAAAATAATTTTTAGACTGATAGTGGGAACCTTTCTGGATTTATACAACTGTATAGGCTCTAC
The DNA here is from genome assembly GCA_034641835.2 of Pinus albicaulis. Classification (NCBI taxonomy): domain Eukaryota; kingdom Viridiplantae; phylum Streptophyta; class Pinopsida; order Pinales; family Pinaceae; genus Pinus; species Pinus albicaulis. The sequence continues at coordinate 18,061 of JAXQQM020072506.1, read as the reverse complement.
ATTCGGGAGGAAGCTTAAGGTCTTAGAAGCCATGGCCATGACCCAGACTTATGAGGTCATGATCGATCGTGAGTGTGATGGATTGATTCTGCAAATGTTCCAATGCTTCTTCAGCATCAGGAGACATCATTCTGACAGAGCCATAGCTCACATGCAGTCCATCACGTCGTCATGCATGAGAGACCGTGATGCCATCTGTTAGGAGCTGTAGACTAGGTTGTTGAGCATTTGAAGGAGAGAGCAGTTGGTCTCACTGTTACACTAAAAAAAATTTCCATGACATTTTACTGTCTGTATGTGTTCATCATTACTCATACAATACTCCCTTAGAAGTCTACAAACATCAAGTTCCTAAAACCAAGCCTTGAAATTGAGAAAAAAGCTTATAAAAGTCATAAAAATACTTGTACAACACTTTATCTTAGTATTACCAGCAGTGTTGCATCTGTTTGGTCTGGAACATGTGAAACTGGCCACACTTTTTCTTCATTTAAGGTGCGGATTTCTGTAAAAGGTAAAGTGAAGGAGGAAGTAAAATTTGGAAGCCCGACTAGTTGAATCTGGAATCTTCTGGAAGCAATTATTCGGTGGAATGTTCGCTCCTTTCATGTACATTCATCCCTCCATTAAAGGATCCTACCCCTTGGTATGTGGAACTTATTCCCTTTGAAAAAGTATTCTATCCCCTCTTATCGGGAGCTGCAACCTATTCTATTTTACTATAAATTGAGGCCATAGTTTAGCCTGAAGGGGAGTTAGGCTTTGAGATTTTTTTAGGAGAATTGCTGGAGAAACTCAGACTCTCTTAACTAATTACCATATGGGAGTGATTACACACTCATGTGTATGTTAGTCGAGAGACTGCAAAGGCTTATGAAAGTAGAGGAAACGCTTGTTCCAGACCCCGAAAGGACCTGTACGACATCAAGGCGAACATGGTTTTAAGGCTCCTTTCATCAAAGATAATACAAATGGATCCTATTTTATCAATGAGTTGTTTATTTAAATGGATTATTTATTGAATTCCTTGATCATCAAGATAGATTTATGGTTTATGAATTAGTCTATATTATGCAGGGGCTTCTGATTCTTTCATTTTTTTGATTGCAGATCCTGAAAGGAGATATATTCAAAGCGATAGGAAAGAAGACTATGATCAGTGTTGGACTACAGGTAAGTCCTAAATCCTTCATTATAGATAATTCTAGATCAAAAATAATCTAGATAAAGTAGTTTACATCTATCTATTTGTTGCTGGTTATCATAGGATACCAGGGAGATTTTTCTTGTCTGGAAGAACGACTTATCCGCCCAACACTCACCCGCTGCTTATGAGCTAGCCCAAGGGCTAGTTAAGCAGAATATTTGGCTATTCAGGAGACAGTTGACCAGGGAGGAGCTACTCCAATTTGGTGGATCTGGGAGTAGAAATGAGCTGAGAAGGAAGGGAATTTTCTTCATCTGCAAAGAACCTTGGGGGCCTAATCACTCATGCTTGAGTGATGCAGATGATGCGGTGGAGGCAGAACAGAAGGGAATTCCTTCTATATTCCAGGATGAGGACTCTTCCTCAGGTGAGTCCATGGGATCAGATGCATATGCTTCTGGGGAGCGAGAGAAGTCATGTAGAGATGATGATAGGAGGCCAGAGCTGTATTCCAGTGTGCAGGGTGAGCATTCAAGGGACTCTATGGGAGATACTCTGGCTGATGAGTTACTTGTGATGATTCATCCAGAGCAACATATGATGGAGCCTGACTCAGCAGAGGAGGATACTATGCACATCATGCATGATAGTCCCTTTGGGGAGAGCCAGATGGAGGCTCACATTAAGTATATGATGTGTATGTGGCTAAAATTAGGGTCATCCATTGAGGAGGAACAGTTAGATGCACAGAAATCGAGTATGGTGACAACAGTTTCAGATCCATATCCTCTAGAAATGGTGGAGGTTGATGGGATAGTTCGGCAGGGGGCTAGTGGACAGCAGGAGAATTACGTTCCCAATCAGGAGAGGGAGGAGTTGTTGGAGATGGTGGAGCATCCATCTTTGGGCTGGCACATAGATGAGGTGCAGATAGATGTACATGCAGTCAACAGATTTGCAGTAATTTCTGTAGTAGCACTCTCCAGGAGTACATTGATGGGGCTTGCAACATATCTTCCCTACTTTGGCCCATTATAGAGAGAGGGCCTTTCTTCAATAGACATATTTTGTTGGCAGACAGGACAGAGCAGTGTGAGTTGATTACGAGCTGGTGACAACACTCCGGGCATGTTTCGTATGCAATTTTTGCTACATTGGATTCTTCTTCCAGGATGGATTGGCGGGAGATCATGAGTTGGTACCCTCTTGATGATACGATATTATTCATAGGGAGCATAGAGGAGCAGGGGCCCTTACACATGACAGATGATACAGATTCTAGTTGGCAGTGGGGCATAGATCGACATTTCTTCAGTATCCCATCCCGGTTTCAGGAGAGTAGGATCAGCATTGGATTTATTCAGGGATTGGATTGGAGAGAGGTGATGAGTTGGTACATAGTTGATGGGGCAGCTTACACCATCATAGATACAACACAGCAGGAAACGTGGTCTTCACCTCTTAGAGCATCAATTATAGCCAAAGGTAGTGCGTAGTCTGAGTCGTGGGACTTGGGTCATGATTAGCCATCGTGGCATGGGGATCTGGGAGGATTATTTTTTGACTGGTACAGTGAGAGATTTTTTTGGGATCCTAGAATTGAGGGGCCTATTCCGAGTGGTTTGACACAAGTGCATAGTAGTACCTAGAGGTTTGTATGGGATCCGAGCATTGGGTCTAAGTTGCAGCGGGCCAACAAAGTTGCCCACATATTTCGATTTCTTGAGGGAAAGAAATCTTGGGGTGAAATGTCTATGATATTTCCCTTTTTGGTGTCACTTATGATAGGGCTAAGAGGGACTTCCAGATTTAGGAGAAAACCAGTCACAGGTATAGGCTCGTGTCATCATTGGGCCTAGGGTATTTTTGGAGGAGTTTTGAGTAGTTTCTATGTGGCTGGGTGGCATTTTCTTGATATATTCCATCATCCGAGCAGTTTGGCTTTCGTTCTGGTGCATTCTGACAACTTTCAGAAATTTGAGTTATTTATGGGCTTAACTCAACTAAATATGCTCATGGTGGCATTATGGGAGGAATACATGACAAAACACCTTATTGTAATAGCTCATTGGAACTGGGATGAGGATACCTCCATGATGGGACAGTTGGACATGATTTTCAGTCACCGGAGGAGACGCGGTAGCCGATTTACTCTTTTCTGCATTAAAAAGGAATAATTTAATAAGAGGGAAAAGTGCTCCATGAATAAAATAATAATAAAATAATGCTCTAGAAGGCACCAAGAGATCTATAAAAGAAATGGAGGAGGCCATTGAGGGATATCTTTGGATCATATTATTTTCTTTTGTGAGAGGTTTGAGACGTGGTTCTCTACTTCAGCCGTAGACCCAAGACGGAAACCCTCAGGTGATTTCTGAGTGTTGGATGGAAATCGAAATCTCTTTGAGGAGAATTCATTCAGAAGTTTCACAGAGCTTCAGGGATATTGGAGTGAGGATCATTCAAATCCTCACTGGGTGCTTTAGTGGATTCAGTGGTAGCTGTTGCTGGAGGGATAGTGCAACAGTTCAGTTTTGAAGGCCATTGTCGTGTAGCAGTGTAGCAGATTGTATTGTTGGCCAGTTTTCCATCTCAACTCTTTCTAGGTTAGATCTATATGTAAACCTCGTCATTATTTATAATAAAAGCTTAGATTCTTCCTGTGCTATGTGGTATCAGATTGCAATGTTTGTGTTTAATTTTACATGGAAATATTTTTTTAAATACATTTTGATTTTATGGCATATTTTCGGGTTTAAGTAAATTTAGGTAAATTCAGTAAAATATCCCATTTGGGGATATTACATAGGGAAGAATGCATTCCCCATCTCTTTCACTTCTTGGCGTCAAAACATAAAATGGTATACAATGGCTACAAACTTTTTGGTTGCAAATTCTTTGACATCTCATCCCTCTTTCCATCCTCCTCGAGTTTGACATGCTACTCATGCCATGGATTTGAAAATGAAGGCTAAACATGAGCCTCTTGCTCCAGAGTGGACCTTCCCAAAATCTTGTGACATCTTGTCACAAACAAAACACTAAAATTGAAAATCACATCATGCAAGAAACATAACTTGACGACATATCATTTTTCTCCTTCAAAGAAAAAAATGACACATCATGTGAACATCGCCATGTAATCGTACATATTGGTTTCAAGCTCATCGACCAACACAAGTTGATACTCATGCATGTCCAAATGATCAACACCCTCAAGTTGGAAAATAAAGTGAGTCACATACTCCACTTTCAAACACCTTATTGGCGTAAACATGCAACATGCATTCAATTGGAAAAGAAATGCATCAATCATCAAAAGACATGCAAATTCTTAATTGGATAAGAAATATAACCATCTCTTACCAAACCATTTCAATGGCGCTTCTTTTAGCTCCACTTCATCATCATGTGAATAATCTTGACCCACATCAATTACGGAATCCACTTTTCCATTCTTGTCAATCTCTCTTTCCACCTTCTTCAAATGGCGTGGATGACTTATTGGATACAAAGTCCAACACTTGTCTAGAAGATTACCTTGCTTATGGAAATGAGTGCAAAACAATTGCATCTTCTTTTCAACATGGTTTCCATTATCCAATGGACCTTTTCCTTGCTGCCTTCTTTGTTTCAAAACTTTCCTATGCGTGGCTATATTCTTCCAACAACTCGAAACATTATGGTTATTCAAACCACAAAAGGAACATGCAAACTTTCTCCAAATATTATGTGAATATTTACCATGTTTATCATAATAAAAAGAAACTTGATTAAAGGCATATTTATACCTTGAACATGCACCTTTGTCACCTTCTTGAGGAGGTGAATTTGATGAGGTAATATCTCTCTTCGGAATACCAACAATGAAATAAATAACTTTATAGATTTCAACATCCTCTTTTTTTCCATTATCATTAGCTACATGCTTATGAGCACCTTCTTGCAATGTGGGTTTAAAACTTTTTCATTCCTCATGAACACAATCTTCACAATCTTGAGGTAATGAACATGAAATGAAAGTCCTTCTTGGAACACCTTCATGTGCCTTCTTGGATTTGGAGCATTCTCCATCATGTTTTCATAACCAAGACCCAAATATTTAGGCCTTTCTTCAACAACAATTGGCTCAACTATGCATTGTGCATGTTTTCCCAATCGTTTACCTTCATAACCCATTTTCATCAATAATTTGGACCCTATTCATCTAGTTTGTCTTTCAAAAGCACCTACACATTCATCTTGAGAAGAAATAGAAGATAAACTTGATTTTCATACCTCTTGTTCATACACATAATTGGCTAGTGTTTCCTTTGCATCATGGAGCTGAGTCTCCATCTCATGCAACCTTGCTAGGTTTTTATTTACAATATGGAGCCGAGTCTCCATCTCATGTATCTTTTTAATAATTTCTTGTTTCTCCTCCTTCATGGCCATCAACTTCTCTTGAAGTATAATTCTCTTCCTCTTATCTTCACACATCTCTTGCACCATATCATTCATGATATAGAGCTTCTACAACCTACCTTTATAAAAGAGTTTTGCTAAGGAAGATTGACTAGAAACAGTGCTTAAAGAAGCTACCATCATACCTGCAATGCACACAAATATTCTTTGTTGTGTTTTGAGAACTGAGCTCTGAATATTGACCTTCTCCTTCACACATAAACTTGCACACAGTTAAATTATACTTGCACAAATTCAAAAACAAATAGCTAATTCTTCTAGCTAATGTTGGCTAAAATGAGCTAAATTTTGCTGCAATACCAACTTGATCTGAATATGGGAAAACTATTTTTTTTGTGCTAGCTCCCTCATCAATTAAATAAAATGTGTTTATGATCATCTCAAGTTAGCCAATTATGAAGGGGTTTATGTGTCAAGTTTTGAGTGTCTTGATGAGAAAGTTATGAGTTAATTAGATTTTAAAAACTAATGTACAAAAAATAAAATATAGATAACTAACACACAACATAGCCATTAGACAATAGCTGATAACAGAGTTCACCCCTCCTGGGCTACATCTCCATTGACCTGCTTCAACTGGCTAGGCCATCGTGGGATTGATGGTCAAATGTCTGATTATATGCATCTAAAGTGAACAAATCACTTTTCAACCTGTTCTATTGGATTTAGAAGACCCAAAAACCTAAAAATAGACTACTCAATCTCTAAAAATTGTTTCCAGATGATCTAGGCTTGACCTCCTCTTCTGGTGGCCCTAGAATTATTTAACATTAAAAGTGGAAAAAACACTTTCAGAAGTGCTCCAATGTCTCTGCAACCTATTACATTGTGTTCAGAGCATTAAAATAATCTAAGAATGGCTATTCTTTCTCCCAATTTAGTCGAAATATGCTCCAGTTAGGCTCCATTCAATTATGGCCGAGTAAACCACCTTCAAAACTGGAGAAGACTCCAGTTAGCCCCACCAAAGTTGGAGGTCAATCGAATTTGGTGTGACCGCAGAATTTTCCACCAGTTTAAACAAGGATTTAATTAATGATAATCCGTAATTAAGGGAAGATTAAATGGGATAAGGGTAGATTAACAATAATCCAGATTACAAATATATTAGCACTTAATCCTTGGTTTAGGGTCTAATAACCCTATATTAACACATTAATCTCCGCATCGTTGGTCATGGTGGATGGACATATGGGGAGCGGGCTGGCCCCCTCCAAACCCCTGCTTCCGAAACCATGAAACATTAATTGAAAGGTAGAGTCATGCTCTATTAAGACCCATTGTTGTGGCTCAATGGTAACGATGGAGAGTATGGTGGGGGAGGTCACAGGGTCTAGCCACGACCTCTGCCCAAACCTTCGCATAACTTTTGAGATGAATATATATGTGCCCAAAATCTTAGCACTTTGGCATGTGAAGATGTGCCAAATTTGAACTTTGATTTATTTACAAACGCGCCACCTAATATATAAAACATTTGGCATATGTTAATTCAGAAATTATATATAGTTCAGACTTTGGAACTGTGTAAATAATTCCAACCTTGCACCATATAATATGATTCTGATCATTGAATTAAAAATGAAATTCAACCATTGGAGAATTGTAATCAAATTTCAGACTTCGGATATGGTCCACCAAAGGGGGCACGTGGCAGCCCCTGGCTACACCACGTGTCAGCCTCTAGTTGGGCGATCCATCCGCATATATAAAAAAAATCGAATTAAACCTTAGGAGAAAATTATAAAAAAAAATCACCTTCAAACCATTCGACGAATCTTACTATGACACTTATCACAGTGTCACTAGGAAAAACTAGAGAAAACCCAAATTTTTACCTTTGACCATGTTTGACAATTTTTTTGAAAATCCGCCTGCTTGACACAATGATAAACGGGCTCTAACTTCCTCATACAGACTCTGTTTTGAGTGAATCAAATTGTGCTCGATTCCTGGTGACGGGCCGAATTTCTTCGTTTTTGTTTGGTGAAATTATAAGAACTTTGAATTTTTGGAAAAATTTTGCCCCTAATCTAGATTTTGATCACCATAGTATGGAAAGGTGTAGAAAGGTTTATCGTAGGGTACAACCTTGCGACGAGAAGTCATCAACCACCCTTCATAAGAGAACCATAGTAAATACTACGACACGGGTAGAGACACAAGCTTATGTGGACCTTGTCTTGGAAGAGGGAAAGGACATTCTAGAAGTGAAAGAACAAGAAGTATAAGAATTAAGAGTGAAAAAATATGAGGGACACATGCCAGAGGAGGTTGACTAGGTGATAGACACTCGCAGTACTCAGACCTGTGAAACCCTGCAGCATAAAATAGTGGAAAACACATGGCATATATAAATTTTGATCGGAAAAATAATCATGGAAAGTGGCCCTTAGGGAGCTAATCCAATGTAGTTTGATATCCTCCAGTGGCAAGAAGAGAGGCTAGAGACCCACATGCACACTGTGGTCGACATCGAATGTTATCATAAGGACTCGATTGATTCTCTGGAAGAATCAATCACTTGGACATTGTAAACGATAGTGGGCAGGAGCAAATGGCTACTGTATATTGCGTGTGTGCACGTAGCAGGATAGGAGAGTGAATATATATGCCTTTTTTTATGTTTTTTGGTATGGTTTCTCGAAGCCTTATATAGCGATGTAATGTTTAGTCCTTTGAATTCTCTGAAGTGTGTTTGAGCTAAGTCATTGGGCTAGCAAAAAATAATTAGCAGGAGTCATGGACAAATCTCGAGCCACCCTTTTGGGTGTAAATTTTGTAAAAGTTGGTCTAGGAAGAAAAACATTTGTGATGTAATATCGAGGAGGCCGATGAGAATATGGTTATACTTCAATTGCATTGATTTCCAGACCGGTATACCAGTTGCAAAAAACAATGTAAGTAATTTTTTTATTAATAATAAATTGAAATTTTGCTGCTTATTTACTTAAACATTAAGAAATTTGGTATTTCTATTTTAATTATTATTATTGTTTGAAATTATTACTAGTAATCGAATAATAATAATAATAATAATAACAACAAGAACAACAATAACAACAACAACATTTTATTATATAATAATTATTTATATATTATTACAACTAATTTTTTATATTTATCAAATTCAATTTTAATTCTAATATTAACCATATGACACCAGTTATTATGATGATTATTAATTAGTTAATATTATTAGTATGATTAATTAATAATATAAAATTAGCCCATGGAGTGTAGCTTAATTGATAATCTCATTGTAAAACAAGTTATTCAATGTTAAATTCCTAGTGAGTTAGATCAACAAAAAGAAAAATTAATATTATAAGAATTCTTATTATTTAAATTTTTTATTATTATTAAATATTTATTAATATTATTATTAATTATAAATTAATGTTATTATTAATATTATTACTATTACTATTTTTTATTATTAGTTTAAATTTGTTACTATAATTATTAGTTAATTAATAATTATATTTTATAATAATTATTAAGTATAGTTAAAAATAATTTTAATATATTAATTATGTTTATAATTATTATATTAATCATAGTTATGATAATTATAATATAATAATAATAAAATTTTCTTATATAATAACTATTTTTTCTATTGTTATATATTTATCAATATGAATTTAAAATTAATATTAAATCTTTACTGTTAACTTTTATTGTGGTATTTCAAACACATTTACTAATGTGGATTTGTTATTTCAACCACATAACAAGCTTATGTTATTTGTTATTTGTTATTTGTTATTGCGACGAGTTAGTCATCAACCACCCTTCATAAGAGAACCATAGTAAATACTATGACACAGGTAGTGACACAAGCTTATGTGGACCTTGTCTTGGAAGAGGGAAAGGACATTCTAGAAGTGAAAGAATATGAGGGACACATGTCGGAGGAGGTTGACTAGGTGATAGAAACTCGCAATACTCAGACTTGTGAAACCCTGCAGCATAAAATAGTGGAAAACACATGGCATATATAAATGTTGATGGGAAAAATAATCATGGAAAGTGGTCCTCAGGGAGCTAATCCAAGGTAGTTTGATATCCTCCAGTGGCAAGAAGAGAGGCTAGAGAGCCACATGCACACTGTGGTCGACATCGAATGTTATCATAAGGACTCGATTGATTCTCTGGATGACTCAATCACTTGGACATTGTAAACGATAGTGGGGAGGACCAAATGGCTACTGTATATTGCGTGTGTGCACGGAACAGGATAGGAGAGTGAATATATATGCCTTTTTTATGTTTTTTGGTATGGTTTCTTGAAGCCTTATATAGCCATGTAATGTTTAGTCCTTTGAATTCTCTGAAGTGTGTTCGAGCTAAGTTGTTGGGCTGGCAAAAAACAATTAGCAGGAGTCATGGACAAATCTGGAGCACCCTTTTGGGTGTAAATTTTGTAAAAGTTGGTCTAGGAAGAAAAACATTTGTGATGTAATATCGAGTAGGCCGATGAGAATATGGTTATACTGCAATTGCACTGATTTCCAGACCGGTATACTTTGGTTGCAAAAAACAATGTATGTAATTTTGTTCTTAATAATAAATTGAAATTTTGCTGCGTATTTACTTAAACAATAAGAAATTTGGTATTTTTATTTTAATTATTATTATTGTTTGAAATTATTACTAGTAATTGAACAACAACAACAACAACAACAACAACAACAACAACAACAACAACATTTTATTATATAATAATTATTTATATATTATTACAACTATTTTTTTATATTTATCAAATTATAACTATTTTTTATATTTATCAAATTCAATTTTAATTCTAATATTAACCATATGACACTAGTTATTATGATGATTATTAATTAGTCAATATTATTAGTATGATTAATTAATAATATCAAATTAGTATTGATGGAAAATAATTGTAGGTGCTATCTTTAGTGTTGGGTGAGCAGCTATTTCTTGGTACAACAAGAACAAAAAGCTCTGTAGCAGCCAACTCAGTAGAGGATGAATAAATGGGTGCAAGTAAAGTAGCATCTGAGGCCATATGGATGATGAAAATATTTATGGGTCTTTATATTTAGGAGATGGATCTGAAAATGATATATTGTGATAATCAGAGTTGCATTAATCTATCTAAGAATGTGATATTTCGTGACATGTCTAGGCACATTCATGTATCATCATTTGCAGTACTGAGTGGAGAGGAAGATTATGTTGATACACTACCTTCCAACTCAGGAGAAATATGTTGAAATCTTGACAAAGGAATTTTCAAGAGGTAAATTATAATTCCAGGTGTCCGGGATATGGGTGTTGAAAAATTATTATCTTTCTAAGAGGGAGTGTTAAAAAAATGTAGCAAGAAAGGCTTAATTTGACTTTACCCCCAATCAAATTGATTAAATCATGTCTCCATGGATTCGAGGAAGAAACTTCAGACTATAATAGATTTGGGAGGCTTTGTAGGATACATTGACACTCCACACAATTATGGGTGTATCCACCTTCACTAAGGAAGAAATTTGTGAGGAGATATGTCAGGTTCGATGATAAAAAATCTAATATATTCTCTCTAGAATGAGAGTTGAGTATCCCACCTAAGCAGGAGCTTCTAGCTGCAAAGGAAGATCCTTAGGATGAGATTCAAGAGGTTGTGGAGCTTCCATATGTAGAGGAGCAGGCATGAGGAAGAGTGGAGGCACCATCCAACCAGAATCACTGAGAGGGGAGAGAAAGAGAGCCAGATAGTTTGATAGATTTTTGTAGGATGCTAGGGAGAATGTGGGAGCCCCTACATCATAGTGTAGGAAGAGGAGGTCACCAGAGATGTAAACTGGTTAGATGGTTGTCATGACAAAGCTCATTGAGACAAAGCTATCTTAATTTAAGGAAGAAGTTTCTCAATATATTTAGGTTGATCGCATGGTGGAAGAATAAATATCCATCATGAAGAAAAATTTATAGGAGCTGGTACGAAGAGCAGAAGGGAAAGTAGTGGCTAGTTCCAGATGGATATACAAAGTGAAGAATGCAACATATGGGAGCATTGAGAAATACAAAGAAAAATTTGTGGCCAAATGATTCTCTCATATAGAGGGAGAAAAATATGAGGAAATGTTTTCACCAATTGCAATATATTCCTTAACTAGATCCATTCAATAATTTATTGCATAGATGGGGTGGAGAATCCACTAGTTAGATGTGAAGACCACCTTTCTCAATGGTGTTTTTGAGGAGGAAATTTAAATAGACCATCCAAAAGGATTTGATTCATATGATCGAGAGTCACATGTGTGGAAACTAAAGAGAGGATTGTGTGGTCTGAAATAGGCACCCCAATCATGGTACACTAGGATCGAAAATTATCTCATTGGATTGGGATTCATGAAAAGTGAAGCAAATGCGTACCCCTATCACATTGTGGTATATGGTAAGCTAATTATTCTTTTTTTTATCTTGATTATCTAATATTAGCAGGTGTTGAGTAGTTGAGTCACTCTTGGAAAGAGGATCTTGTAAGGGATATTGAGATGATAGACATAGGCTTAATGCATTACTTCCTCAGGATGGAAGTATGGAAAGTGGAGGTGAATTATTTGTGTCTCCAGGGAATTATGCCTTTGAACACACCTATATCTACAAATTGGAGGAAGAAGAAAGCTACTTCAAGTGAAGAGGTTGATGCTACCATTTACAGGAAGCTTGCAAGGTCTTTGATGTATCTCATGAACGCAAAACCCAGCATGTGCTTTGCAGTAAACCAGGTGAGTCAAGCTATGGTGACGCCTACCAATATGCATTGGAGGGAAACAAAACATGTGTTACTATACCTTATAGGCACTAATGAGTATTGATTATGATACAAGAGGACAGAGATAGTGAAACACCAAGGCTTCACTAATGTGGATTGAAAAGGGATCCCATTAGGCAGGAAAAGAGTTGTAGGTTCTATCTTCAGTGTTGGGTGAGAAACTATTTCTTGGTACAACACGAATGAGAGATTTGTAGCACCCAAATCAGTAGAGGATGAATAAATGGGTGCAAGTAAAGTAGCATCTGAGGCCATATGTATGAGGAAAATATTTATGGGTGTTTCTAATTAGGATATGGGTCTGACAATGATATATTGTGATAATCAGATTTGCACTAATCTATCTAAGAATCTGGTATTTTTTGACATGTCCAAGCACATTCATGTATCATCGTTTGCGGTACTGAGAGGAGAGGAAGATTATGTTGATACAGTACATTCCAAATGAGGAGAAAGATGTTTAAATCTTGACAAAGAAATTTTCAAGAGGTAAATTATAATTCCAGGTGTCCTGGACAGGGGCGTTGAAAAATTAATTTCTTTCTAAGAGGGAGTGTTAAAAAAATGTAGCAAGAAAGGCTTAATTTGAATTTACCCCCAATCAAATTGAGTAAATAAAATCTCCACATTAGTAGGACAACTTGGAGGTATTTAATTAGTGTGACATAGATATTTTCACTTAGTTAGCTCAATAAATTTTATTTAGAGGGCTTGGAGTTCATTTATCGATGTGCGATTGCTAAATTTTAGTAATATAGTTTAGTTATTTTCAGTTGTATTCAGTTAACTAACATCGAACTATTGATAGAGTCAATTGAAGGTCGGATGTGTAGTGGGACAACAATATGAATTAGATATCTGTCACTTAACTTATCAATCAACCCTAAGGAACTAATGCATGCAAGTAATTCAAATTCCTCAACTGAAGTGGAGATGACAAGGCAGTGTAACATTACTTGTAAAGTAGTTTGAGTGTACAGGAGTAGCATGAGGTCAAATGATCCATCCTTGGGAATTGCACAATCAATTTCGAGGAAATTCATATCTTTTAGTGGCTAATTCCTCATGATTTTCGCAAAGAAATAGGACGCTTGGTGGGAAACTAACAGGGAAAATTTTAGGGGCTAATATTCGCACATGGGCTAATTTTCCATATTTTTTCCAAAAAAAAATATTCACCAAATTCCCTTTTTTTCTTAAATGATTCGCCGAAATTTTATAGTGCACCATTATTTTATCTTAAAAATCACCAAGATATTATATCAACTAATATAAAATCATTGGAAATCTAAATATTTCTACAAAAATATCAACAAAAAATGTACGATTTGCATATTAGGGACTAGTAATATTTCCCAAGGTTTCTAAACTTTAAGATAAAACTTACATCCTTAAAATTTTCTTGGAAACTAACTGGCTAAGTGTTCGATAGATTTTCTCATTGAGTAGAGAGAATAATTATCCTTTTCCAGGTTGTGCTCAGGGTTGGAGCAAGAAATTTTAATAGTTTTTCTATCAAACTAATTAATGTAAAGAGGCTTGAGGGTTTTTTCCTAATTTGTTTCCCCTAGAAATCATTGTGTATTTGTCGTTTTTCCTTACTGCATGTCTATTCACGTTGTTCTAAATTATGATTTCCATTTTCCAAATCAATAGAGTAAAATTGTGTATCTTGTTTTTAAGAATAAAATATTAAGCAATTGCACTTTATATCAAATTTGTAAAAAAATTACTACAAAATGTTGAGAATTCCAAGACAAGGAATTTACTTCCCGAAAAAGAGAGTGGGATCTTATATTTTTAAAATAGAAGTGAAAGTTGTAACAAACTATCTATAGTAGGAGGTATTAGATTTGCAACAACTAAAGTTGTATCTAGTGATGCTCTTCCACAACCTGACAAAAGAAAAGAAATGTGAGTATATGTTTTTTTAAGATATTACACATCTCTACTTCATTTTTTATTTTTTTCCCAACAAATGGTTACATATTGAATCTAATTTTTACGGTTATGTATTTAATTTAACAACTACTTGTACACCATCTTTAGCGTTTGATATATATTTTATCCTTTAGTGTGTTGGAATATGCACAAGAAATGGATAATTAAAAAAATACAAACTCCTATTTGAGTAGCATAAATCATGTTCAAATCACTAGGAAATATAAGCGAAGTATGTATATGCTTAGTCGGGATATTCTATTCATGCTTTCTTTTTCTTTTTACATTTTTAATGATCTGATTAATTTTCGTTACCACTTTCTCCATTGTTTTGTTGGTAAGCTAATAGATTTCCACATACATGATACTATTTTTTTTCTTTGGCTAGATAATCTATGAACTTAATAGTGCAAACACAAATTACAAATTTTAATGTATATTAAAATCTTATTTCTAATGTGTTTAGATTGTTATTATATTGAGTTAATGCCTATTAATATCTAGCTTATCTTTTATGACTTCATATTACATGTTGAATGACTCGTCAAATTAAACTCTAGTTTTTTTTTTAATGCTAGTTATGAATGAGAGATTTAAATTGTTTGATTTTTATTTTTATGATATTTGGATATCTTCTTTTTATATAAATTTACTTAGTTTCAAATGAATTATTTATAAATTAACTATGAATATGTAAAATATATTTTTAACTGTAATTGTTTTGGAATAATGCATATTTATAATCTATATTTATGAGTGACAATTAGTAATGACTATTTCGTCATCAATTGGATTATAATTTTAAAAATTTATTTAAATAAACATTCATTTTATATTAAATAAAATTTATTTATCAAATATTAATATTATTTAGTTTTAAATTAAATTAAATTTAATAAATATAAATTTGACATACATTATGAGGGGATTGATAATATCAGTATAAATTCATCATAATTTCTTATTTACTAAGCACTAAAAGTAATCAAATATTTCAAAGAGAATTTTTTTTTAATGCAAAAACTTAAGAAAAAGTGTGAATGTGGAAATATTTGATTATTATTGACTTTTAATAGATCTCAAACTATAAATCTATATATATATAGCCTAATTTTGTTTCTAAATAGAAAAAATATATCCATAGAACTCTCTATGTATACATAATTCTTTTTTTTATAATATTTTTTTAAATGTCATACATTTATCTCTATATATACATACATATTTTTTATTAATATTGAAAATGTTGCATGCCAACTCCATATTAAAAAATAGTGAATTAAAAATTTTATCCAAAAATATCTATTAATATAATAAAAAATATCTATTTTATATCAAAAATTAATATTAAACACAAACACACACACACACACATAAAGTTTTGTATGAACAAAAGAAAAATAATTCATATTCCACTAATAGATTATTTAAGGGAGATTCTTAGTTGACATTGAAATATTTTATTTATGATTCATATTTTACACATTAATGAATGAATTACTCTTAGTTGACATTTGACATTGAAATATTTTATTTATGATTCCACTAATGTGTAAAATATGAATCATAAATAAAATATTTCAATGTCAACAAAGAATCTCTCTTAAATAATATATTAGTGGAATATGAAATATTTACACATTAAAACTTTAATGTGTAAAATATGAATCATAAATAAAATATTTCGATGTCAAATGTCAATTAAGAGTAATTCATTCATTAATGTGTAAAATATGAATCACAAATAAAATACTTCATATTACACTAATAGATAATTTAAGGGAGATTCTTAGTTGACATTTCCAAATATTTTATTTATGATTCATATTTTACACATTAAAATTTTAATATGTAAAATATGAATCATAAATAAAATATTTCAATGTCAACTAAGAATCTCCCTTAAATAATCTATTAGTGGAATATAAATTATTTTTCTTTTGTTCATACTAAACTTTATACACAAACACACACACACACATGGGTGTGTTTTGTTTTATATAGTATATACATAGTTGATATTGAAATATATGTTTAAGAGACTCTTTCTTCATATTCAAAGATAATTACTTTTTTACAAATAATATTTAAATGATATATATAAATATGTGTTACATGACAACTCCATATTAAATAAATAAATAAATTACATATATATATATATATATATATATATATATATATATATATATATATATATATTAAATAAATAAATAAATTACATATATATATATATATATATATAAAATGTTACATGTGAACTTCCTATTAAAAAATGAATGAATTACAAAACATTATTGCTAGTTATTAAGTTATATCTTACCACTATTATAATTCTTTGAACTTAATAATATTAAACTACTTCCAAAGTAGCTTTGTATTTTCATGATATATATCATGATTACTTGAGGAATACATATTCTTAATAATGGTAGATAAAAGAAAAATTTAGAAGGGAAACATTAGTAACAACTATAAATAATAATTTCGTGATGATAACAAGCATACTGTATTATCTATGTTTAATCTTAATTATTAAAAAAATAAATTGAAAAATGACTAAGCTACATTCAATAGTAGGATGGTTAACAAAACCCAATTAAAACATTTCATTTACTAATATCAAATAGTTATAAGAGAACAAAAATAATAAATAATAAATATATCAAAGAATATATATATATATATATGCAATTGTCTTGTGGTTGTAAGATGAGATATATGCAATTTTATTTTTTTATTGTTTTTACTTAAATTTGGCTATATTTAAAATAAGTGGCAAGTGCTCCATTTACTATCAATATCAATTCATATTCAAATACCTCTACAAATATACAAATATTATTACATAAACTATTAATATATTTTTTTTTGAAAAAAAATCCTAAAGAAAATTTAAAAGCTAAAGCTTGAATCTAAGAAGATGCTAAGGAATAAAAAACCACTATTCTCTACAATAAAAACCAGCCTAGATCCATCTTAACTCGAGATCTATAAAGCACCGAGAGGGATCAAATCTCTCGAGGTGAAAACCTCTTTTTTGAGTGCAAAACTTGAGGAAAGGTTTTCACCTCGAGAGATTTGATCCCTCTCAGCGCTTAATAGATCCGGAGTTAAGATGGATCTAGGATGGTTTCAGTCGTGTGCGACCAAGGAAAATCTATCGATAATATGAGGAACATCTTAACTCCGGATCATAAACCATTTAAATATTTAGCTCGAGCCGTTGTAGTAAACATCATACCTTGTTGCTCTCGCTCTCCAATATTAATAGGTTGAATTACTATAACACAAAAATAAATGTACATTGTCAATAATTTTTTGTGCTTACACTGAAATCATTGCACACACACTATTAATCCAATGACTTTAAAATTAATGTACCATCATACATCCAATTACATCAAATTAGAAATCAACATATACACTGAAATCAATGCAACTAATACAAGAAATCAAATAATAATAGAAAACAACATATACACTAAAATCAATGCATCTAATGCAAGTAATGAAATATGATTAGAAATCAACATCTACAGTCAAATAAATGAGTCTAGTGCAAGTAGGAAAATAGGATTTAAAGCCAACATCTACACTAAAATCAATGCATCTAGTGCATGTAATCAAATAGGATTAGAAATCAGCATCTACACTGAAATAAATGCATTTAGTGGAAGGAATCAAATAGGATT
>JAXQQM020069057.1:0-76153 GCA_034641835.2 Pinus albicaulis | reverse complement strand
ATGTACTCATATTTACTACATTTTCTATTTTTATTTTCAATATTTTTATTTTTCCTATTTAGGATAGGGATAATTTTAAGGATGGAAAATTATCTTGAAGTTTAAAAAATTGGCGAATCTCACTAATACCTAATATGAAAACTATAAAATGTTTATTGATGTATTTGCAAAATTATTCAAATTTATAATAATATTATATATATTTTCTATATAATGTTGGCTATTTTTAATGTAAAATAATTTTATATTGTAAAATTTGGGCGAATCATTTTTATAAAAAAATGGAAATTGGCGAATCTTTTTTTTGGAAAAACCATGGAAAATTAGCCCACCTGCGAATATTAGCCCTTAAAATTTTCCATGATTTAGGAATATTACAAAGATGTTGGGCTAGGACTCGTTAAATATTCCCCTCTTATTAGAACTTTTCTATACCTCCTCCTAACGTACCTTGAATTATTTCTAATATGAATATGATTACATCAAGCATAATTCCATTTGATGACACATGGAATGTGCCTTTAGAATATGAATTGGACTCTTACAGCGTTGAAATGCCTTTAAGTGTTGGAAATACTGAGAGGGGTGGTGAATCAGTATTCCTTTCAATTAGTATTATTATTAATATTTCAGAGCGTTAGTTAGTCTTGAATTATTATCAGTGTTTGTACAATGATAGCAGTAAACAAAAGGAACACCACTACACACAATTTTTAAGGTGGAAACCCTCTACGCGAAAAAAACCACCTGAATTATTTTCTAATAATTATTTAATATTCAACTCCAATTGAAAATAAAGCTCCAACTTCCTAGAATCTAGAAAAACATTCTTCTCCAACTCCCACTGGATGGATGCTCCAACGGCCGAGATTCTTCAGTAGTAAACTTAATGGATGCCCCAATACCCAATGAGCTATAACTCACCCTAGCACCACCCTACCACCCTAAATTTTTCATAGGCTTGAACCTATTGGTGACTTCATGCACAATCCTAGTACCATCCTACCACCCTATAGAAGAATAGAAGAAGAATGGACTCTCGTACCAGGGAAAATTTTCCACTTTACAATGATATAGAATGGTGTAGAAGAAGAAGACACACTAGAACATAACCCCAACTATGACACAACCACCTAATGATGATCCTAGAACTCCTGACACTGCCTCTTCAACTCTTGTTAGATAGACACTTGTACAATTTTTACAATGATGCATTTACAATGACTTAGTACAATGATACCTTTATAATAATTGAATGTAGTGCTGCCCACTTGAAGACTTCATGTGGTGAAATTATTGATGTTGTTCTACACCTTGATTGCTTCTCTTGTCATGCTACCCTCTGTTGCACCTTGCTTTGCTTTTCTTCCCTAGAAATTATAGTCCCTTGCAGCCCTTGACAACACATGATCTAGATTTTTCTTGCCTTCTAGGAGCTCGATATTGAATCTGGTGTATCTATGCTATTTCAGATCCATAATATGTTATTTTCTGTCTTGTAGTATTCCACCGAGTCTTCCTTATAATTCCACAGGTCTGACCCAATTTGGATTCTGCAAGACAAAGTTATGCCCAATCTCTTACAATGACCTAATTATGGAATTTTTCAGTATAGCTAACTTGTACAACATGCGACGTGTCACTGTTTCTTCATTTGGCTCTGAAATTTATACAGCAAAAACTAACATCTGTGCACTATCTGCTACCTTTTACAGAATTCTAATCCGATACATAGAGAGAGAGTTATGACTGTTGAGCCTCAAATTTGTGCTTTCCTTCACCTCATTTTACCTCATTTTCCCTTGTCCATTTCTATCTTAACCCCAATTGATCAATAAATATAGTTAAAATTACTTCTAGAATGATTTACATGACTGACTTGTTGAATTTTGTGATTTTTGCCATTGTTAAGCATTTTGACCGGAACTAGCTGCAGAATGCAGACATTCCGTAGCTAACCGGCGATTCTGCAGCTGCCTTAATGTTTGAGTATGTTCCAGGTGGCCTCTTGAGAAAAACCACATATGGGCATGATCCACGTCGTGTCTACATGGTTCGTTTCTCATCATGGAGGAAGAAATGGATTCTGGGTACGGTTATGCACGTGGGAACACATTTATGAAGGAAGACTCCTACTAGGACTGTCTCAGTCCAGATGTCTTTTCTCCTTCACATAGCCACCTCAAAGACTCCTAATATGATTCGGATAAGGAAAGACATTATTCCTAAATTGTTGTAATTATTGTTACTTGCATTTGATTTATAAACTCTTGAGTAGACTGAGAACTTAGTTAGAGATTTTATGTTAGATTTGCTGCTAGATTTTGTTCAAACTCTGTGATACATTCCTGAAAACGCAGAGTGTCATGTTCAAACTTTTGCATCGTTAATGGAGCAGACAAAGTTATTTTGAAGGCGTGATTTAATTTGGAGTTGAATACCGTCAAGTGGTAGAGGGCCCCTGCCTCTTGCACGGATTTATTTTGCGTTAATTAGATAAGTTTTTCTAGCTGCCTTTACACTTTGCATTTGAATTAATAGTTGTTTTTGTTAGCTACTGTAGATGTTCTCATTCTAATTCTTCCACCAGAAGATACTCTTCCAAAAGACCATAATGATGAATGTTGAATGACTATAGTGTTGTAGAAATAGGAGTTGAATTTGTGGTTATTTTAACTAGCTACTGTAGTCATATCCATTCTAGCTCTTCCACAAGAAGACACTTTTCCAATAGATTAAAATGATGAATGTTGAATGACTATGGTATTGTAGGATTAGGAGTTGAATTTATAGTTGTTTTAACTAGCTACTGTAGTTATATTCATTCTAGCTCTTCCACAAGAAGACACTCTTCCAACAGATTATAATGATGAATGATGAAAAGCTATAGTACTGTAGGAATTAGTTGTAGTTTTTGCTATTCATTACCACAGTTACACTTGTTCTAATCACTCTTCCACAAGAAGAAATTCTTCCAAGACATCCTTAAGAAGTTCAAGACATGACCATGATAATGAATGATTTAGTTGTGTGTTTGTACTAAGTATCATCTCTGATCTTGCTCTTAAACGCTTGCCCAAGACATCATAAGAACGAGTAGGGTATGGATGTGATAACTTAGTTTTTCATTTAATTTCAGTCTATGTGCTTGCAATTTCATCCAAGTACACAGTCAGAATTGTTCTACCTCTTCCAAAAGAAGGAACTCTTCCAAAATATCATTAATGATGAACAAATAGATTGTGTAACTTCATAGAATAATGCATGTTAGTATAGTTGGAAAGCTCCGGAGTTTCATTGCATTTAATTCATGTTCAATTAATTTGTTTCAAAGTTTGATGATGACTTATAGTTCAGCATTGTTCTAGTTTAGTAGCACCTTAGGTTCATTCTTAGATTAACTCATTGCACTTGCATCTCATATTCAAATTGTCATCCATTGCACAATAGATTACTCTAGTTGTTAAGATTAACAAGACAGCCTTCAGTATTCACAAACATCTTCTTGTTCTAAAAACTACAACTGATCCATAGCCATAGGAACAGAAGACAACATCACTATAAGGACTGAAACCTTTCTGTAATTTCCTCATCATTTTATAAACAGAGCTCTTCCTCAAAAGAACTATTTTGAGCAAGAAACCAATAATTTCTTGAGTATAAGTTCTGTGACATTCAATTAAATTGCAGAATAGAACTAGGAATTAATCATAGAATAAAAGAGCTTAGGACAGAGTATTGCATCATTAGTGTTTAACTGTTTAGTTAGAGGATTTGCATATTTAGTGATCATTTCTCAAGTTTAGTTTGTGTCATTTGCCTAAAGTCATTATCAAGCTTTTGCTTTTATTTAGTCATAGTTCGGATTTTTGCTTCGGTGATTCCAATTGCATTGGCCATTCCACACATTAGGCTTAACTACTGTTTTGACCACCAACCCCTTTCTATTAGTTTTCTAGGCATTTTCATTGTGAACATAAAACACCAAAAGACCAAAAACATCATAAATCAACACAAAAGACCAAAAACATCATAAATCAACATAAAAGACCAAAAACATCACAAAACACTACACACAACGCATTAGGAAACAAGCACCTAGGTACATGTGGTACACTTCAGCTAGCCAGTTTACAAATCTGGTTGACAATTGAAATGAGCTCGGTTTAGGAGACTAGATTGAGACCCAACATTTTTAGGCGCGCGTTCTTGGGGAAGTGAAAACTAGGTAACCTTTGTTTCTTATCATCCAAAAACAATTTTATGCGTAGGGAGAGAGATTCAAGGGGAAGATTTATAAGCGACGAGAGGCGGAAGTTTGATATCTAGAACACCATTTGTTTCATCTAGATCCGAGCCGATTACACCTTCAACTCAAACCCATCTTCCATCCTTTGCGATCACAGACTTAGAAGATCTAAGGTCACCTATTCCATTAGAAAACCTTCACTTCATCACTGAACTGCCATAGAAGAAGATCTAAAAACTCCTGTGGGAACACAAACCTTTCTACTTCCACAGGAGAGTCAACCATGGCGAAGGAGGAGGAGGAGTTGTTAATGGAGAACACACATTATTTGGAGGAGGTGGGTAGAGGTAGAGGAGAAGGAGGAAGAGGAGAAGGTAGAGTCACGAAGGAGGAAGAGGTAGAATAGGAAGCTCTTTTGGGTTCCCTATACTTGATGAAGAAACCAATACAACCATGAAAAACATTTCACCTTCGTGTCCCTTCCGAACTTCTATGGACTTAAAGCGGGGATCACGAAACTTTCTTATTTGAATTTGAAGTCTTGTGTAGAACCTATGACTATCTACGAATGCTCAAAAATTGAAAATATTTCCTTCAACTGCGAAAGGGCCGGCATTGAAGTGGTTTATGAGTTTAAACGATGGATTCTGATAGAACATGGGAAGACATGAAACAAGCATTTCTAGAGAGATACTTGGATTATTGTATGTTTAGGTTAATCATAAGGAAGAAGTGTTCAAGATGTTACAAAAAGAAGATGAAAACTTAGAAGATTTGTTGGAAAGATTTAAATACAACATAAAAAGGGCACAAATGGAAAACCTAGATCAAGACACTTTAAAAGCTCTTTTGTTGACAATTAGGGATGAATGGTTGGATATCATTAACATAGTGGGAAAGGGGATATATCACAACTCACATTACAGAAATACGAGGTTATGTATCAACCTTTTGAGGAGAAATCTAAAGCGCTCGAAGGTCCGAGATCTTGCTCTTGCGAAGACAAAAAATAAATATGTACGGGACGGTAAGTAGATCGAGAAATAGGACATATGCTTGATGATTTTAAATGCGACATCTTAGGGAGTCTTAGTGAACAAATAGACACCCTCGAATACAAAACAAGCAAAGGCCCAGATACGATGCCTTGGCAATCTTTTGTCACAAATGTAGGAAGAAACATGCCTTGAGAGGTATCCTCTAGATGTAAAAGTTGTAGAAACCTATGTTATTTGTTAAGAAACATGAGACCAAAGAATTGTCTTATAACTAGGAGTCTCAGAAATTTTGTTTTTCAGAGGAAACTCCTACGGACTCCATAGAATCTCTTAACTTTGTATCTAGAATACCTTGGCGGGGATCTCGAACACAAGGATTCCATGATCAAATGTATAATCAACCTCCACCTTGAATTCTTGGTAGCAACCACAGCCCCCAATTTTAAAATCAATCTCAAGCTTGGGCACGAGGATCAGAAGGTCCCTATGGAAGATACTCTCCATATTATCGGTATCCACCATCACATCCACCAATTCCACATTTTTATCCTCAAAATTCCCAACAAAATTTTCCTCAAAATCTTCAACAAAATCCTCAACAACATCATCAGAACCAACCTCATCAAAATCAACCACTTCCATTACCATTCCCTCAAAAATCCAATCAATTCCCGACTCGACCCTATACCAAACCCCGATAATAAGAACCCTCGGCGATCACATACATGATGAAGGACAACAATTTCCAACTTATTTAATTACTCCTCTAGACCTTAGTGATGTTCAACTTAGGTGGAGAAGATGCGAAGAAGCAGCACGACGATCATACGAGAACAAGACAATTCGAGAGAAGACTCCTACGGGTTAATAAAAAGTCTTGAGGAAGATACATCCTTTCAAGACCAAAACAATGAAAAAGCTGAAACAAAAAGATCGATAAATCCAACTCCAGGTATAGAGCAACCATCCACATCTACTTCTATACCTCCCTTTTCACAGGAAAGATTACAAATTGATAGAGGTATAGAAAAACAAATAATGGTGCCTAATTATGATTTCTTAGATGAATTGAGAAATGTTTGCATTAAAATTCCATTATTGCAAGCCATCGAGGAAATCCCAATTTTATTAAAAACAATAAAGGAGTTGAGTATGAAGACAACAAGAAAAGAATAAGAGAAACCAAGAAAATTCAGGCGGTAGGACAAATAGCGGAGACATTATGATGGGTAAGATTACTATTCCAAAGTACCTTGACCCGGAAATCCGATTGTCAAAATTCACATCAATGGAATTGAAATTCAAAACACACTCATTGACTTGGGTCAACGATAAATATCATGAGTAGACAAATCATGGACAAAGTAAAACTTCCTAATCTTCTCTACACCCACACTATTACAATTAGCGAGATGAGTACGCTGATCGGACGGATGGGGTAATAGAAGACATTCCGGTGTCCTAGACTCTTGGGAGTACCTTGTGGATTTCATGATCTAACTTGCCCAAGAATAATCTGGGAGGTCATCTGTTATACTAGGAAGACCTTGGTTGGCTACGACTAATGCTTTTATTAGTTGTAGGTCCGGTGATATGTATATTTACAGAGTGGTAGTTCAACGAAATTCACTTTATATCCTCCGGCTAGGACAATTACGGATCTAGATGACACTCAATGGATAGAGGTTGAAGAATATTTACAACCACTCTTCACAATTTCAGAAATTAGTGAAGATAATCAGGAAATTCGAATACTCTAGAAAACTTTGGAATCCTCTCGAACATAAACATGAATCATTTCAAGAGGGATCCAATATTGAGTTTTTGTCATACGGCGAGATGTCTCTTCATTCCATGGACAAATTTGGCGGCTCTACAGTGAAATTTTTCCAGGCAAAACCTTGAACATAAACAAAAACCTAGAAAAATCTCAACAGAAGGAGTTAGTCGAAGTATTACGAGACATTCTTACGCATATGCATGGGAATACCATGACATGAGGATAAGTCCCAAGACTTGTACTCATCCATCTATATAGAGGCAAATTGCCAAACCAATCAGACGAAGCCTCAAAGACGGATGAATCCAAATCTTGAGGAAATTGTCGAGGGAAGAATTACAAAAATTGTTAAATGTTAACTTCATCTATCCTATTTCGGATAGTCGGTGGGTTTCTCCTTTGGTGTGCCTAAGAAAAATGGAAAATGGAGGGTGTGTGTTGACTACGAGAAGCTAAGATAAAGCTACTCTTAAGAATGCATTTTCCCTTACCTTTCACGATCTAGTATTAGATACATTACGCGGTAAAAAGTACTTTCATTCCTAGATGGGTTTAGTGGTTACAATCAAATCCCAGTAGCACTTAGAAGACGAATAAAACCACATTTACTTGTCAGCAAGTGCTATGCCTACCGAGTATTGCCATTTGGGTTATAAATTACACCCAACATTCAAAGACGTGTTAGAATTTTAAATCCGATACATGTGTGTAGAGGTGTATATGGATGATTCCACGGTTGTAAGGACCATTTGAAGAGGCTTTAGAGAACTTGGAAAAAGTCTTAAAAAGATGTCAAGAAGCAAACATTTCACTTAGTCATGAAAAATGTTTTATGATGTTCACGAAGGTATTGTTTTTAGGGCACCACATTTAGGGGGATGGGATTAGAGTTGATGAGGCAAAAGTTGATTATTTCTAACCTATCATTCCAAGTTGTCAAAGAGATGTTAGAAGTTTTCTAGGATTTACGGGGTATTATCGGAGATTTATAGAAAAATTCACCAAAATAGCATCTCCTCTCTTCAAATTACTCACCAAAGATTGTGAATTTAAGTGGACTTACGATTGCGGAGTTAGCTTTTGAAACCATGAAAACCAAAATTTCTGAAGCACCTATATTCAAGGGGACCTAGCTGGAAGTTACCTTTTCATGTCTCGACGGATGCTTCCGATACGGCCTCTAGAAAGCGGTATTGGGATAGAAAGATTTGATTCTATGCCATTTATTATATCGGTAAAAAAATTTGACTCTGGAAGTTAAACTATCTTTATCAGCGAAAAAGAGTTTTTTAGTTGTTGTTCATGCCATAAACAAATTTAGACACTATATAACGAAATTTATGAAACTTTATTCACCTTTGATCTGATGCCATTAGATACTTAATGAATAAATCGATCACTAATGGCAGAGTTATAAAGATAGTTTATTATTATTGCAAGAATTCAACATTACTATTCTAGATGAGTCTGGAAAACAAAACAACGTGGTCGACTTCATCTGGGGCCAAATATCAAAGATGACACTCGGTTGAAGATCAATTTCCTGATGAATATCTTTTTGCAATCTCTACTCAAACTCCATGGTTTCTTGATATTGCCAATTATTTGATTTCGGAAAGAAATTTCCTTCAATTATGAATGCAAGGGATAAAAGAAAAATCATTATTAGTAGTGCAAGATATTCATGGGTCGCTAATGATTGTACAAGACGGGTTCGGATTTGATCATTAGAAGGTGTGTTCGTGAAGATGAGATGCACGAAATTCTCGAGGCATGTCATGATAGACCTTGTGGCGGACACTTTACGAGATAAGATGGCTGACCTATAAGATCCTTAATTTAGGATATTATTGGCCATCTTTGTTAGATGTGAGGAGTATGTCAAAAGATGTGGTCACCAAGGAGTAGGAAACCTTCTCCTTCGAGGTGAGATGCCATTCAACCTGGTACACATTAAGACCTTTTGAAAAATGGGCTTTGGATTTTTGTAGGACCCATTAGTCCTCCATCGAGACAAAAAATATATGTTAGTTTGCACTGATTATGTTACTAAGTGGGTAGAAGCTAAACCATTACTTGTTGCTAATGAATCATATAAGATTACTTTCCTTTTTGAGGATATTTTCACTCGTTTTGGTGTCCCAAGGAAATTGTTACGGATACGAGAGCTCAAATTTACATCGAGGCTAATGGAGCAAATGATGGGGGGAGAAGTACAAAATCAGACATAGAACATCTACTCCTTATCATCCACAAGCAAATGGTCAAGTGGAATCCACTAATAAAGTCATTGAAGGAATACAACAAAGGCTTGTTCATCTACATAGAAGGTGGGTAGATAGGCTTCTACGAAGCCTTGGAGCTATAGAACTACATGGAGAAACACAACCAGGCCATACTCTTTAGCGACTTGTTTATGGAAAGCAAGTTTGTTTCCTATAGAATTCCAAATTCAAACATTCAAGATGGCGGTTCGGCTAGGACTTGATCTAACGGAGGCACAGCATGAAGTTTGGAGAAAATTAATGAGTTGGATGAGATCGGGCAGTCGATTGAAGAAAACAAGTCTAGTCCAACGGCAAAAGGGCTAGATGGCATGACAAGTACATCAAGGAGAAGAAATTCAAAGAGGGTGAAGTTTGGGCTCTCTTGTTTGATTCAAAATTCAAGGATTTTCAAGGGAAATTTCGGACACATTGGCTTGGGCCATATGAAATTGTTAAGAATTTTGATAATGGGGCGATTAAATCAGAACTATAGATGAAGAGGAGGTCACTTTTCTTGTGAATGGTCATAGGCTGAAGCTATACCATAAGCCACTCTCAAGAGAAGAGTTTGTCAAGAAGTTCCAAGAAGACAATAATGTGAAGTTAATGAAGAAGAGTCTCTCTTCTTCATCAACTTGATTAAATTTTACGAAGCATTTCTCTTCTAAAATATATATATATATATATATATATATATATAAAGGTATAAACATGAAAACCCGATCATTTATTGGCATGTTTATACGGAAAGATGCGTTGAAAATCGAGTCTCTGCGACACTCTAGCTTTTCCCATTTTTTGTTTTATATATAAGCGAGTATAAAAATCATAAGTTCGAGTTCCATAGTGCTTATGATTCATTTCATCTCACTCCATTCACTTATTCATCCATACTCCATCTCATCCATCATTCATATTTCACTCTATTCCACACTTCACCCATCTCCTCCCATCTTCCATCCATCTCATTTTCATGTCAAAACACAGGGTGATATCTTCTTGTAAGTGAATAAAATATGTCATGAATTGCGGTCGGCCCTTATGTTCCTTCATTCCATTTCATGAAGCTTGAATCCATTTCATTCCATTATCCACTTCATACATATCATAATTCATCATCCATTTCATTCATACCACACCAACATTTCACCCATACTCCAAAACATTCCATTTTCATGATTAAAGTGTTCTACGGGGAACATTACGCGGCTCGGTGGACGATGCCATGGTCGATCGGCCTTTCTCTCTGCTGACCCGTTGTCTTTCCCGCGGCTACAAAATCTTGAAGGCATCAACTAGAAGACATCAGAATTGCAACAAAGTGACCCGGTGAATTCATGAATCAAAAGCATCGAGAAAATTATGAAGATTCCTCCAAAGATGAGCGAGAGGAAACTGAAAGGCTACAAAAATCAAATAAAGAATGAGGAGGTAACAAGTTTAAAATTACAATGGCATTTCATAAAAGTTTAGCATAGTTTAGTTATGGATTATTCGAAAAGATTATTTTAATTGTTTTTATTGATCAGAGCATAACAAACCCTCTACAGGACTTTGGATTAAAATATTCCATTTCAAATTTCATGTCGGAAGTAGCATTTAAGCGGTGAAATAGCGAGGTATTTGAATTTTCACGTCTCTTAACCAAATCATTTAATAGAAATTGATTCCCTCTACTTGATAAGTAAAATCCTCCGCCGTCTCTTGGAAATCATTAATACAATCCCTCCACCTCCTCCCACTACTCCATTCGTGACCAACATACATAACTTCATTCGTATGGGTATCCCATTAGAAGACATAGATATTATTATCACCGGGAGCGAACGAAGGATATCGGTTTGAATAGCATTGAGCATTGTAAACGCGGAAGCGGTAGAAGGGTAAATTTGGAAGTATGTGATTAACTTGAGAACTTAAAGCCACTTGATTCCATGGGCGATAAAAATATCACGTAGGCTGGAGATAAAATATCACTTGTGGACGGAATTTGAAGTATTTTCACTATAAACACGAAATTGTATGAGTGTGAGTTTGAAGTCTTTTGTTATCAAAAGACAAGAATTAAAATTGAAACCATTTGCTACCGAAACGAGAGAGGTGTTAAAAATTGAAGTCTTTTTTTACCGAGAGACGAGAGGGTGTTGCGGTGATTGAGTTTGAGATCTTTTGCTACTAAGAGCCGGAGGTATTGCACAAAAAGAAATTTGAAGCCATCTCCCCGCTGTCTATCGAGAGACATATCAGTTGAGGGTGACCTTTCATGATCAAGCAGAGGCATATCACTCCAAAGTTCAATTTTCAACGAAGCATATCGATCAGGAGTTTTGAAAGGCATTTTTCATTATCAATCGAAGGTATGACATTCCAAAATTTAAGCCATTTTCATTTAGAGCTTGAAGCCATTTCAATCCGAAAGTTAAAGTCATTTTTTTTGTGAGTAGAAGAGGGAGTGTTAATTTGATATTGAAAAATCATGGGTTTCATCGTAAGGAGCTGAACAGTGGGTTCAAAATATTTAGAAGGCTACCCACAATGCAAAGAAATGTTACAACAAATAGGATGGCTTCAATTTTGGAAAAATTTAATGGCTTCCATAAAGGAAGTCACTAAAACATTTTTACGAATCATTTCAAGGAACCGAAGTTGAAGTAGGGGATGTCGAGTTCTTATCCTTTGAAGTTTTTATTACGGAAGACATAGGATTGCTCGAGAGCGGGAGAGAGATGGTTTAAAAATAGAGAATTCCTGATGATTCACGAAACAAATTTTAAAATCACCAAATATGGATGTTAGTGTATTCAAGAAAGGAATTCCCGGTTCTGCATTGAAAAACAAATGGAGAAACATACTACTTATTTTACAAAAAATTTGTTACATGTGAAGATAGATATGGGACATTTTATGTCTACCACATTAGACTAATGATGCATTTTAAGGAGAAGACTTAAACCTACCATATTTCTTGCATCAAAATCTGAAGAAGATGGCTTCATTTTGTGTTGAGAGAAGAGTTCAATTTTTAGAGACAACCACATGTCATCATGGTTTTGGTCAAAATTTTGATTGAGCATCATCTAGCTAAAACAAATGATACACATGGGATGATTTCTTAATAAGAAATCATTTTGAAAACAAAAAGAACCATCACATGAACCACAACCTACAAAGAGAAGTAGGAAATGGAGGGCTTCAAAAGTTGAAATTGACAAACCGAGTCCAAGAAGGCCGGTAGGAAATCATTTTAGAGAAGTTGACTCGAATCAAGAGGCAACAGGAAGAAAAGGATAATCGAGGAATGTTTGCCACGGAGAAGAGGGATCCTCTGACCTAGGAGAAACCACGGATTAAAGGGAAAATTTGAAGAAAACACTAATCGAACAAAACGGGGGTAATCAATATAGAAGATGAAGAAACACCCATTGAAGAGGATGATGAAGAGGATTTTTATGAAGGAACCCACAGAAATTGGTCACACTCGGAAATTTATGATTATGTGGAAACTTTAGAAGGGACGGCTTCCAGCCGAGAGAAAGAACCCCAGGTCCTCCTTTGTCCCGAAATAGATATATTAAGAAGGGATAGGTATGAGTTGGAATCCTTGAATAGACACATCAAAAATGAAATGAAATTCTCAAATATCAAATCAAGCTCAAAGCTGATATAGACTCAACCTTATCCACCGCATATATACAAAGTGGAGAGGACCAATGAAAAGCGAGAAGACAAAGGAACAAAAAAGCTAATCGGGCACTCACCAACCTCGGGTTCAAACTTGTTATCGGGGAAACCCCGAGAAGACCTCTAGCTTCCGGACAAAAGGAGAAAGAAGGGGATTAGATGTCCTTGCGAGAAGCCCTCTGAATTCATGGATAATTTGCATGAGGACATGCAAAGAGACGGCGGTGGGGGTATGTTGAGCCTCAAATTTGTGCTTTCCTTCACCTCATTTTTACCTCATTTTCCCTTGTCCATTTCTATCTTAGACCCAATTGATCAATAAATATAGTTAAAATTACTTCTAGAATGATTTACATGATCGACTTGTTAAATTTTGTGATTTTTTTCCATTGTTAAGCATTTTGGCCAGGAACTAGTGAGAATGCGGACATTCGTAGCTAACGGCGATTCTGCGAGGTTTGCCTTCATGTTTGAGTATGTTCCGGGTGGCCTCTTGAGAAGCCGCATATGGGCATGATCCATGTCATGTCTACATGGTTCGTTGCTCATCATGGAGGAAGAAATGAATTGCAGGTATGGTTTTGAACGTGGGGAACACATTTATGGAGGAAGACTTCTATTAGAATTTGTCTCGGTCCGGATGTCTTCTTCTTCACGCGACCACCTCAAAGAGTCCTAACGTGATTCGGATAAGGAAAGACATTATTCCTAAATTGTTGTAATTATTGTTACATGCATTTGCTTTATAAACTCTTGGGGAGGCCAAGAGGTTATGTTAGAGATTTTATGTTAGATTTCTTTGCTAGATTTTGTTTAAACTGTTTGTGATACATTCCTGAAAACGCGAGTGTTATGTTCAAACTATTGCATCGTTAATGGACGAGACAAAGTTATTTTGAAGGCGTGATTTAATTTGGAGTTGAATGCCGTCAAGTGGTAGAGGGCCTTTACCTCTTGCACGGATTATTTTACGTAAATTAGATAAGTTTTCTAGGCGCCTTTACGTTTTGCATTTGAATTAATAGTTGTTTTTGTTAGCTACTATAGTTGTATTCATTCTAACTCTTCCACGGAAGATACTCTTCCAAAGACTTTGTTGTAGCTCCTACAACACCCTCCAAAAATACATAAAATCATAACACACTTCAAAATTTTTAGACCTCCCCTTAAAACTAAAAGGAAAAGAGATCAAGTAAGTTTCTAGCACCAAGTCGCTAAGTCGCACATACTTTATTTATGACCCGGGCAACCTAGGCGACTGCGACCCAAGGTCGCACGAATTCGCAATTCGGATATCCCCAATTTGCGACCTTGCGACCTAGCGACCTTGGGGTCGCGAGGTCGCAGGTCGCGAAATGGGTTTTAAGGAAATTTCGACCCGACGACCTTGCGACCTAGCGACACAGCGGGTCGCGGTGCATGGTGCAAACACGTCTTGCGACCGCATTAAATAACCACACGTGCGACCTTTTTTTATGTAAGGTCGGGTCGCTAGGTCGCATTTGTGACTCTCGGCGAAACCGCGGTTGCTCGACGGGTTATTTGGCGTTTTCTTAGGGTAAGTTGCGTTTTTCTCCCTACGTTTCTGCGCAACATCTCTTGCCATTTTGAGCCTCCTCACGGTCCCTGTTATTTGCTAAGAAGGATGGGGTTTTTTTCTTTGGATTGCTACGTCTTTGTGTTGCCCACAAAAAACCCCAAGGTCGCTGCCCCTTGCCTAATCTTCATGGCCGTATAGTGGGGTACGGACCTTTCGAGGCCAAGGGGTACGTGTCTCATTTGTAAACATGGCCGCAAAGTCGCGCGCGCGCAAAACGCAATTTGCGACTGCGACTGCGACCCGGTCGCAAGGTCGCAGAGGTCGCCACACTCAGCGACCTGCGACCTGCGACCTGGTCGCGAGGTCGCAGTGGCGCGGAGAGTCGCAGTCCCACTCGGCGACTGCGACCTGCGACCTAGTCGCGGGTCGCGGTCGCAGTGAGCCTTTTTGCGGAGCGGCGACCCGGCGGCTCCCAGAGGAGATGAAATTATGTTTGCATGCTCGGACTCTTTTTAGCCATTATCATCATGTCTTTCTTACCCGAAGTGATTGTTCTAAATGCGGCGGGGTGAATTCGGAGCGAAGCGATGCAGGACCCCCTCGGACTCTAGCGATATGGCCCCCGGGGTGTCCGGCGAGAAGGAGAAGCCGGTAGGGTGGTGGAGGAAGAATCGGACGCGGGGGACATACCGATATCTCCGCCGCCCATATGGAGACACCCTTTGCACCTTCGCAAAGGAGAAGCCTTCCGGGTGGTACGAAGTATACCATGAATTTTCCATGACGAGCGGAAGGGAATTACCGGAAGATCTCCCGGACGAGTAGAAATATATCGAAAGTCAAAGTCAGTTACACCTGGTTGGGGCTCATCACCACGCCATCTTTCCATGCCCCGAAATCTTTGAATTTGGATCATACGAGAAGACGGATCCGAAAAGCTTCGCAATCGAGATAGTGCGAGGGAAAGCTTTCGTGGCATTGGAAAGTTCGAAACCACGGAGTCTACTGTTCCCTACCGACGGATGTGAACTTCACCCCAAGATGGTTTGCTACAAATGAAGTACCAATGGTTGACACGATCGGGAGATGGTGGGCGAGCCGGACAAATTCAAGATCAAAAAGGACTAGGAGTACCGGAAGTGGCCGGTTGAGGAAAGTCTATAAGCTAGTGAGCGCCATGTTTGTGCCGGGATATACGGGCGGGCGACGCCACCACCTTCAATGGAACATGGGCAGCAGAACACGTAACGATTCACGGCACTCGATTCAATTGGGCGGGAGTGTTAATGAGGCTCATGCACACAAACTTGGCTTCGGCTTTAGCCCCGGATGAGGGAGCGCCATCGAGAATTCTACATGGCTTCGTATCTCTTGGAGTCTTGTGCGACGCGAGATGCATATTGAGGGATGGCCACATAATTGGAACCCGACAGGACCCGAGGGCAATACACGGCGGTTCGAGGTGTTGCGGGGTCTAGGTATAAGCCGGACATCGAGCGAATCTCTCATATTCGCACGCCCTCTACGGGAAATTATTTGGTCAAGATGCCCCTGTGTCTTGAGCGAGCGATGGAAACACTAGGTCGGTGGCACACGGTTCCCATTATTTGAATTCACCATCATCAGAGGTATTCGGCTCGTTTAAACCACCACACGCTCTTCCTAAGTTTTATTTACCGACAAGGTACTCATGCGAGAGGTGTGTTTTCGGATGACCTTGAGTTTCTCTAACGTCCTTGCCAAAGGGAAGAAGAAACCTTGGCTGCTCCCTCTACCATTGGTTCCTATGCGGTCGAAGACTCCGGAGAAGTGGCGCGTGAAGGGGAAGAAGAGCTATCACTTCGAGAAATACGGACCGCCGAAATTACGATCCGGTCGGGATAGTTCCAAACATTGCAAAAGGGCCAATTTCGGATGAGTTATCAACACATCGAGGTGCCGGATGGGGGATGAGAGAAAGAAATTGGTATAACGCAATAGGCATCTCGCCGAGGAATCGACCATGGTAGAGGCAAGGCACGGAGACATTGGAGTTTCTTTCTCCAGAATGCAAAGAACACGGAGACCGGTGCGGAGCACGACCGCCGCGGATCGACAAGGGAAGACGAAGCCCGAATATAATGGAAGAGGAAAAGAAGAGGAAGGAAGATGAAAGAAAAGAAAGAAAGACGAGAAAGAGGGGCCCGCCGAACAAAACGGAGAAGGAAAAAAAGAGGAGGGGAGAAAGAAAGACGGGGAAAGGGCGCGAGCGGCGGCGGAAACGGGCCTTTGAAAGAAGAGGCTCGGTACGAAGTCGATCATCGGAAAAGCGGAACGGACGCCGCGGCAGAGGAAACGAGACGGGGAAAAGAGGCGGAGGCGGAAGCAGGAAGAAGGAGAAGAGCATGACAAGGCGGAAGCGAGCGCCGACAAAGGAAAAGGAAAAGGGTCAAACGCGGGGATGTAGAAGACGAGCGAAATAGATGACATTGATCTATCTCCCCAGACATCCACGTAGGTGGCGCGAGAGTAACCTTAATGTTGATGACTTTCGAGGAGATCAAGAAGAAGAAGTCTTCGCTTGACCGGATTAACCTTCGACCAGTGCTCTTTCAAGATACGGCAAGAGAAGAGGAAATCCTTGACGTCGGGCTATCACCGCCATCTCCACAGTCTCAACGGAAAAGATATTGTCCCGGACACGGGGACAAATGGGTTATGATAGCGTCGGCGAGCACGCTTTTGCGCGACCACGAAGAAAATGTCACAAGGATGGCTTGGAAGATTATTTCTTTGCGGAAACTGACTAAGCGGCGAGCAAGAGAAGTCAAGGCTAGAGAATGAGATGCTCCAGCTCCGGGGTAGGCCCCGCTCGGGTGAATGAGGTTCAGCGATCGAGAAGGAATGTGATGTGCTAGAGATGACAATGAGGCAAGTGTGCCCGGGGAAATGTTCGCCACGAAACAAACGGTGGCCCCATTGGCGAGAGGCAAGGGAAAGACCAAGCGAGAAACACGAACAACTCAAGGAAGCCTCGACGGCCTTAGGCAAGAGATGATGAATTGGACGGCCCGATGCTCCCGCAAGCTCCCGAGAACACGTGCCTCGGAAGGAGTGGAGTCATACGCAAGAAGCGGAAGTCACGGATTCGGATGAGTATGCAATCCCGAGACAAGGCATCCCAAGGATGCGGACAAAGTAGTGTACACGTATAATCACCTAATCGGTGGCATCGACTCCATGAATGCCCTTCATCATATTCCATCATTAGGGGCACTAAATGAAACTAAGAGTACAGGAACGAGGTAGAGAAGCGAAATTCGGGCTTTCACTGCCGGCCCGATGGGCAAGCGCCGCGCGCACGATTCGAAGCATCACAAGAAAATGCGAGCCGGTTGCTTGTCACCCCGGTGCAAATTTACACCAAGCTGACTTCTCTCTCAATGATGATCTCCCGGAAGAAGGGGCTGCGAGGTGCGAATGCTCACAGAATGTGAGCACGGATAAAGAGGAAAGCCCTCTTGTCGCTCGAATGTGACGAGATTACGCCAAACTTGGAAAAGACTTCATCAAAGGCGAAAAGTCGACGCTCTGGAACCACGATTGCGCGACCACCTTCATAAGTGCAAACACGAGGTCGCGGGTCACACTTGCGACCGGGTCGCGGAGTCTCATTTGCGACCGGAGTCGCGGTCGCATTTGCGACCGGGTCGCGAGGTCGCAATTGTTACTAACGGGAAGTTGAGCCGAGTCGGGAAGTTGAGCCGTCGGAAGGCCATAAGTGCGGCTTTTGAATCTATAAATACCCCGAGTGGGAAGCATTGTAAATGCATTTGCTCTTTTGTGGGTAAGAAAGGGATTATTGCATTGTAGTGAAGAAACGCATACTCTTGATATATGAAATATAATACATGTTAAAACCCCTTTGATTGGATGATGTGTTGAGCGTGACAACATTGTGTATTCTGCATATAGCTTGAGAATATCTTTTGATTAATGAATGCGCGTATTTATTAGTGTCATTTTATGCACCATAGTTATACGTGATTGTGTTGATGATGCTCAATTTATTATTTGCTTCATGATGAATGTTAATGAACTATTTTATTAGCATCTCGTTTTACCCTTCGGAAAGTTAAGGGATTTTTCTTACCACAAAGTTATTTCTTTGGTGGACGAATTATCTTGCATGCATACCTCATAGATGTGTTGCTAACAACATTTCACGAGTTTGTGCATTTTGTGCATCACCTTGCTATGCCACAGTGTCATATATCGGTTTATTCATCGGTCATGTATTCTATATCGTGTTAATAAGTGTATGTTTGCGAGTTTCAATCGAGTTGATCGGCAAGAAGAGATAGTCGTTTAAGTGGTGGCGGACCCTGGGACGGGATCCCTACTCTGACGGTTCAAAGTCTAATTGGGACTTTCTACGGGGAGATCCCATCTTGTTAGTGGACATATTTTCCGTCAACGAGACTTGGCGCTAGAAGGAGGGCCATGGCATCCTCCCGGCATGCAACAGATATCC
This sequence comes from Pinus albicaulis, assembly GCA_034641835.2. Classification (NCBI taxonomy): domain Eukaryota; kingdom Viridiplantae; phylum Streptophyta; class Pinopsida; order Pinales; family Pinaceae; genus Pinus; species Pinus albicaulis. The sequence continues at coordinate 57,125 of JAXQQM020069057.1, read as the reverse complement.
CATCTCAAACTCCCCGCGGGAGGTCATAAATAACGAAGTTGCCTTCCCCCTTTAGAAGATATTCCAACGATGGAAGCGATACTTCGAAATCACTAACGGAAACCGGTGAGCCTTACGCCCGATTGCTCGTAATCTCATCGAGGATTTACGGTATACCCCTATCATGGAATTTAAATACACACTAGGACCCCTGCCGATAACATCACTCGCAGTAGTGTACTGGTAAAATCTTAGTACGAACTTGTTAATGCCATGATTGGGGACCTCGCGCGGGGCATCCCGGGGAAAATGACCCGAATTACCCACGATAGTGAAGGTTTCACGATCACCGAACCCTTCCCAGGAGCCACGGCCACGACTTACATCGGTGGACCAACAACCAAGTATATTCCCCACGAGAAGGAGAAGGGGAGAGAAGAAACGAAAGAAGGTAACACGGCCGAAGGAATACGAAGAGTCGATAGGCCTCGAAGAAATGAAGGGAGAGTCAACGAGGGGTCGGGGTCGTGGTGGTAGAGGAAATATCATTCACGACCTTGGACACCACATCAACCATAATCACCACCAAAACCAAAACGGACCTCTCCCTCACAATTGGGAACTACTTAGAAACGTGAATAGCAAGGGAAAGGCACGAGATGAACACTCTCGTCGTCATGAAGGAACCTCGGTGTCGGGGACGGGAAGTGAGTCTGAAGCGAGCTTAGAAACCATCAACGTCCCGGGGAGGGTGCAACCTACGGCACGGATGGCTCCAATCCCCTACGGCCCTTTTAGGCCCTCTCCATGATATGCCCGGACACCGAGAGAAGCACCTTCCCTAGGTTCGATCCGAAGGGCCACATCGGCGAGAGAAGACCATATTAGTAGTTTTGCTCTGTCCCTACGGATTATGAGAGTTCGATGCGATGACGTTGCGTGTCGACTTTTCCCACATACTCTTGTAAGCCGGGGCGCACTCCTGATGCAGCTCCCTACCCGGTGCATCTATTGCTTCATGGGACCGATTCGTCGTGTGTTCCTGCAGGTTGCAGGAAGATAAAACACCCTCTATGCTCCTCACCGAACCAGCCTGCATCAAGGGTGTCCGCAGAAAAGAAAAGTTAAGAAGACTTTAACGAGCGTTTCGCAACCATATTGCAAAAATTCCCTCCAAACTTAGCGTTGGACGATTCCATCACCATCGACTACTATACCAAAAAAACCCTCCTAGGGATATTCACCGGTCTTCGTCAAACGCGAGGCCCGCGCTACTCTTACGACAACTACGCGGCCGCTCTCGCATTAGAAAAAGACATGTTGTCAATAGGTGTCATGGATCATGATGGAAAGGATGATCACAAGTCGACCACACTAAAAAAGGTCGGTCTTCCACCCCAAATGGGGAGAGAGAAACTTTCGATTTCGAAAGTATGGCCAAAACCCTCGAGCGCTAACGAATGAGGTCTCGACCTAAAGAGGAAAGGCGTTGAAACCTCAAATATAAACAAACCTCCCAAACCTTTTTTTCAAGAAAAACAATCCCAACACCGAGGCCTCGTCAAACACCGGTGCAGCTCTCAACGTGGAGGAAATAGGGAAAGACAATTTTTGTTCTTTTCACCAAAATTTTGCCTTCGATACCGAAAAGACGTGTCCGCAATGGATCGGCAGCATGACCGCGGTGGTCAACAAACACGGATGATCCGACTCCGGGGAGCTGACGAGAGGAAGAAGTTTACGATCAAGACGAAGTTTCACTCCTAGATGGGGGAATCGGGAGCCTCGGGTCTTAACTTTCGACGTAATCCGCGGGGAGAGAGTCTCGCTCCTATTGACATCAACATGGCGGGAAGTCCCAAGGCTCGACCTACTCGAAACTATAGTCTTAGAAACGAAAGGAGCTATTCCCCGAACGATCATGAAGACAAGAAAAGGGCCTTCACGAGGAAAATTCTCCCCCCTGGCAACGAAGAGGACCAAATACGCCGGTTTCAGCTGTCGTAACGGCAAAACAAATGCAAAAACCAAACTCCCGAGTGGAACCATCGAAAACCACTACCGGAACCTAGTCCCCAAAGCGGCACTAGCTACGACATAGTGGAGGACATGAAAAGACCGGGGCTAATATCTCGCTCTGAGTTGGCCCGCATCACGAGCTTATCCTAAAAGCTTTTGTGACAACCAAAATACGAAAACCGTTAGCAACACATACGCACAAACCAAACTGATTTCCAATCTATAGTAAATGCGGTCGACACAAACTCAAGAGGGTCCACCCCTCCCTTTCCTCTTATCTTTCGAGATGTTCAACTTCAACGTCCTGATTGCCTCGTTGACTGCGGTGCTTCCACAAATGTATTACCTTTATACGCTTATGCAAGAAACTCAACATCCTCCCGGAGAAAAGCGCGCAAAAATCATTCAGGCGGGACGGATCACAAGTACGAGCGGTCGGAGAGCCTAAACAATGTCATTGTACGCCTCTCATCGAGCTCGAGGGTTCATCGGTGTATTGATAATGACGAAAGTTTGTCGACATCCCGAGCTTTATGGCGTACGCGAGTAGGGCGGGTCACTTAAATTGCAAGGATACTTCGCCTGAATTGGTCTCACTTATGGCTGCCCTACAAAGGGAGAAACAACCCGTCGAGTTGAAAGTGAACCATACATGAAACACAGCATGGCCGGTTGGGCCGCCTGAGCCAGACCATCGGCTTCGCCCAAGAAGAACTTCGTGTGTGTCTTCTTGATTACGGCTGGATGTCACCAACCTCCCCGATACACGGTAGACCGAGGTCCTCTGCGAAATGACACTCGTCGCGAGAGGAACAAGCTCAAACTATCCACACCAACCCAAAATTCCTCGCTGAAAGTGCCCTTTGAGGACTAGGAAAATGATATATGGACATTGTATTACGACGGTTCCAAGAATCTCGATAGTTCGGTGCGGTACACGTATTCTTGATCCACATAGAAAAAAATTCCTAGTCTCTTGTCGACTCGAGTTCCCGATGCACTAACAACACGGCCGAGTATGAAGCTCGATCCTCGGGCTTAAAAAATGTTGGATTTGGGGTGAAATGCTTACGGGTTATTGGCGACTCAGAGATTATCCTCGGCGAGTCGCAACACTATTCATTGTTTATCTCCACATTTGAAGGCGTACCCGGCCAAGAGGTATGGCGGTTAATTTCTTCCTTTGATGCTTTTTGGAATTAAGTACGATTTCTAAGAATGCATAACGACGTAGAGACACTCTAGCTAATCTTTAGCCGGAGTTTACCTTTGAGGGACGGGTTTTCTATTGAAGTTATGTATAGACCATCCGTGCCGAGACAATATCACTAATGCGTGTTTTTGATGATGATCGGCGAGGGTCTTTGGAATTTGTGTGCAACTCAGAAATAAAAGACGCGCTATAGATGAAGATAATTGCGACCGAGGCTATGCAAAAGGAGTACGAGCGAGGTTAAGGAAACCCCATGCCTAAAGGGGTGGTATCGCAAAAGCTATTTGATACGCAAAAACCGTTTCGTGGGCCCCCGAATGCAAAAGTGCGAGCTCGATCTTGGCTCATCGACAAGTGAACTTGGGGTCGGAAGATACTCCTAAATTCATCAACTTTGGGAAAAAATGTACCCCCCAAGAGGCCAATTTTTACTCAATTATTTCGCGAGTATCGCGACGTGTTCGCTTGGACCTATGAGGACTTACGCACATACGATACGCGAATTATACAACATGTGATACCAATGAAAGAAAATGTAAAACCATTCCAGAAACTTAGGAAAGTACACCCTACGATGGAGCCACTAATTCCTAAAAGAACTCAAAAAACTTTTTAGACGCCGCATTATCTTGAGAAGTCGAGTCATTCCACATGGGTGTCCAATTTAGTGCCGGTACGGAGGAAAAAGTCGAATTGTGAGATTCGATTATGTGTAGATTTCCGGAACTTGAGCAGGGCCTCAAGTAAGGATAATTACCCCGGTGCCACATGGAGCGGATATTACAAGCGAGTGTCGGCTCGAGAGATGTTCTCTTTGTTGGACGGTTTCTCCTTTACAATCAAGTCTTGGTGGCGGAACCGGACGGGTTAAAAGACTACCTTCGGACAAATGGGGAACTTTCGCATACCGACGTATGCCCTTTGGGTTAATCAACGGAGCAACTTTCAGGAAGGCGATGGACATAGCATTCGGAGGTCGATAGGTCAAAGTGTGGTGGTTTACTTGGATGGCGGTGCATGTTTTCCAAACATCGGGGGGGATCACTTGCGTCACCTCGAACTGATTTTCGAAAGATGCGAGAAAATACGGTATCTCGCTTAACCCAAAAGAAAAGTGTTTTCGACGGTAGCGAAGGGAGCTCACTAGGTCATATCATAACGAAGCAAGGCATTGTCGTTGATCCCGAACGTACGAAAGCCATTTCTCAAATTCCTCTCCCCGGCGGTAAGAAAGCAATGCGTCCTTTTTGGGCAAATCAATTTTGTACGTAAGTTTATCGATTTCGCCCGGATAGTGAAACCACTACAAGGGATGATAAAGAAAAATGCCATTTTCAAATGGAATCAACCGAAAAGGAAGCTTTAGAGCGGATCAAGAAAGCTATAGCCGAAGCACCTTCGCTCAGTTTGATTTCGGCGAGAGATTTCAGCACATGCCACACGTTCGCTTGATTCATCCTGGCCGGCGTGCTCACGCGAAGGACGGAAATAATGACGAGCGTCCTATTTCGTTCCATGAACGCGGCCTACGGGGAGGCGGAATTAATTATCACGAAATAGAAAAAACGGGCTTATGCGGTGTACAAAGCGATTCGTATTTCAGACCATACATCTTGAAGAACCATGTCACGGTTACGTTCCCCATCCGGTGAGTCACTATTCATGCGGCAAGAAGGCCGGGTGAGGAGAGAAAGCGCAGGTTGCGTGTATGCAAGAGTACGACTTAGAGTTTAAGCCGGCACGCACGGTTAAAGGGCAAGGTTTATGCCAAATGGCCGCGGGCCGCGAGGTTCCCAAAAAAAAAATGAAGAAGATAATTGGGAGCAAGAGATTGACATGTACCAAGCGCGTCATGCCCCGGGAAAGGAACAAGTCTTGGTACTCGGATATCTCGGGATGTTGCCTACGAGGTATTGGAATCAAATCTAGATGCCGGCGAAACGTGCGATCGGACTCGAAGCCGCGTCCTGGGTTAATCCAAGGGAAGCTCGGGGAAACATTCAAACGGGGTGTCTTTGCGGCGCATAGAACGAAGGGATGAAGCTCGGAAAGGTGTTCGCAAGGCTGCACGGTGGACTGCGGAGGTCATTTCGCCGGGATACCCTTGCTCATAAAATTATGCGTGCGAGTTATTATTAGCCAACCATTCGAGATGCTCACGCGTATGTTCGGAAGTGCATTCAATGCCCCGAGAATTTGCAAGCGAGAAGCACGTCGGTGCTCCTTTGTTGTCGGTCGCAGGTAGAAAGACCTTTTCAACAATGGGGTTTGGACGTCATTGGTGAGATTCTACCCCACTCTTCTAAGCAACACGGGTACATTCGACGACGCGATTACTTCACCGGAGTGGGTTGAAGCGGTACCATTACGTCGGAAGTCAACGATCGAGGAGGTAATGCAATTTGTCACTCACTCCATCATTACCGGGTTTCGTTCCAACTTCCTTAGTGTTTGATAACGCAACGTATTTTCATCTTTTAAATTATATGATTTTGCATTAGAAAATGGCATTGTTCTTAAACACTCATCGAAGTACTATCCCCAAGGAAGTAATTACAACGAGAATCAACAAATAAAAATCTGATCCGCATCGTCAAAAGACCCTCTGTCTCACCATGAGCGGCATAACGCTCTCCAAAACGCACTGCAGGCTGATCGCGTCACCCCCAAGTCATCAATAGGCACCTCACCATATTGCCTTGTATATGGGAAAGAAATGATCCTCATGGAAATTTTGTCTCTCCCGCTTGCGATTTGTCTCCAGAGTGCCACGGCACCCCTTGTCCGCTTTGCAAATCCGCATCGACACCTGCTAAAACTAGAGGAGGAAAGGCGGAAAACCCGGGAGAAATTCGCCATCCACAGTCGGATCAAAAAATGGTTCGATAAAGTACGCGAGGAGATAAAAAATTTGGAAGTAGGAGATCTTGTCCTAAAGTGGGATAAGGCTCACGAAGAGAAAGGAAAACATGCAAATTTCAAGCACTATGGATAGGTCCCTTTCGAGTTAAAGAAAAAGATAGGTTCCCATACTTTCCGATTGCAAACTTTAGAAGGTAAGGTCGAGGTCCTCGTGCTTCGGGCATGATCTCGGAAACACTATTTTACTTGAATAGCCCTCGAAAATTTGTTTTCCCTTTTGTATCATAGAAAATTTGTTCTAAAAAAAAAAAAAAAAAAAAAAAAAAAAAAAAAAAAGACTTTACCTTGTCTAAAAATGCCGCAACCCCGAGATCACTCCTTGAAGAGGTTCTATGCGTGAAAGGCCTTTCCACATAAACACGGGGTAATCGTAACTCGCTTGTAATGGGCACCTAAGGATAATACACGGTCTTACCGGGGGTCATCGAGCATAAGGAACCACCTAGCGACGAGGGTGCGGTAGAAAGGGTCTTGCATAGGCGCAATAGGATCGTGGGGAACGGGGTTAACTTAAGAGAATTGCGGGTCATCCGGGAAAAACCCGAGTCCTCACTGCTTATGAGACCCGGGAGCAACCTCTCTGCAAGCAAAATAAGTCGGGATCCCTCAACGCGAGCCAAAATATGCCCCATCTAAATAAGTGCCACGAGCTGAACCTCAATAAGTGCAATCGCACACGAATGAGGTAAAGGTTTGAGAAAGGCTTCTGCGCGAGAAGGTGTTGTAACGACTCACGTAGGAATTAAACCCGGAGCTCGGCGCGGCGGAGCAACGTTCACGACCCCTTTAGGCGGTGACTCGCGGAGCGAGAGGTTCGGCTGGCCGGCGGAAGACGACACCGCGAGGACGAAATAAGCGTAGGACCTGAGTTGTCCAAGGGAGTTTCCCCAACCCTCTCGATCCTGGGCGAAATTAAGAGTCGGTTGATGTTGCACCCAACAAGCCAAAAGGAACGGTGACTATGCGGGGTGACAAGGAAGGAAAGTGTAAACTCTAAGGTAAAAAAGCACGAAGCAAGTACTAGATACCCTCCCTCCTCCCTCATTGACTTTTCATCGGCGAGGGTCGAATTCATCCGGTGAATCGCCATTTGTTGTAGCTCCTACAACACCCTCCAAAAATACATAAAATCATAACACACACTTCCAAAATTTTTGGAGCCTCCCCCTTAAAACTAAAAGGAGAAAAGAGATCAAGTAAGTTTCTGCTTACCCGAGTCGCTAAGTCGCACATACTTTATTTATGACCCGAGGCAGCCTAGGCGACTGCGACCCAAGGTCGCACGGGTCGCCTGGTCGGATATCCCCAATTTGCGGCCTTGCGACCTGCGCGACCTTGGGGTCGCAAGGTCGCGGGTCGCGAAATGGGTTTTTAAGGGGAATTTGCGACCCCGGCGACCTTGCGACCCTGGCGGCACACAGCCCAGGTCGCGAGGTCGCCGAGGTGCAAACCGTCTTGCGACCGCATTAAGTAACCACACGTGCGACCTTTTTATATAAGGTCGGGTCGCTAGGTCGCATTTGTGACTCGGCGCGCGGATTTGCTCGACGGAGTTGGTAGCGTTTTTTTCTTAAGATGAGATTCTTGCGTTTTTCTCCCTACGTTCCACCATAAACATCTCCTGCCATTTTTTGAGCCTCCTCACCGGTCCTATTTATTTGCTAAGAAGGATGGGGTTTTTTCTTTGGATTGCGCTGTTGTCTTTGTGTTGCCCACCAAAACCCCAAGGTCGCCTACCCCTTGCCTAATCTTCATGGCCATGCATTATGGTAAATTACGGACCTTTCGAGACCGAAATTACGCTCTCATTTTGCAAACGCAGCCGCGAAAGTCGCGCGCGCGCAAACGCAATTTGCGACTGCCGACGCTGCGACCCGGTCGCGAGGTCGCGAGAGGTCGCAAAAGCCACACTCGGCGACACGCGACCTGGGCCTAGTCGCAAGGTCGCGGTCGCAGTCGAAGTCCACTCAGCGACTGCGCGACCTGCGACCTAGTCGCGGGTCGCCGAGTCATGGTGACCCTTTGCGGGCGGCGACCCGGCGGCTCCGAGAGGACGATAAATTATGTTTGCATGCTCGGACTCTTTTTAGCCATTATCATCATGTCTTTCTTACCCAGTGATTCTGTTCTAAATGCGACGAGGTGAATTCGGAGCGAGAAGCGATACCGGTCCCCTCGGACTCTAGCGATATGGCCCCGGGTATCCGGAAAGAGGAGAAGCCGAGGGCCGAGGTGGTGGAGGAAGAATCGACCTTGAGACATACAAATATCTCCATGTACATATACGGAGAGACACCCTTTGCTGTCGCAAAGGAGGAAAGCACGAGTGGTACGAAGTATACCATGAATTTTCCATGACGACGGAAGGAATTACGAGAAGATCTCCCCAGGACGCGTGAAATATGTCCCCGAAAGTCAAAAAGTCCAGTTACACCTGGTTGGGGCTCATCCCACCGCCATCTTTCCATGCCCCGAAATGCGGGCCGGATCATACGAGAAGACGGATCCGAAAAGCCTTGTCCAGAGATAGTGCGGGGGAAAGCTTTCGTAACATTGGAAAGTTCGAGAGCACGGTCTACTATTCCCTACCCAAAGCGGTCTTGAACTTCACCCCAAAGATGGTTTTCTACAAAATGAAGTACCAATGGTTGACCACGATCGGAGATGGTGGCGAGCCGGACAAATTCAAGATCCAAAAAGGACCGGGAAGTGCCGGTGGCCGGTTTGAGGAAAGTCATAAGCTGGTAGCGCCATCTTGTGCGGGATATACGGGCGGGCGACGCCACCACCTTGATGGAACATGGCGGCCATCATAGAACACGTAACGGTTCACGGCACTCGATTCAATTGGGCGGGAATATTAATGGGCTCCATGCACACAAACGCAGCCGGCTTTAGCCCCGGATGAGGAGCGCCATCGAGAATTCTACATGGCTTCGTATCTACTGGGTCATGCATTGCCCAGATGCATATTGAGGGATGGCCACATAATTGGAACCCCGAAACGAGACCCCGAGGCAATACCTTTGGCCGGACCGGGGTGTTCGGGAATCTAGGTATAAGCGGGACATCGAGCAAATCTCTCACATATTCATGCACGCCCTCTACGGGAAATTTATTTGGTCAAGATGCCCCCATGTCTTGACGACGATGGAAACAGGTCGGGTGGCACCTTTGGTTCCCATTCGGCTGAATTCACCATCATCCAGTATTCGGCTCGTTTAAACACACCACACGCTCTTCCTAAGTTTATTCTCGACAAGGTACTCATGCAAGAGGTGTGTTTTCGGATGACAACGGGTTTCTCTAACGTCCTTGCGAAGGAAAGAAGAAACCTTCGCTGCTCTACCTCTCACCATTGGTTCCTATACGGTCAAAGACTCGAGGAGAAGTGGCGCGTGAAGGGGAAGAAGCGAAGAGCTATCACTTCGAAATACGGGCCTTCGAAATTACGATCCCGATCGGGATGGTTCAGGAACATTGCAAAAGGGCCAATTTCGGATGGAGTTATCAACACATCGAGTGCCGGATGAGGATGAGAAGAAATTGGTATAACGCAAGCGGCATCTCGCACCGAGAATCGACCATGACGAGAGGCAAGGCACCGGAGACATTGGAGTTTCTTCTTCCTCCAAAGATAAAAAGACACGAACTAGGTGCGGAACCGACACGCGGATCAGCATCGCAAAGAGACGAGAAGCGAGGCCAAGCTGGAAGAGGAAGAAGAGGAAGAGGAAGATGAAGAAAGACGAAGAAGGACGCCGGAAACGGAAGCGGAAAAGGAAAAAAGGAGGAGAAAGAAAGACGGGAAAAGGGAGGCGCGAGCGGAACGAACCGAAAGAAGAGCTCGATAAAGTCGATCATCGAGAGCGAGAGCAGGCCGCCGCGGCAAAGAGGAAACGGGGAACGGGGAAAAAGGCGGAGGGCGAACGCGGAAGAGGAGAGCATGACAAGGCGGAAGCGAGCGCCTGACAAAAGGAAAAGGAAAAAGGGTCAAACGCGAGGATGCAGAAGACGAGCAAATAGATGACATTGATCTATCTCCCAGACATCCTGCGGGTGGCGCGGGAAGTAACCTTAATGTTGATGACTTTGCGGGAGATCAAAGAAGAAGAAGTCTTCGACTTGACCGAATTAACCTTCGACCAATTCTCTTTCAAGATACGGCAAGAGAAGAGAGGAAATCCTTGACGTCGAGGAGCTATCTTTGCCATCTCCACGAGTCTCCCCTTTGGAAAGATATTGTCCCGGACACAAGGACAAATCCGGTTATGATAAGCGTCGGCGGCACCGCTTGCGCAGCCACGGAAGAAAATGTCACGGATGAGCGGAGAGAGATTATTTCTTTGCGAGCCGGCTAAAAGCGGCCCGAGCAAGAGAAGTCAAGGCTAGAGAATGAGATGCTCCCGGCTCGAGGGGTAGGCCCGCTCGGGTGGATGAGGTTCCAACGCGGTCGAAGGAATGTGATGTGCTAGAGATGACAATGAGGCAAGTGTGCCGGGGAAATGTTACTTCTGAAACAAACGGTGGCCCCATTGGCGGAGGCGAGGAAGGACGAGCGAGAAACACGAACAACTCAAGGAAGCCTCGACGACCTTAGACAAGATGATGAATTGGACAGCCCGGTATCATGACTCCGGAACACGTGCCTCGGAAGGAGTGGAGTCATACGCAAGAAGCCAAGGTGCGGATTCGGATGAGTATGCAATCCCGGAAGACAGTACATCCAAGGATGCGAACAAAGTAGTGTACACGTATAATCACCTAATCGATTGGCATCGACTCCATGAATGCCCTTCATCATATTCCATCATTAGGGGCACTAAATGAAACTAAGGGGCGGGAGCAGTCAGAGCAAGAAATTCAGGCTTTCACTGCTGACCGATGGGCAAGCTTGTGCCGTAGCACGGAATTGAGCATCCTGAAGAAAATGCGAACCGGTTGCTTGTCACCCCGGTGCAAATTTACACCAAGCTCGCTTCTCTCTCAATGATGATCTCCCGAAGAGACTGCGGGTGCCGAATGCTCTAGAATGTGAGCACCGGATAAAAGAGGAAAGCCCTCTTGTCGCTCCCGGAGTAACGTGATTACCAAACTTGGAAAGACTTCATCAAAGGCAAGAAAGTCGGCCGCTCCTGGAACCACGATTGCGCGACCACCTTCATAAGTGCAAACACCGAGGTCGCGGGTCACACTTGCGACCGGGTCGCGAGGTCTCATTTGCGACCGGAGTCGCAGGTCGCATTTGCGACCGGGGTCGCTGATCATGATTGTTACTAACGAGGAAGTTGAACCGTCGGGAAGTTGAGCCGTCGGAAGGCCATAAGTGCGGCTTTTGAATCTCGTACCGGTGGGAAGCATTGTAAATGGGTTTGCTCTTTGTGGAGTGAAGGTTATTGCATTGTAGGCGAAGAAGCATACTCTTGATATATGAGAAATATAATACATGTTAAAACCCCTTTGATTGGATGATGTGTTGAGCGTGACAACATTGTGTATTAAGTTGCATATAGCTTGAGAATATCTTTTGATTGTGTAGATCTGTGTTATTAATAGTGTCATTTATGCACCATAGTTATACGTGATTGTGTTGATGATGCTCAAGTTATTATTTGCTTCATGATGAATGTTAATGAACTATTTTTATTAGCATCTCGTTTTACCCTTCGGAAAGTTAAAGGATTTTCTTACCACAAAGGATTGTTTCTTTGGTGGACGGATTATCTTGCATGCATGCCTCATAGATGTGTTTGCTAACAACATTTTCTGAGTTTGTGCATTTTGTCCCCATCACCTTGCTATGCACGGTGTCATATATCGGTTTTATCGGTCATGTATTCTATATCGTGTTAATAAGTGTATGTTTTTGCGATTTCAATCGGAGTTGATCGGCTTGAAGAGATAGTCGTTTAAGTGGTAGCTAGGACCCACACCCGGGACGGGATCCCTACTCCAAACGGTTCAAAGTCTAATTGGGACTTTCTACCGGGAGATCCCATACGTTGGTGGACATATTTCCCGTCAACAAGACCATAATGATGAATGTTGAATGACTATAGTATTGTAGAAATAGGAGTTGAATTTGTAGTTGTTTTAACTAGCTACGTAGTTATATTCATTCCGGCTCTTTCTGAGAAGACACTCTTCCGACGGATTATAATGATGAATGATGAATAGCTATGAATGTGTAGGAATTAGTTGTAGTTTTTTTGCTATTCACTATCATAGTTACACTTGTTCTAATCACTCTTCCACAAGAAGAAACTCTTCCAAGACATCCTTAAGAAGTTCAAGACATGGTTGTGATAATGAATGATTTAGTTGTGTGTTTTTACTAAGTATCATCTCTTGTTCTTGCTCTTAAACGCTTTCCCAAGACATCATAATAACGGTAGGGTATGGGTATGATAACTTAGTTTTCATTTTCTTTCAGTCCATTTTATGCAATTTCATTTAATTACACGATCAGAATTGTTCTACCCCTTCCAAAGGGAAGGAACTCTTCCAAAATATCACTAATGATGAATAAATAGATTGTGTAACTTCATAGAATAAAGCATGTTAGCATAGTTAGAATGCCTAGGAGTTTTCATTGCATTTAATTCATGTTCGGTTACTTTGTTTCAAGTTTGATGATGACTTATAGTTCAACATTGTTCTAGTTTAGTGGCATCTTAGGTTCATTCTTAGATTAACTCATTGCACTTGCATCTCTGTGTTAAATTGTCATCCATTGCACAATAGATTACTCTAAAAAATTGTTAGGATTAACAAAGACGACCTTCATTATTCACAAAATATCTTCTTGTTAAAACTACAAATGATCTAGCCATAAACAGAAGACAACATCACTATAAGGTACGAAATCTCTACGCAATCTCCTCATCATTTTATAAACGGAGCTCTTCCTCAAAAGAACTACTTTGAAAAAGAAACCAATAACTCTTTGAGTAAAGATTTTGTGATATTCAATTAAATTGCAGAATAGAACTAGGAATTAGTCATAGAATAGATGAGCTTAGAACAAAAAGTTGCATCATGGTAAGATTAGTGTTTAAGCTTGTTTAGTTAGAGGATTTGCATATTTAGTGATCATTTTTCAAGTTTAGTTTGTGTCATTTTTAAAGTCATTATCAAGCTTTTGCTTTTATTTAGTCATAGTTGAATTTTTGCTTCGGTGATTCCAATTGCATTGCTTCCATTCCACACAATGAAGCAACTACTGTTTTGACCACCAACCCCTTTCTATTAGTTTTCTAGGCATTTCATTGTGAACATAAAACACCAAAAGACCAAAAAACATGTAAATCAACACAAAGACCAAAAACATCATAAATCAACATAAAATACCAAAAACATCACAAAACACTACACACAACGCATTGAAACAAGCACCTAGGTACATATGGTACACTTCACTTGACGGTTTACAAATCTGATTTGACAATTAAATGAGCTCGGTTTAGGAGACTAGATTGAGGCCCAACACCAATCTTAAGTAAGTCATATCTTTGCATTCGGTCCAAAATACGGAAGTGACCTACACAAGCATATATGTTGAGCGGATGGATGCGACGGGATAGCCCCTAAAATGTCCAAGTAGGAGGATGCCCAAAAAAAAAAAATTAAGCGTGAAAACACACCCAAAGAGGATCCCACATGGCAATAATTACCCTAGATGAGCCAAAAAAGATGACTCCTAAAATGTGCTAGGATGTGCAGTTGCCCGAAATATGTAGTTTCCCTAGAGGTTAGCAAGGGTTCTTGTGTGAGAATGATGAAGGTGGAAGTAGACCAAATAAAATGGCGTAGGTTCAATTGTTTGGAGATGATCTAAAACCTCTCATATTCAAAGAGAGGATGATCATCATAGGGTCCTATGTCTGCGGGTTGCATAGCTCGAGGGCCTTAGATTCGGTTGATACCATAATAGGAACATCCAATAATCCAGCTTGATTCATCAAAAAATGTCCCCGAGAATTCGGGCGCCCTCATAAGCGACAACTTTCCTGCTGCAGTCTTGTGAAAAATGATCTTGGGGTCCAAGCCAAGAATGATGTGAGGGGAAAGGGGAGGATGCCACCCTTGTGTATAGACAATGATTTGTGATCCATTGCGAGGTTGAGGAGGAGGAATTCAAGGTCGATTCCCACAAAGTTATGAAGTGAGATGAGTCTAGGTCGTCGGGAGGAGGAGAGGAAGGGGAAGTAACCAATTCCGGAGGGGCATGGATGGAGATACACCGAGATCAAGGGAGGACAATGGATGGGAAGGGGTGGGGGAGGAAGATGAAAATGACAATCTCGGAGAGGATGTAAAATTCCCATGTGAGATGGGGCAATAATTTGAGACTACGGGGCTCGACATGAAATTAACCAATTTGAGAAAAGGGTGGGGGGGATAATGCTCCAAAATAGGCACAAAATTGAGAACTAATGGGGGAGTATAAGGGGAGGATGAAACGAGGATAAGATGAAGTAACATATACCAAAAGAATTATCAAGCGGGAAGATGAAGTACCTGCGATAGAATCATCAATATCTCTCGCGAGAGAATTGGTGCGATGACCCCGAGAGAATCTGATTTCGGCTTTAGTGGAGCAACTCTAATCTCTCTTCTCTGCTGGGCAATGATTCATCGGATGGCTAGTGCGATGATAATTGAGGCATCTGAATGGGATGCCTGATTATTCAACCCGATGTATAATACGAAGTGATCCCCATTTAAGATCCAAAATTTCTAGAAGCCCGCTTTAAGAAATTAACCTCCACAAAGATCCATGCGAGTCTCTAGTCCCAAGCACCCATAAACTTTGGGTCTAGATAGATAAACCTCCCAATTGAATTCATAATATTCGACAATGTCCTCCAAGTCCGGTATTCCAAAGTCCCAACAATTTGAAACACACTATATCGTTCTTCGTAGTATCCAACAAAGGGTTAAACCCAATGTACCATTTTTGGCAACACAAATAACTCCTCTCATTCACCCATGACTTCTTGAGAATCTTCTCGGCATCATTTAAGTGGAGAAAATGAAAATTGGACCAAGAATTCATCGAAATATTGAACTTCGGTGTATAACCCGGCATCGATGTACGATGTTTCTTCACCATTCTTGCATATCCATCTTAGAACCATCTGCAAGATTCAATGACCCACCGGTACATGCTTTGCAAGCTAGTAACACGATCTCACATAATGTTGTAACCGAAATGAAGTTTCATTGTAGTATCGAGGTATGATAACCTTACTAACCTTGATGCACCTTCCCATGGCAAGGTAAAGGAGTGTGTCCTGGTACATTGACGATAGGAGGGTTATTTTCATAGAATCGAGAACATTCGAAAAATGATAGTCTTGTGAGGACACCACGTCCCCATTGGGGCCCCAAGGAAACAATTATGCTCGAAATAACACTCTCCATCCGTGTGGCTTGAATGAATGCTTCATGGGCCTCCATATCGGCATCCAAGAAAGCTGATACGCAATCCATAGGGGTGAAATCCCGAAGTTGGGAAACACTTTTTGGTGGATGGTTAGAATTCAAGAGAAATTTTTAATCTCTTGGTAAGAAAAGTCAACTAAATTTCTTGGCCGAGAGTTTTCAAAACTCTCGTCAGGGGCGTTTTAAATATTTCGGATGAGATTTTGGTCGGGTTTAACATGAGTTAAAATCCTCTTAGACGAGATTTATGCATTTTCTCGTTCGAGAGTTGTGGTCACATAAACTCTCGGGAAAAATTTCGAACGAGAGTTAAAAAAACTCTCGTACGAAAGTTTCAACTCTCATCGAGATTTTTTTTCAACTCTCGTGCGAGAGTTTTCAACTCTCGTCGAAAAGTTTTTAAACTCTCGTGCGAGAGTCTTTATCATTCATTCTATGCTGTGTCATTAAGGATTCGATATCATTTATTAAACATCTAATTTATATAAGCGAACTAAAATAGGAAATAGGCGCGTGGCAACGGGGCACACGGATCAACTACGCCTCATTAATGGTTATTATGATGCCGGGACGGGAAAAATCAATGCAATGCGGCATGGGGAAAGGTGGCCGGTACACGTGGCCGGCTCCACGAAAGGCAAACCACGCGATGTAAGAGGAGGCCCTCGCCCTCCCATTCATTCATGCGAAACTTGTGCATGCACACCGAGGAAACGAGCGGAGGAGAAGCTCCGGCACCCGGTCGACTCTTCAATTGCTCTTGTTACGGTATGTAAGAAGCATTCTAACCATTGTCATGAGCACGATACGTAAATTGTCTTAGACGTTTCACAAATGATGTTCAAGGGTTTCGGTATAACTGCGGCATGCCTATAATCCCCCTTAAGAAACCAATCCGACTCTGTTTCGAGAGACCCCGGTCTTAAGTTTAGCTCAAATGGTCTCTTGGGTTACTACATTTTTGTATGTAATTGTTAGTACTAGGGATGATGGAGGAGGATGCTAAAGAAAGAAGTATACGTCCTCTGCAGGAAACGCATGCATGGGGAAGGTTGCGCGAACCTCTGTTGCCGGTTCTAGTTCATTACCAACCCACAATGGCTCTATGCTCCTCTTTGTGTTTGATTGTACGTAATGAGTGAGAATATGAAGTTTAGGAATGTTAGTTTTCTTGAGTCCTTTTCATAAGCATGAAAGCATGAGTCTCAGCAACATCATTCGTTGGTGGTTTTATAATGCAATTTCGAGTGGTTTCGGGTATGGGCTTTTTGGTTTTGTATTTGATAAAAACCCGCAAAAGCATTGCTTTCGGTTTAACGGGGTCGTATTACAAGAAACTCCCATAGTGCACAAGCGGGATACCCGGCTACTGCTTCCTTTGGCGCTAGCGGTTGTCAAACCCTTAACCCTGAACCCTGTATTACTCGGTTAAACCGTAATGAGGCAGCCCGAACGAGAATCAGAAAATTAACCTTATGAATTTACCGGAATCTTAATTCGCGAATTAACCTTCACTACGACCCACAACCCCAAGGTTAATACGTAGTTGTCTAACAATTTACGAGTTTAAGCACCAAGGTTAAGTCTCATAGCTTGTATGACGATAGGGAGTTGGAAGTCCAAAGGTGGCGTCTTGCTCATGATAATCTAACGCTTTATATTATTCTTGTTCACTGATACATTTTGTGGTGCATGTTTATAGGTGTTCGGTGCAAATGGGAAACGAAGAGTTAAAACGGGCGCAAAGGAAAACGACGAGCAAGGCGGAGCAGTCCAGCGAGAAAAGGGAACGTAAGACAAACCGGGGAACACTTGGAAACGTTATTTGCTACCTATGTGATAAATGATAATTCCTCTAACACAAGGCGGAGTCATTCGAGGATGGGAGAGGGATATCCAAAACGAACTTCGGAGGATAATGAGACGGAAAACGGAGACATTTTGGACTTCATACAAGACCCCGAAACACGCGGGGGCGCCTCACCCTATTCAATCGGTTTGTCCATACATATTGGATCGTAAAATGCTTAATAGCGAAAGCCATGCGAAGCTTTCATCCGATGTATACCCAAGCGAGAAGCGACCAAGCGAGGGGACAAGCATGCGAGGCTCGGATTCTAGAAATTCAAGACCAACTACGGACACATAAAGATAACTCAATACCGGATAATTCGATAGAAGGTTAGTAGGATGGATGATAAGGTGGGAAGGATAGAAAAAATCCTTCAACGATTTTACAACGGCCCCTACGACAAGGCGATATGCGGGTACCGATTACGAAAGACCCGGCCAGTGTCTTCTTCGGAAATATATATGAGTATGTTTTTTAGAGCGAATGAACATAGATGTTTTAAATTTTGATGATATTACTATTTAAAAACGAAGTAATGCTTTGCTTTAGGATAGCAAGTATAGGAATCATAGAACGAACGGCTCGGAAAAAGTTTAGGAGGATGAAACAATTTCGGTTGGGTACTTATCATGCTTATAGATGGCCAACGGACACGGTTTTTCTACTTGGGCGAGGTTGAGGCCAAGTTCTTGCTCTCATTTATATTTTGTGCTTTGCCTTTAAAAACAAATAGAAAATGGGCTGGACCCATAGAGATTTACAAAAAAAAAAAAAAATTATAAAAACATTTAACATTAGTTTCCCCTCGTTGACCTCCAATTGCTTTGTGAGTAGAGGTAAGGCCATAACGATTGCAAAGACATGCCACGAACGGATAATGTTGAATATTTTTGTTAGATTTTGCAAGCGACCCACATTTTTGTGGGGTTCATAATACTTTTTTTTTGTAAAAGTTAAACGAAATTATATTAATTTTTTACATAAGTACGGAGTGTCGCGGGGAGTCAATGGGACCTCCCTGGGGATGGCACGACATCATTGGTGGGCATAGCATCCGGTGAATGTATTGGCTGAAAGTGTATGTGTGCGGCCAATAGAAACTAAGGAAAACTAGAGGTCGTGCGGCGTGCATAGAAGGTCAAGTCAACAAGGATGAGCGTGTTGGTACATGAAAGGCTATGAGCGAACAATTCTTCGATGGGAAGCAGGTAGCACGGTAGGTGTAGAGATGTGGTCGTGAACATAAATTGCTTGAGCCTATTAGCAAATTCGCCATGACGTGTCCTTCATCATTGCTCCATCGATGGCGGTGATTGACATGCCCTTTACGTAGCGGAGACATCGAATACTTACGTAGTATGTTCTCTTGCGGTCGAATTTTGGATGTGTTTGCATTTTTATTTGAGTTCTCCCTCGCCATATCTTGCCAAAGGCCCAGCGGTATTCTTCCGGCTTTGAATCGACCCCGGCATTGGCCATTGCATCGGCCATCTTGTTTGTTATTCGTGAGCGCGAAATGTGATCCCTTGCATGTTGCGGGGGTGGCCTTGGAGGTCCTTCGGGATTGCGAGAGTCTCTGACTTGGGGTCACTTTGTCCACATCGCGCCATACGGGAGTTTCCTTATCGGCCCTTATTATGATCTCAGGAGTCGCCTTCCACTACCGGAAGGTGAAGATTACGTAGTGACCGGCCGGAGTGAGGCCCTAGATGAGAGCGATTAATTCTTGCCAACGTTATTGGTGTTCACATCGAGATTGCCATGATAGATGAGATGGTTAACGCCTTTATGATTCCTTACTGCTCCCCTAGTAACTTTGCAATTCTCGGGTTTTGTTTTGATGCCGAGTCAAAATTGAGTTTGAAAGTGTTAAAGGGGGCAAAGTCCATTTATCTTGCATTGTTCCTGTTGAGGGCACCGGATTGCATGACAAGGTTGGTCATGGTTTAAAGATTTAGGATCTGTATAATTCTTGCATCATTCGGAGATATATGTTTCCCTCTGTCTGTGATATGCCCATGGCATTGATCGATTCTATGATAAGGTTGTCGCACTTTCCCTGTCAACACGTTCACTACCCATGGCGAGTTCTTGAATATTTTGCGTTTTCTTTCCACGGGATCCATGCTATTACTCCCGAGAATTAGATTCCGGGCGGCGGTGACGAGGATTGGAGGATATGGAAGATCTCCACTTCTTTGAGAGTGATACTTGGATGGAGTTTTTGTCTCTGTCGAGTTGTACGAAGACCGGGGCCATGTCATCTGACAAGTTGTGGGGCGGTGTTGAGGATGTGATTGAGAGTTTCGGTCATTCTCACGAACGCCCATCATGAAGGGCCTACGAAGCCCTCGTTTACGCGAGATTGTCCCATGTGAGTGCCTTGTTATGCATGACCCCGACGGAAGAATAGTGTGATTTTTGGTCATGTTCCTTTGTTCCAAAGAGCTTTCCATTTGTGATGCAGTTGCGGATCGAAATTGCTTGAATCGATATGCTTCTTTGAGTTTGAATGTTCCTTTGGGATTTCTTCCCCATCTCATGATGTCCTCTTTATTAGACTTTAGGATTCTTCTTTTGTCCAATTCTTGTAGAAGATGGTCTACATTCATTGAGCTGCTTGGGTATGCCATTGTTCTCTGGATAACCATTTTTGCCATGTGGTTGCCTCGCTCATGGGTTACTTGATGATACCCACTCGTAACCTTGCCTTCCTCCTACATGGCTCTTTTAAGAGTGTTCCAGAGTATGGGTGTGCCAAGGGTGGGCTCTTTGCCGAGGCATCTTCCTAGAATAAGTGATCTTTAACCTTGGCGCACTTCCCCGGAAAAGTATGTTCTTTGAACAATATCGATTTTCCCATACTTTATTCCGGATAGGGGGATCCTTGAGTGGTGCTGTAAACATTGAAGATGTTGTCCCACGATTTGATTTGTATACTTCGCTTTCCACAAGGTGCCCCGAGAGGAGTTAGGATTTTCTACCCATCTCCACCATATTTTTGCTACTACGGCCTTGCTTAATATCTCGGGAGGGTCTCTTAGTCCCAAACCTCCCTCCATTTTTTGGTTTGCATATGTCTGTCCACTTGAGGAGGGCCCATTTGGATTCCTTAGAGGCTCCATTCCGGAGAAAGGATCATTGGATGTGGGATGGTTATAAGCCCCTTAGGGGCTACAAGTGCTAAAAGCATATATGTTGGCATGGTTTGAAGGATGAACTTGACCAATATCGGTCACTGCATACCATGTTTAAGGCCTGGTGGGTCAGTGCTTAACATGGCTCTCATTTTGTTGAGGAGGGCTTCCCGGTTAGCGATTTGTAGGCATATTAGAGAGTGGTATACCAAGGTATTTGGTTGGAAGGGAGTTCTTTTGAATATTGATGCAATTGAGATTTCTCTTGCATAGGAATGGATGTGTTGGAGAAAAATATTTTGGATTTTTGTGATTGATTTCCATGCAGGCCTCAGAGAAAGTCTTTAGAACTTTGTTGATGGTTCGAAGACTTCTTTGCATTGTGGGGGCGCCCATGAGCATTGTATCATCTACGAATTGTGATGTGTTGTGGGTCCTTGGTGTACCGGTTTGATGCCTTTGAGTTGATTCTCTTGTTTTTCCTTGGCTAAGGATCTTCCTAGCCCTTACTGCCATAATGACAAAGAGAAACGGGGAACGGGGGATCTCCTTGCCTTATACCTCTCGGGACGGAATGAAGGGTTGAAGGGGTCCTCCATTCGGTGGGATTGAAAAAGAAAGCACACGGGACTAGTTCCATTATCCAATTTGTCCATTGTTGACTAAATCCAAAACCATGGAGGATTTCTCTCATATAGTGCCGAGTCGATTTTATCGAAAGGCCTTTGAAAGGTCGAAGCTAGATAAGCATACACCGGAGTCCTTTTTGTTTTGAGAGAATACGACACTTCTTTGAGTGAGGATTATCTTGTCGGTGATCTACCTACCTTCAACGTAGCCGAGTTTGTTCACGAGAAATGATTGAGGGGGACGGATTTAAGTACGCTGGCCATCGGTTTGGAAAGGATTTTTATAAAGGACATTACAAAGGGCTATGGGACGAAACTGTCGGGAGTCGGCCTAGTACGATTTTGGAATTAGGTGAGGAATGTGGCATTGATGGAGACAACACTTTCTTGGTTTTGTAGAGAATTTCCTTACTAGGTTGAGAAGGTCGGCCTTAATAATGGGCCGACAAGCTTTAAAGAATTCGATTGTAAAGTCGTACGTCCAGAGAGCCTTGTTCGAGGCCATGTTGAAGATTGTTTCTTCAATCTCTTTTAACTCGATGAATTCTCATAGAAGGAGGAGTTTTTCTCCTTTGTAACTAAGTTGGGAATGGCGGCGATAATTGCATTGATGGCTTGGGTTCTATCTTGAATGGGATCGGCAAAAGAGAAGAGAAGTGAAAAAAGAGTTGAGTTCGGATCTGTATGCTCCCTTGTATAAACTTGATTGCCATCGGCTTTTTTGAGGGAGAGGGATGTGATTATGTTCTCTATGCGGATGGTTGACTTATGGAAGAAACTAGTGTTGCGTTCTCTTTGTTTTAACCATTGCACCCTCGAGTTACTGCCTCCAAAACAAGTCTTCTTGTTTTAGTTCTTCCCATTGCCTTTAACGATTTGATTCTTGAGCTATTTCATCATTGGGCCCTTCTTTGATCAAGTTTGTTTGGAGGTTCACCATTTTCCTCGAGTTCTTTTTTGGCTTGAAATATGCATGAAAAGTGTTTTTGTTCTAGCGTTTGAGGTTGATTTTTATTATTTTGAGCTTCTGTTGGAATATGTACATGATATTGTCGCTCTAACTTATGGTGGCTTGAGTCACAACATTGTATGTTTTTGCATGAATGATGGGTGCTCTGTCGAGAAGGCTTCG
This sequence comes from Pinus albicaulis, assembly GCA_034641835.2. Lineage (NCBI taxonomy): Eukaryota > Viridiplantae > Streptophyta > Pinopsida > Pinales > Pinaceae > Pinus > Pinus albicaulis. The sequence goes on along the minus strand of JAXQQM020069057.1, from coordinate 34,795 downwards.
AATCTGAATGGTCTGTTGTGGGGCTTATACAAATTGGTGAATTGAATTTGCAACGACGATCGTCGGATCCTCACGATAGGCGAATGCGGCCTCCATGTCGATATTTTCTGACATAATGGATTCGAGCCGCAGGAACCTATCGAGCCTTGATGCTATACCCATGCATTTCCTCCTTGCTTATTATTCTAGGAATGCATACCATTGGTAATGATGTCAATGAGTTTGGATTCAGCAATAAAGGTGTTGAATGCGCCAGAGTCCTTATCCAATCTTCGTAAGCCTCCTTTTACCTTTAGATTGGTGATCATGTTGTAGTCTTCGCACAAATCCGGTGGTTTGCCCCATGGTGTTGTACGACTTCGTCCGAGGTCTAGTAGCATCTTCATATTTTCCTGGATTCGTTGGGGTCCATACACGTTGGTGATGCGGTCCGATTGCCACCGAGTCGGCATGTTGAAAATGACGGAATAACGAGTGCTTGGTGGACGGAACGTGCAAGGAAAGATTTCTTTTGTTCCCGAACGTGAGTAACCACTCTGCTTGCCCCAGATAACATCTATGCTTATGCGGTGATGAGCATTGGAAACGAGTTTTTAGCGTCTGTGCCTTTGGGAGAGCATTTTGATTCTTGAAGAAGTATGATGTATGGATGTAGTGAGAATAAGCGGTTTTTCGGGATCCTTCTTTTGGTGGTGCCGTTGAGCCCCACGATGTTTCGGGTTGTGATTTTCATTGAGCTACCTTTGGAGTAGATAGGACCAAGGCCTTGATCTTTCCTTCATTGATTGGGCGTCGCACTGGTTCTTGTATTTTTGTCTTGTGGATTTGCGCCCTCTTTTTCTTCACGAGTCCTTGTGGCTTGTATTGATCCAAATCCGGGTTGGCTTGAATGCCTACATTTGCTTTGCTATTTCCCCATTTCCTTTTGGCTGCATTATTTGGTTGATGTATTCCGGTACTGCCCGGGTATGCCATTTCTATCTTCTCCAAGTGTTCTTGAGGAATGGCATCAAATCCCGGTTGTGTTGAGATTGCAACAGATGAGGAACTTAGTGGAAAGAAGTCGCCTTCAGTTAAGTGGGCTCATGAGACTATTTTTGGCGCAAAGTCTATTTTTAGACTATGTCTATTTTTAGACATATGGATCATGTTCTATGAGTTGCGGGATCTTATTTGTGGATGGTTGGTCAAGTCGGAAAAAATGAATGGACTTCTATTTTGAACATCTTGTTGAGAATCTATTTTTAGATTGCGATCTAAAAATAGATATGTCGAATATTATTAGCTCTTAATAATATTTGGACTATAAACATTATCTTATCCTCTTGGAGCACTTCGGTTTGATGCCTGGATGTGGCACATGCAGGTGACGAAGGAATTACGCTATTCCTAGGGTTTGAGTGAACTGTGCATGGTTGACTTCAGTGAGAACTCATGTGACAGAGTTTGGTGGAGTTGATGAGACAATTAATGGAGTTGTGTTCAATTTAACTTAGTTGAGCTAGTTGTATCTAGTCTAACTGATTGATACAATTAGTGAGAGTGGTGTGAATTAATTATTAGTTAATTCACTAATTATTAACTCATAAATCAACTAATGAATACATAAGTTAACGACAGTGCATGGAAAGTTTCAGTGGAGACCAGTGGAGAGGTTAGGTGAAAGAGCAGTGTGACTATCAGTTGTGACTATCTTTGGTGCATGAGATGTACACACATTGATGGAGAAGCCAATGAGGATTGTGCGGTAAATACCGGTGGGATTTGAACCTGAATCTTGTAATTATCCATATTGGATTGCGCGATGAGGCAGGCTAACGAGGTGGACGGTGGAGCATGTGTTTTGTATGATACGAGCTTGTGTAGTGTGTAACGATTGGAGATAGTCTTGAGAGCTTGTGAGAGTTTGTACTATGATTGTTACATGATCTCTATCATTATAATATATAGATAGTTGGGGGTTTTCAGCTTTAAGCTTTCCCATAAATACTGTGTTTATATGTGTGATTGTTTATGGTTTTAATGTGCGCATGCGATTGTTTAATTCCACATGGTGTTGATCAATAGTAGAAGAGGTTATGTATTATGCATGAAGCTCAAATAGTGTGTAATCGGGATAATCTCGGTGAATAAGTTATCTATTATTCAAATTTCTACAGTTTGGACATTTCTCATTAACCTTTTGGAGATCTAGATTGCCTAGGATCTCCTCCCGGAGGATTGTTTGAAGTGGTTGAGGATGGAGGCTGGTCTATTTGAATTTCTATGCATTGAGGGGTTTGCGGTGAGGTGTGGTAAGTATTAATGCGAATGGGAAAGGATTCCGGTTTGTGTTGTGGTGCCTGGGCGTGGATTGAATGCGAGGTTGTGCTTGGGGCATTGGTTGTAATCAAAGATTGACTTAATAATGACGAGATCTTGATCGGTGGGGGGCACAGGAGACTATAGGGTGCTCCAATGGTCAAGATGCTCGGGAGAACTTCAGGATTGTTTCTTTGGGTGGAGGCGGTATTGGTGGGGGTTGTATTGGTGGAGGGTTTCGGAGGTTTTTTGCCTTTCTTCCCTTTGTTCTTTCTTGAGACGGAGGTGAAACCGGAGTGTTGGAGTAGCCCCTTGTTCTGTTGGGCTTGAGGCTATGGTTGATTAGAGCGACCATTGCGGGATGTCCATGTTGTCGGCATGTTCGGCATGCGAATGGGATATTTTCGTAATCAATGGTTTGCTTCCATTGCACTCCTTTATGGATCGGCTCATATGGCCTGGGGAGGTGTTGAGCCATGCATACAAACCACTTTTTATCACTTACTTCATCCAATTTTACTCTTGTTTATCATATTATTTATTATAATTTATCATATAAATCCATCTTATAATGATTTATGTTCTTATGGATGAATATTATTTCTTCTCCTTTATTTTTAATAAATTGATGATTATTATGCATGATTTTATCAATGATGGTTTATTAATATATTTTGTAATATCACTCACCATTTTAGCCTCCAAGATATTTTCTAGATTGAAGATTTGATCTCCAAATCATCATCAAATATTCCAACTCGAAAATTCGCCGGAATAAGAAGTGACAGTTTTGCGGTTAAGATTCTGGGAAAATGAAGAAGAATCTAGAAAATCCGGAACATGGGTTTTGTCCAGAACAGGCCCAATTAAATTTGTTAAAGAACGGTTTGCCCAAATTCGGCCTGTATTGAGAGAAACGTAGGGTTCTTTGAGCACGATTTTCTCAGATTTGTTGTTGCGGCCATCCTCCAAATCTCAGCTGCAAAGCCAAATTCGCCTTGCTCTTGTTGAAAGATTGTTGAAAATGTATTTTCTGGATGATCAAGTTGTTGGGAACAATCCAATATTGTTATGGGAGATCATATTTTCTATTTAATTTCTCTTCCTTCTGATTATAAAAGGAGAGCATGTATTGTGTATTGGAGAACAATGGATGATTATTGAATTCCCTTTGTAACACTGTAATTCCTTGACTCTTGTGATCAAAGAGCAACTGATGTAAAAGTTATTCATGTTTGATTAATACAAAGAGGCGTTCTTGTTCCATTTCTCAAGCTCTGCAGTAGCCCAGCGGCGCTTTCACCGACGGTTGAGGGCCCGGCCCTGGTGGAGCGATCCGCTGTTTTTATTTCTATTATTTTATTTCTGTTGTGTGATAATTGCATTTAGATTCATTACGATTACAAATTTATTTGATTATTGTTGGATTGAATTCGGATTTGATGTATACGTTAATGAATTGCACTGCTATTCTATCTTAGCAAGGATCGTATTTACTATCTCATTCATCTTGCTATCTTTTATAAAGCGTTGTTGTTCCATTGATTTATGATTCATTCCAATGAATTGTTTCATAGTCTTGGCTGTCAATAGGATTGGAGTATTGAGATTAGTTGCCTAATTGCGTTAGAATTAGAATTGTTGTTCATATTGTTGTTCCTTTCCAGATTTTGTTCCTTTCAGTTATTTTCATCAGCACGAAGATTGAGTTTGCTTTCATTTCGATTGCTTTAAGATCACCAACTGTAGAGGACACTAGTTATTGCTTCCAAGTTCCCAGATTGGTTATCTTGCATCGATTTCTAAGGGAAGGAGTTATTGCTACTGTATCCCTGATCGATGTTTTGCAGATTGGTTTAATTAAGATTTCAGAGCATTTGAGTTTATGTTGTTGTAGTTAGATTTCTTTTTCAAGCATCCGTTTACTTTTGCATTTGAAACACTGTACTACATATTACAAGGCATTACTCTTGGATAAATTGCTACCTCAGACTGAGTACACTCTTGAAATAAAAACTCGCTCCCGAATTGATAATTAATGTGAGATAAATAGGCATTAAAAAGACACCTTTTATGCCTCGACATTTTGGTGCCATTTCCGGGGAGAGTGTATGCCATTTAGAAAGAGTGATGCATATTTAATTTTTTCTGCTTGGGAAGAATTGGGTATTAAAGACGGAAGGTAAGAACCTGTGCACCGAGCAAGAAACACACTTGTTCACTGGCCCGCTTCACAGCAGAATTGAGTGAAAGCTTAAGGTAGGAATGAATGCTTGCATTTTTTTGAATTTTAGAGGTAGAGTCTTTTTTGAAAAAAATCTTGTAATTCCACTCGAGTGGTGATGTAAGCACCACCCATTTCACTAACCAATTGACAGGAACATTGGAAGGAGGATCCTTAAAGAAACACCTGAAGAACATCTTCTATTATGGTAAGAAATGGCTCACATTGCAACTTTTTAATTCCCTATCAAAGATCTAGGAGGAGTGACACAAATGCACATAATTCCCCCATTGTCTCTACCAAATTTTCATGGTTTGAAAAATGAAGATCCAGATACATTCTTATTTGAGTTTGAAATACTTTGTAGAGGATATGATTATTGTACTAACGATCAAAGGTTGAAAGTGTTTCCTCTTACTTTAAAAGGAGCAGCTCTCCGATGGTTCATGAGCCTAGGTGGAAACTGCATCAAAACATGGGAGGACATGAAGAACATATTCTTGAAGAAGTACCAAGACTACTGCAAATCCAATGAAGATATTTTCGGTATGATACAAGGGGAAGATGAAAGCTTGGAGGACTATGTAGATCGATTTCGATACAACCTTCAAAAATCAAAGCATAAGCATTTGGAAAAAGAGATCTCGAAAACACTCCTTCTTAAAGGAATCAAAGATGAATTTTTAGAACTCTTAAATCTGATAGGAAAAGGTGATGTTTTTCAGTTATCATATGATGATGTTTGTGAATTGTGCATAAGGTATTCAAGAGGAATTTCCAAGGCTGGTAAGAATTCTAGAGAAGTTTCTTCTTTCTTTTCCAAATTTACTACAAGAACAAGAGACATAAGAGCTGAAATCAATGTTTTATTTGAAAAGTTTAAAGTTGATTTTATTAGCTCTCTAAATTCACAATTGAATTTTTTGCAGGTTCAGAAAAATCAAGAATTTGATGAAGTTTTTTGTCCTCATTACCAAAAGGAGCATCCCATAGATACTCACTCTTCCTTATCTAATTTGGAAGTAGCATATCAAAGAGATGGGGAAGCTGCAACAAGGTCAAAACCATGGAAATCATGGCCTACAGGTATGGTTCAAAACACTTCTTCTTCATTCTCTTACTTGCATAATTCGTTATGGAATACTCATATGTTAGGGCAGCCATGCCAATCTCAATATAACCACTACCAATCTTTTCTACAAGCTTGGCATGGTTCACCTTATGATTGCATGACTACTCTCCCTCATCTTGTAGCACAAACACATATTCCAGCTCTTCCACAACATCTTGCTTGCCTATCAAAATCATCCACTCAACCCAATCAACTACATCATCAAGAGGCTCCATTCCCTACACAATTTCCTGCTCAACTCATTCCACACCCTCACCATAATAAACCAGTACAACATGCTTACAGTGTTGAACTGCAAAATTCACCCACCCTTCCCACCCATTCTATCTCACATGCACTATTGGAGAAAACTTACACTGAGATCCAGAATGTATCAAATCCAAAAATTGTAGAAGTTACGAAAGAAAATGAGGTTTCTTCTAGTTTGCACCAACAAACCATTTTAAAAGCTCAAGAACTTCATGATATGATGGCTATGGGAAATCAAGGAAGTAAATAATATATTGAAGATTGGTTTCACTCCATCATATGTTTGCAACATCACTCCATACTTCAACAATTTTTGGCACCATATTTTCAAGGGAAGTTGGCTTCTCATACCCTAATTTTTATTAACATACATTTTTCAAATTTGGGTATGTACATAATTGAAGCCTTATTTCGGAAATGGCTCCACTGGAAATACTCTTATACGTAATCATATTCATTTTCCAATTCAGAGTAGGATAGTGGAGAAATAAATAAAAGAGGAAATAAAACAAACACATTTATTTATTTATTTTTGTAAAAATAGTTGTTTCTTTGTTGCAACACGCTGTGAAATCAACATTGATGATAAATAATTTCTAATTTATCTGTGTATGTAGATAGATTATATTGAAAACAACAATTCTACAAACATATATCATTTTTGTCATCAATATGGAAAAATTGCTTGAATATCATTTTTTTGTGCAGAGACTTGATGAAATTTCTGAAAACACGGTTGGTACAATCATGTTTTGGGAGACCAAAATTGAATATTTTTAAAACATGATTCTATCCTAAAGTATCCCTTAATGTCTACTTTTCAACCCAATTGAAATCACTCCAATTTGGATTTGGAAACGAAAAGTTAGAACGAAAACATTGACAAGGTGTCTAATAGGCAGCTCAAAACCGAGTTGGGACGGTCGATTTTGGAGGCCTAAATGAATATATTTTTAAAACATATTTTTCTATGGTAGATTCCTCTATGAATCTAGTTTACAAAAAAATTTAATCACTCAATTTCGATATCGTATGAAGAATTTATGACCAAAATACGTACCTATCATAAATCAGCGTTCTTGAAACTGTTTTCTTGGTTGTTCCTTAACATATTTGACCCATAAATTCCTCTTGTCTGAAACATGTTTCTATTGGAGATCAATAAATGAAAATAATTTAATCTCCAGTTTGAATCGATTCAATCCACGCCATCAAACGGAAAATTTATGCTTGAAATACCAAGCTGATGAGGAGTACATTTGGAAAATCGAAAATGACTTTTATTGTAAGTTGTTCTAAGCAAGTTTAACATACCATTACATGGAATTTTTAAAACTGTTTCTATTGGAAATAAACCTTTGAATTAGATCTCATTTGGCTTTGGAATCACTCAAATCGGATAGAAAACAAAGAATTTGTGATTGAAACACTACAAATTGTATGATTGTACTTTGCTCTCCCGCCGGGTAATAAATTAATTTTATTTTGTCTATGGATTTGTTCTACGGAAGTAACTACTTGTTAGTTTTTGCATAATTCTTGGATTATGGGAGTTTTATCACCTCTCTTTCTCCATGAATTAATGTTTTATTGCGAGGTAGACACTCGTTTTTTCTTGAAAAGAAATTTTGAAAAACGAGGGCATTTCATCAGGTTCATTACACGACGGATTCATAACAAAAGAAATGAAGAATTGGTTTCCATTTGAAGATTCATATTACTACGCAAACATTTTCAAGGTCATTTTTTTCCATTAATAGATTTGATATTCTCTTAGAAATAACATCATAAATGTTGTAACTTAATAAAGTGTTGATTCTGATTTCTTTTATGTTTTTGTGTTTCGGGTATTAATCTCTCCAAATTATAGTTGCAACCATTTGCAATTAAACAATAAGGACCCCACCATACAAATTTCAATTGCATGAGCGATTCTTAATTAGCACCAATTCTGTAAAAAATTATTTTTTTCTTGAAACTGTACATAAACTTTCTTTCTATTTGATTGGATTTGCTTGGCAATGGATTGCATATTAGCTTTGTTCTTTCTTCTATTTTTTTTTCCCTTTTTTTACGTTTTTATATTTGTTTGTTGTTCCTCTTAAGGAGCAGTTATTATTCCTCTCAAGGAATGGTAGTCGTTCCTCTTAAGAAACAATGTGTTTGTGTTTATTTTTGTTGTTCATTCCCAAAGGAATAACATTTTAAACTCCTTCTTTTGCCATTCTTTTCAAAGAACCAAACATTTTTGCTGCATGTTTTGTTGTTCCTTTCAAAAGGAACAACACTTCCTTTCAAAGGAACAACATTTTCACAAATTATTTAATGTTCCTTTTCAAATAGGCAACACTTTTTGAGTGCATTTTTCTTGTTTGTGAAAATTTTTTTGAGGATTTTTTTTTGAATTTTTCATGACTTTTTGAAAGACAAACATACAATTTATAAAAGGGATACACAATCATACAAATTAAAGCTAACGTAATCGACCAAATCAAAAGAAATTAAGTATTTCAAGAAAATTGTTTAGTAATGATAAGAAAAAGGAAAAAGAGACATAATCAATAACATGATTTTGTTGTCTTATTACTAAATTTATATGATCGATTATATTTATCATGTTGGTTCTTTCCCATATTTTATAACTTTCTTTGACTTTTACTTATGGAGTAGGAACAAGGGCATATTCTTTTCTATTGGTGGTCGGACTTCTTCCCATCCTACTCTTAAGGAGTCTTGAGCCATCCTTTATGAATAAATAGGAAAGTGCTATATGAAAGAAAAATATTTACATATTTCATTAATTTGACAATTTGGCGAGATGGAGGATAGGGGTCTCATCGAAGCCGGCCTACCATGTTCATGGGAAGCAAGTGAAGTGGCATTCCCATCATGGCCACCAAACCGGGGATATGGTCCGATGGACAATTGAAAAAATTAAGAAGTCCTTGGAACATGAGGTCTCATCGCATTGACTGCCCACTTTTCACTTCTTCCCGGTGAATGGCATTGTGATTTATCTAGTCACCAAGCCGGCATAATGGCCTCCATTATGACGATTAAACACTTCCTCGGCATAAATAAGAGACGATGGTTCAAGGGTGAGAGAGCAACTACTTTGTCAATGTTATGGACACTGTGGGAAACGAGCTACGCGATGGTATTGGAGTCACACTTATACACATCAATAGTAATATTCAACCATTTTTCCTATATCTCTATTTAAATATTAGATGAAAGTACGAATCCTTAACTTTTTGGTTGAACCTATTATACATGAAAATCATCATAAATCGATCACATTAGTTTAAGTGGGTAATAAACGCATTTGTACTTATGTTTATCTTAAGTTGTCCTTCTCCTTATCCTTGAATCATTACAAACGCTTTATATCTGTTTACGATTTATCACATGCATGGATTTCGATAAATGCTATAATTTCATTGATTGTATCATAAGTATGTATGTCTTTCCATGCTTTTGTACAATTGTTGTACAATACCATACCTTTTCTATTTTTACGTTCTTCCTGATATTGATACGCATTTTACGAATTTTACGCTTGAAATTTTTTGCATGCATCTTATGTTTGTTGCCATTTAAAACCAAAACCATGGATTCAAGAAAATTGCATACGAAATTGTGATTTGTTTACGGAAAACAACGAAGTATGGGAAAATTCTATCGCGGCATGATCACTTTATTGCAACTAAACGGCAAAGGCTCGCGAATGCACACAATTCTTCAAACATGATGTGCTTGCATGGCCACCTTTGTATCACTTTCGGTATTTCGCCAGCCTATCGGCTTGACAAAGGCCGGTCCTACATGTCATTCCATTTTTTCGGAGAGTAACACTTGAGGTAAAATAGCATAATTTTACGATTTGTTATGAATTTAAAGAATTTCATGAAAATCCATTGAGCATTATTTATTCTACATCTTTACCACTTATTTTAGACATGTCTCATCTTTCAGTTTAGGGGAGTGTTGATTTATTTCATTTCTTTCTTGTGACCATGTCCGTAATATTCTTTATCATCCATTGATATTCTTATTCATTCTCAACACCTCTCTTATTCCATGTTTTACACCAAGCATAGATTTCAACAGATTGTAGCAACCACCTCTCTTTGTTTCTAGCATCGCATGAGGACATGTTAATTCTTCAGTTTGGGGGGGGGGGGGGGAATTGCTACACATGATGGATGTTTTCTACTTTCTTTCTCATTTCAAGGCATGCAATTTCATTTGTATATGGTACGGTATTTCGCATATATCTTTAAAACTATAGGCAGATACTTGTGATTTACGGATAATAAATAGGAATCATTAAAATACACAAACCCGAGATAATTTCACCTTCAATTAGTTTATAAAATTTCAAAAATTATGCACTATCACCTACAACCATTTTGTTTATATCTCATGATGCATTACTGCCAAAAAGATCGATTTTTGAAAATGATTAATGAGGGTTGTTGTTACTTATGTCACATTTTTAACGACTTCATACATACATATAGTTGAACGTCGGTGTAAAAATTGTTATGCCTCTATTATTGAATATTCATTATTTAAGAAACATGCATTTTGTTCCATCCATTTCATGAGTTGGGATGAAAGAATTTTCTTTGCTTGGTTAACACATGAGTTTTGTCTTTGGATTGCATGAAGACATCATGACATATTGGATTATGGGTTGCATGAGGACATGCAATATATTCGATTTGGGGGTGTGTTGGGCCGTGAATACGACCACTTTTTATCACTTACTTCATCTACTTTTACTCTGTTGTTTATCATATCATTTATTATAATTTATCATATAAATCCATCTTATAATGATTTATGCTCTTATGGATGAATATTATTTCTCCTCCTTTACTTTTAATAAATTGATTATTATTATGCATAATTTTATCAATGATGGTTTATTAATATCATTTATCATTTTAGCCTCCAAGATATTTCCTAAATTACGATTTGATTTCCAAATCATCATGAGATATTCCAACTCGAAATCCTTGGAATGAAGTGACGGAGTTTTGCGGTTAAGATTTTGGGCAAATGAAGAAGAATCTGGAAAATCTGGAACATGGGTTTTGTCCCGAACGGGCCCAATTAACTTTAGTAAAAACGAGTTTGCCCAAATTCGCTGTATTGAAACGCGGGGTTCTTTGACACGCTTTTCTCGGTTGTTGTTACGGCAAAGTCCTCGAATCTCGGTTGCAAAACCAAATTCGCCTTGCTCTTGTTGAAAGATTATTTGAAATATATTTTTGGTTGATCGAGTTGATTGAGAAAAATCCAATATTGTTATGGAGATTGTATTTTCTATTTAATTTCTCTTCCCTTCGATTATAAAGGAGAGCATATATTGTGTATTGGGAGAGGATGAAACAATAGATGATTATTGAATTACCTTTAACATTGTAATTCCTTGACTCTTGTGAGCAAAAAACGGCGATGTAAAAGCTATTTCATGTTTGATTAATACAAAAGAGGCATTCTCGTTTCATTTCTCAAGGATTGCGGTAGCCCGGCGGCACTTTCACGGCGGTTGAGGGGCCGACCTGGTGGGCGATGCGTTGTTTGTATTTCTATTCTTTTGTTACATTGTGTGATAATTTCATTTTAGATTTATTATGATTACGGAGTTATTTGATTGTTGTTCATATTATTTGTTCCATTTTCTATTTATTGTTTATTTCGATTCATAGCTTTAGATCAGCAAAACGGATAGGATTACCTCGGATTACATCTTGTTGTTATTTTCGATTTCATTTCCTTTAAATTGCTTTTATTGAATTTGCTTTTGTTTCGACTACTTTAAGATCTCCAAGCATGGGGATAGAGGTTATTGCTCCTAAGTCCCAGTTGGTTATCTTGCATCGATTTCTAAGGAAAGTTGTTCTTTCTTGCATCCTTTTGATCGATGTTGCAAGATTGAAGTAGTTTAATCTTTCCATTCATGTCATGTAAAGTAGGTTTTCTTTACAAGCATTTGTTACCTTTACATTTGTTATTACGTACTACATCTTCACGGCATTACTCTTGGATAAATTGATGCCTCGATGAGTACACTCTTGAAATAAAAAGTCACTCCGGATTGATAATTAATGTGAGATAAATAGGTGTTAAGGAGGTACCTTTTATGACTCGACGAGAGGGGTCTTGAAATATCCGGGTAAACACGAGATTCTAGCATAGGGCATTGTACTTACCTTGCGATGTGAGATACGAGGCTTTGATGAAGACTCCCTGGCTAGTTTTCTATGGCTTCCGAATGCGCTTGTTCCAATAATCGATAGGCGAGAGAGTGAAGGCGAATCATGCGGAACTTTTTTGAAGTCTTTACGTGCAGGCAAAGTTTGGCCTCCATTACGTTATGTAAAGTCCTACGGAAGTTGTAGAAGTATGGGCGCCTTCGAAGATGCGATCTCTGTCATCACGACGAGCGAAGATGACGGTGAAAAAGCTTCTCGATCTCGGTGAAGATCGTAGTCCCCTTTGGGTTTCCATTTACGGTTTATCCACCGGCGAGAGAGCCTTTTCATTAAGTAGAACCCCCATGAATACGCGAGATCGGGGCATACTTGCTCATGCGGTCTCTGTGTTCTTCGATCCCATGGATCTTCAATGATTAATGCAGGTATTTTCTCAGGTAACGGAAGAAGCTTGCATGGGGACGGATCTTGTGCTCTTTGTTGACTTGGAATGTGCCCGAAAACGGACGTAGATCCCTATGGCGCCGATGCATTGTTGTTTCCCCCGAGATGTGGAACGGATGGGATGTTCGGAGGTCTCGGAGGGAATGCTTTCCCAGAAAATAAAAGGGCTGAAGGTAGGGGGGGTGGACCCCCCCTTCGGTGTTCATCGAGACGATTCGAGGTGGAGTGTCGAGAGAAGTACGCCTGGCCCGAACGGATTGGCCGGCGAGGCGAGATGGCTGAGATGCGGGGGATGCGCGAGCTTCGGCCCAATCACCCGCTCACCTCGAAGCCCATGCTCTCATGATGCAATGCCCTTAAATTATTATTGTTAGGTCGGCTAGGATTGTGGGGTTCATAATGTTGAAATGCCACAGGAGAGTTCATATGTGCACCTAAGTTACATAAATAACTTTTAACTCAATTTTATGATAGAAAATCAAAATTTAAATGGACATTAAAATGGAATACAATAGAATATGGATTCACTTGGTCCTAATGGAAAAGAAAACCCAATGGTTATAACTCACGAAAATCCTTTTTCAAAGTTTGAGAATATTTTGACCAAAATGTACAAATTTGGAGTAAAAGTGAAAATGAAGTGGTAAAACTTATCATATTCACTTATATTAGGTTGATTACCCCTTTTATAATGTTTAAAAAACTTTATTATGTTTTTATTAATTTTATTAATTATAAGCAAGTGCTTTCTAAGTGGTGTTTTTAGTTTTTGGGTGATATGACAAACTAAGTTGATTTTTTTGCGATTTTTTCCATCACTTTTGTCCATTTTAGATATTGTGGTAGGTAATTTATTCAAAAATTGGAATACAAGGAATAGTTTCCCATAGTTCATTACGTATTAATCAATTCAATATCATTTCTACCATAGAATATACCCCACTAATTTGAGACACACACCTTCCTTTCAAAATATATAATTTATACAAAACCTACCTTCTATAGGACTAATTAGTACCTTGATATCCATTTAGCATCAATGTTGTAATATTTTCATAGGATTTGGAGCCCTATTTACCCTTGAAATGACCCTTTAATGAAACCTCATAAGTTTCTCTTAATCTTTTTTTTGGCCTTTCTAGATGGGGTTCCCATTGTTGCATTGTAACACTACATTGTATTATGCGCTTGTGTTCTAGAACACGATGTCAACTTCAATTTGATGTTTCATAACCTATCACTTATGCATTCTCTTCAATTATTAGCCTTATATCTATTTCTTTTGCATATTTACACATTTATCCTTGATGAAACACTCTAATAGTGTCCTTATCATACACACATCCCTTGAATTGAAAATAGGTATATTTCCCTACACTAGGAAGCTAGTTTTCTTTCCCATGACATTGTTTCCTCCATTGTATAATAACATTATTTTATTATTTTTCCAAGCCTTAGGATATGAAAAAAAAAATCAAATATATTGAAAAATATGGAAAGGAAGGAATTGCATTATCTAATTGATTTGGAAACAATCATGAGTAATGTCATGCTTAAAAAAATGACTAGTTTTGAGTATTTGTCTCGACAACTTGGATTTTTAGTATGAATCTAGGAACTTAAGCCATTTTTATTAAGTATTTACTCCCCTATATGGTTACTCTTCCAATAATTATGGAGATTTAGTGGATTCCACCTACATCACAAACTTCTATCATTGGTCATTATTGAGTCGATACTTCCCAAGTCACTTTTTTGTCATGCTTATGTTTAAGGGATTTCTAGCTTGTGTTGTCCCCTTTCTCATATCTCCTTGACTTATCATGTTATCCTTTCCAGTTGTTAAATACTTTCAATATCTACAATAACCTATATCTTTTACTCTAAAGGTCTACCATTTTTCTTACTAGTGAGTAAGCTCTTATCTACTATAACAAATTGCTCTCGAAATTTTACCTGAAAGTACCCAAAGGTCTATTTTCATCATTGATAGGTGATCTTACTCTCGGCCAATTGATATTTCCACACTAGTTGTTCACTAAGTGGCTTCCCAAGTCTTCAAAATAAATACCTTTATTCACACTTTGATTTTCATGCCATACCTTAAATCCATTTTCATCATCAATAGAATTACTCAACTATGTTATTAGTTTTTATTATTGGTCGTCACTCATAGGGTCATGGATGCATGATATTCCATTTGGTGTATGTGAGATACATACGTAGGGGTATTTCATTTAAAATTTTATCTAATTCCCTCCAAATCATTTTACCTTCAATTTTTTCATGTTGGATGATGGGGTATGCCTTAATTCCCTCCTTTCGATCAATATGCTCCCATCGGCTTAAGTTGCTCATTTTCTATAGGATGGGTATCTAAAGTATTTGTAGTGCCTTGGGGAATTTTGACATTAGTGATAGTATCACTTGCAATTAATATTGGTAATACATCAATGTGCCATGACTAATATGTTCTACAAGTGTTGAATGTCACCTCATTCACTCACACTTGCTAGTTATGCTAGATATCTTGATACCCATTTTCATCATCAATGGCTTTTATCACATTTGTTAACGATGTCATCAATGACCAATAATAAAAAATGGTGTCGCCAATGTTAAACTTCTAGGTATCTATTCGGATAGTGTAGATAACTTCGAATATTTGGTTTGAATACCTTGAGGCTATAGCAACATAATCTCTTATGTTTCTACCAGAGTTGTATCCATAATACACACACATATTTCACATCAATGGTACTTGTGGAGGATTAGTTTTTTACCTCATTCACTTTGGTTATCCTCCTATGTATGGAGACATAGGTCCACTATGTATCTATATGTGGTCATGTTTTATACTCTTATATATGCATCGATACTATGTACTTATTATCATTTCCATGATCACTTGTTATATACTTCATGGGTTTTCATTTCTCTTGACTTGGTGGCCATGATTTTACACACCAATCACAAGTATTTCCACCTCAATAGGTGACTTATATTTTAATCGAGTTTATTTTTGCAACTATAATTTTGGTTTTAAACATTTATTGAACTCATTTTGGACCCACTTGACAACTTCCTCTTTGGATTTCATAATGTATTTCCATAGACATATTCCTTTGTAACCTCGCATATTAAGGGACATCTACTATAGCATAATTTGTTTTTGGATCGTAAACATACACTCCATGGCCTCAAACAATTTATCAATTACATTTCTATACCTCACTTCTCCTTAGAATTATTTTGAAAATATTTTTCTAGATTGCATGCACTATTGATCTAGAAACATGTATACTATGTCTTGCTTTATCTATTTTTTCACCTCCTATTTCCTATGTACAACGACCCCCATTTTCATTCTAAGTGTAAAATCAAGCCTAAGGTGGATAATAAGTGGAAGGAACCTTATGTTGGAAAATTGATACTAGAGACCAAAAAAGGGTTTTATTCTTGGTTACAGGATAGTCCCCTCAATAGGAGAGCTATTTTTCTGATTCATCTTCACCTTTTAATATAGAATATAGGAAAGATGCTCCTTCTCTTTCTATTATTCATGTGCAAGGTGAGGATAGTGAGGAACACTCATACGTGGTCTAAGAGGAGGAATTAGGAAATGGTTCTTAGAGTCATTGACCAATTGGAACTAGTAAGATCTTTACTTTTATAAACTTTTTTTTGAACCAAAATATACAACTCACATATTTCCCTTCACTTATGTTTCATTATATTTAGTTGCTAGATACTAACCATATAATTCTAATTAATTTGGGTAGTTATGAATTTATTTTTCAAAGAAATTTTACTTTTGATCATCTTCTTGATTGTTTAGATCAATAAGTGGAATGTTGGAGTGAAATTTTAAGACAAATTCTCTTTTGGTCAAAGTCATCTCCAATAATCATCTCTCTAGGTTTGCTTGCAATAAATACCTCAATTTGTTATAAAGTTATTGAATCCTTTCTATATAGGTTTAGATTGTGTTATATTCTAATTCCATTATGTGATTTTAACCCTGATCATTTTGGAAATATTTCGGTAACAATAGGTATTTCATTATTTCCATGTCTAGATTTTTTAGAGCTATGACATCCTATTTCAATAACCTTTAAGTGGGAGTTTTAAGAATTTTGTTGACATTCTTTAGCTTCATTTTCATTGCTTATTTATTCATTTATTGGAGTGTCTAGTCCATAAAACATGACCCTTTTTTTAGATATTTTTTAGAAAAGCTAAGGACTAGGGAATAACCTTGTAATGAGGTGGGATTTGCTCGGGAACTTTTTATTTTTATTTTCTCTTTACCTCTTTGCCTCTTTAGATATTAAATAAAAATATATCCAAGAGCCATGCAATCCAAGATGAGCACATGGATACATTTCAATGAATTCTACTATTTGTGCCTCAACTAACATTGAGAGAGAGAAATATATGTCTAATCATATGGTTATAGAGTGTGATGTTCAAAAGTCAAAATCTAGGAGAAAATATACGACTTATACTACTCAAAATAGAGTAAAACTCACAAATGGTACTAGTTTAACATGTCCTAGTAAAGATCGGATGCAAGTTAATGGTTCTTATATAAATATTGGGAATGCCTATACACTTCATAATTAAGTGCATTGATCTATAAAATATAGTTTTTAACTCTCGTCCGAAAGTTTTTCAACTCTCGTCCGAGAGTTTTCTCAATTCTCGTCCGAAATATTTTCAAACTCTCGTCCAAGAGTTTTATTTTTATAACAAAAATCCAAAATTCTTCATTCGCGCGGCATTCTGCACTGTCATTTTCACGAATTCATTCTGCACTGTCGTTTTCACGAATTCATTCACTGTAGCTATCGAATTCTTGGACTGTAGTTGTCGTTTTGAAGAGCTATTTTCTTTGTCGCCAGGATCAGGTAAGCCTTTGTCTGCCTTGAACTGTGCATCTGCCTGTTGAAATTTTTGTGATTGTGGATCATTTTACTTAAGGACTTGGATAGAGAAGTGAAATGAAAAGGACATAAATCTCAACGAGAATCAATACAAGATGCAAGAGAAGAGCTAGTGAACTCTGGTTAAGCTATGGAGCTCCCAACTTTTTTTCCCCAATTTCAAAACCTTCTCAATGAAAATCCTCACATGGAATATTAGAGGACCTAGCAGCAAAAAAAACAAAGATATTTATGGGATCAATTAAAAGAATAAACGTTGACGGTGGTTATTCTAAAAGAAACCTAACTAGCAGGGGATAAATTGACAAAGATTTTTATTTTTGTTGGCAGGGTTGTCAATTCATGGCAGTAGAAGCACAAGGTAGTTCTCACAGGTTGGATGTCTTAGGAAATCCCTAGGAGGTTGTCTTTAAATATTGGTTGCAAGTCCACACATAATAAATGGATGATTATGATATTTGGCCACAAAAGACCTAGTTGCTTTAACAATAGTATATGGACCCCTAGTGCTAACAGATATGCCACAATTTTTAAGTCAAATTTCGTTTCATAAAAGGTGTTTCCCATTTCTATTATGGGTTTAGGGGGAGATTCAAATCTCATTCGGTCCCTGTCAGAGAAAAAACTTGGAGCCCTATGAAGGCTTGAACCAATTTCTAACAATTTTAATAACCTTATAAAAAAGTTGAAGTTAGTAGATACACCTAGGGTTAATGGTAATTTTTCTTGGAATAACAAAAGGAGTGAAAGACATTAAATACCCAGTTGTTTAGTTCATTTAATCATAACCGAAGAATTCTTACAAAGGGATATTTTCATAGAGGAAGCCATCTTGCCTTGTCTAGGGTCAGACCCTTGGTCGCTCAGATTAGAAATAGACTTAAAGGAAACACCAAAATAACAGTTGTTTCATTTGGAATGTTTAGGGTTTTAACGAAGTTAAAAAAAAAACATAGTTATTGAGAACTAAGGAGGAAAGGTTTTCAATTTTCACTTTGCCCAGTAGGTATACTACGAGGTTGGAGATGTCCTCAATGACCATCATTCACAACAACAGAACCAACAACATCAAGATCCCCATAAACATCATAGTCTCAATTGCAGAGATTAAGATGAAAGTGATGACCATCATTCACAACAACTGAACCAACAACACCAATATCACCATCAACATCATAGTCTCATTTGAATAGATAAAGATGAAAGTGATGAACATCATCCACTTATGAAATCTAGACCTCACATTGATGACCATTAGAAACTTATGAAATGGAGAGGGGACATGGTGAATCTTATTATTTAATTGGTTTGTTTTTTTTATTGAGGAATGTAATAGGAACAAGTCTAGTGCTCACGTGATGAAGGGAAAGTGGAAATATATTTCCAAAATATTGAAGGAGAAAGGATTTCATATTTATTTTCAGCAGTGCAAAGATAAATTCAATGACATGAACAAGAATTTTAAGGCACTAAATGATGTGCTTGGAAGAGACACATCAAAGGTTGTTGAGAATCATCATCTCATTTATTCTATGGATCATATTTTTGAGGGGACAAAAAAGGTTCTGATGAAAATTATAGATTCCAATCACTTATTCTTGGAAGAAATGTGTTCTTATTCCAAGCTACATATCCTGGCAGATTATGGTATGCAGTCATCTTCTCCTAAGGGGAGAGAGAATCATGAGGCAAATGGGAAAACTAATGATGAAAATGGAGAAAATGTTGAAGAAGATAGTACAAGAATAGCATGGATGCAAAGACAACTTCTTGATGTGAAAACGCTGAAAGTGGAGGTTCAGGCACAACAACTTGAGCTTGAGAAGGAGGGGTTTAAGGGGCCAGTAATTTGTAGGAGTAAGTAAATATAGTTGAAGAGACTGAAGTTAGAAAATGAAAATAATAAACTTGAATTCGAACTCATGGAAGTGCAGTTGAAGAAAAAGGAATTTGAGATCATGAAAGAGGCAGAAATGACATAGCATCTCTCTCTATTGGATTGTTTGTATGGAGTAAAACAAAATTAGGGGGTCAAGCTCCAATAGCTCAGTTTTTTGTGCCTCACTGTCTTCAGCCTTTGTGGGAATCATGAATTATTTTCAGTTCTTTATGTTTCATTGTCTTGATACTGATGTAATACATACATAGTGCATTTTCTCATTTATTTTGCAATTCTTTTTTGGTGAACTCATTAGGTATTTGTATTCCACATAATAGTTAACAACTTTCATTTTAACTTGAGTAAACTCATTTTTACACAATTATTTGTATTTGTTTGTGATAATTTATTTCTTTTGGTACTTTAGAGATTGTCTTTTCCTAGTCCTAATCTACTTTCTAAAAGGTTTTACCACCTAGATTCATTCTCTATTGTCAAATCGTTATAAAATCGTGGGATCTACCTCATGGTGGCCAAGGTATTTGTAATTAGTGGTGGTGGAGAGAAGAGCTACCCACCTTGACTATTATATTCCTCTTACATGGTATACATTGTGAGTTGGGTTTTTTTAATCATCTGTATGTAAATTGAGGAGTCAACAATTTTCTCACATTAAGTTGGTTTTTTCCCACAACATTTTCACAATTATTTGGATTTTTTAAGGAGGTCATTGTTATTTTATCTTATTCCTAATAAATACTGTTAGAGGGCTCGTCTTCTAATTGGTCATGGTTATACCTTCCTCAACACTCCAAATATATCATTTTGTTGTCCTATCTTGCTTTATGGGGTATGGTATGTTTCTTACTCCTACATTTTAACATGGAAATTGAGGGTATGTGTGTTGTGTCCAATCCTTGTCTCTAGTGCATGGTATTCTTCAAATTTCATATATACATGTTAGATATTATGTGGGGTGTATCTAAGAGGGTGTTGCTGTAATTTTCCATCCCCTTAAAAATAATGAGTCTCTACTCTCACTAACAGTTCGAATGGAAGCAACTATAAATGTACAGAAGCCTGGAATAGTAGTAGCCAAATTCAAGATGGAGAAAATTCCAATTTCCTTAGTCCTCGGCATTAAATTATATTCAAGATGAGCACTAGATGATGAGATGAGACTTTGAGGCTCGTAGAGAAAAATCCCACACCAAATCGAGTAGAACATGTAGTTGTTAAAGGTTATCTTACTCATGTCAAATTTGTGATCAATGTACTATGGTACAGGTGGGAAGTTCTTTGCTTGTTTTATTTTAATAATAGAGTTCTGGTGCAGGACACAATTATAGTGAATGTGTTTGCACATTCACAAATTTATGCCACATTCACTGTAATTACACAAAGTTTATCATTTTTTTAACAACAGTTGTGGTTACAATATAGTTCAAGCAGTTGAAAAATTTTAATTCAATTGACATCTAGCACACAAGATTGAATCAAATTTTCTCCTAAGTAGAACATTTTAAAAGTGGGTGTTTCCCATCTGATGTAACATTTTAGTTGTAAAATTTTACATGGCCATTGTTTCAAAAGCATTCTTAAATGTCCCCATCATTTTGTTTTAGTGTAAAGAATCAAAGATTAATTGAGATAGATTTTATATTAATAATATATTTGTTTTCTGGCTATTGACAAAGTCCAAAGGAATTTTATTGTTCTAGTCTTGGTTGAGAGATATTCTTGCAAAAGAAAAATAAACTTTCATCTTTGATTGCTTTAAATTCCCTAAGCATCTATGGTCTTATCTTGTATGTATTTCTTGCTTCTAATTTTCTTGTGAGAGACTAAACTCCCACACTCTACATTGTCATAGTATTACTAGCATGATGAAGATGTAAATGATTTTTTCCATGACTATTACAATGTTATCCTTTCCAAAACAACTATCTAGTCTCATCTTGTTTTTTTTCTTTCGTATTGTTGCACTTGAAAACTTATTGGGGAATAAATTCAGTGATACATAACTGTAGTGTTCTATTTTAGCAAAACTTTCAAGATATTGAAATTGATTTGGCTAAAAGAGAGGACTCTTTTAGATCTAGTTTCACATTTATTTTAAATTCAAATCTGAACCAGTAAAGAAGCTAAGAATTGACAGTTTTTTGGTCACCATCATGACATTGACACTTCAAGCAACATTATATTGACTAGATAGAGTAGAAGGATTATAGTTATGGATCCATAGATTATTATTTGGCAATCAACCTCCAAATATTATCAAAATTTTTAATATATTATTTACACGATATAATTGCACTCTTAATGCTTTGGGATATATAATCTCCAAAAGTTACCACAGGTGTTGTCAACGCGGCGATTGTAACAATAGATGATTTCACCTTCCATGAAAAGTGTTCTTGAACTAGGCCAAATGATTTTGACTTCAAAGTTTTGCTCTTTCACCATAATCTAGCTCGGATACCAAGTAATCTCGGGAGATTGAACAAGTTGGTTTTATTTCTTTTGTCTTTGTTACAACTTTTTGAGTTGAAGTAGTGGCTTCGAGTCATGGTATATCTTTGTGATACGATTAGAATTACGAGAGATTTGCTATTTGTTTTTCCTATTACCTTGGAGACCTTATTGCATGAAATCTATCACTTTAATCATTAGGAAAGGCATTGTACTCAAAAGTAGAATCTAATATAATGTCATATGTCAAAAGATAAGTCACGAAATTGAAGTATAATCACAACGCAATAATGAATATAAGGTTTGGAAAATAAATCGGTATAAATGCGAAGCTTGGTGCTTGAAGTATGAATCATCTTGCAACCCTCATGAAGTTCAATAAAATGGTGCCATGTGGTGCCATGTACTCATAAGCATATTCCTTGTACTTATTTAAATGGTTTGATGGTGTCTTGAGTGCAACTAGTAGTGGTGGAGGAAGGTGGAATAAAACCAACAATACTCTCTTGTTTGTGGAATTGAAAGTGAAGTTGTGGGATGCTTTTCATGAATGGGAGAAACATGTCTAAAGTGTTCCATAACAATTATAGAGTTAGAGGAGGAACCTTGAAAATTATGGCTACATTTATAGAATCTCTCTCCCTGTTCGTTGTCCACCTTATCGTCGTTTGCATATCTCACGGTTAGATCTTATGAAGATATCCCTTCATTCTTTGATACCTCGATTTTGTATAAATATGGTCCAAGTGACAGCTGCTTACTTTCTTCGAGGAGCATGACTATTCTCCTCATGCAAGGAATCTTGGTAACTTGACTGACTTATAGATCTCTGCCAAAACAAAGTCATTTAAACAAAATTTGATTATAGAATGAAAATATTTAATTGATAAGTGAAGATAAAGTGTTCATCTTGATTTCTTCGATGGTGGAGAAAAGATGTGTTGGTGATTTCTCTTTGAATGATCTTCTTGAGGAATGAGATTAGATCTTGGTTGTAATGATGATAAAAGCCTTCTTTTTTGCACTCTTCTGTACCGAGTCCTAGGAAAGCTTGGTTCCTAGTCTTTAGATAATATTACTTTGACTTCTTCTTTACATAAGAATATAATTACATAGTCGACATGAAAGTAAGTCTAGCTATACTTTTCAACATGCCTATGCGTTCACACATAGTACCTATATAGTGGCATTTTATGTGATGACATTCAGCGTCGATTGATAATTTGTTTTTTAATTTGTTTATGACGGGCGAGCGAGCCCTACGAGACCCCTCCATGGAATCAAGGGAGCCCTACAAGACGCCTCCATGAGAGGAGGATTATCGAGTACATTGGTTGTTTAGTTATTTCATGTCTTAAGTAGGTTATATTTATTGTTCGTTGTGAAAAATTGATTAATGTGAATTTTTTTGTGCACGGAGTGGGACGCACTCGTCGCGACTCGTTCACCCAATCGAGGGAATCGAACAGACGCCCCAAGTACATGTTCCCATTCGCCACATTGTGGTGAGGGCAAAGGAGAACAATGTCTCGGCCTATGGGATTCATCCTACAATTGGATACTTCTCCGGTAAAATCTAAATGAAAATTTATTGTTTGATGTATGTTTAATTTCAAACTTATTGTGGTACTCATGTACCAAATTCTAACAATTTAATGTTTTGTATAGTGGGTCATAGACACATTCATTACTCGCCCGAGACCATGGTATGAATGAAGGTCTTATACACGGCATAGGTACACATTAGATCAATTCCTAGTTAAAATGTTCAATTTTACGTTATATTCAATGTTGAACAAGTGAATTTTTTTCCAAATGACGTGTTTAATGTGAAAACATTATGCTCCATAGGTGAAAATGTTGGAGTTGGGGTTGGCCTTATTCTTCCCGGTGAGGGCAAAGGAGAACAATGTCTCGGCCACATTGAAGTTCACCCCACAATTGGATACTTCTCCGGGTAAAATCTAAATGAAAATTTATTGTTTGATGTATGTTTAATTTCAAAATTATTGTGGTACTCATGTGCCCAAATTCTAACAATTTAATGTTTTGTGCGGTGGGTCATAGACACGTTCATTCCTCGTCGGGGGACCATAGTATGAACGAAGAGGAAGATATTTTTTTCCAACGGTATTTTCAAATTACCAAACAAGTTTTTAAATACAAATTTTCTTTATAAATTATTTAATTATTAATATGTGCAATAATTTAACATGTTACGAATTGGTGGTGGATTTTGCCCTCTAGGGGTAGAGGTCGTAGGGTTCATGATTTTTTTCTCGAAATCCGAGCTATGATCCCTTTACACCACATCCGGTGATATTCTGACGATGCCTTGGGAAGATACCATCTCCTTACTTACTATTGATGGGATGAGGGAGCATTCCACGAGATTGCGCAATGAATTGCAAAGTTGAAATCTCTGCCCCTAGTCGAAATTGTCTCCAAATTGTTTTGCACAATTTGGAGAGTTTAAATAGAGAGACTTATCGTGGGGTTGGACCATCGGCCCAAGTTTTTGACATGATGCATAGGAGGAGAGAATCAGTGATTGGTATCCACTCCTACAATGAAGTCAAAAGTAAGGTCACTAAAGAAATGGCCTTGTCACTATTTGACTTGCGGCTTGAAGACAAAAAACGTCTAAAGATTGCAAGATTCAATGATCCTATTATTGCACCCATATTTATGATAAGTTCCTGTATGCATACGGGAAGTTCCCAAATAATGATGAGGTGCCGCAATATTTTGTTAGAATGTTGTTTGCTCAATTCCGAGCACACATGGACCCTAACTATACGAATGCGGGTCCAAATTCTGGGCTGGAAAAGGCGTACATATGAACGACACGATGTTATGCGAGATGTTGGGTTTAGGCCTCCAGCACCTCATTTAGCGGCTTGACCACCTAGGGTAGTTACACTTCTAGAGGATTTAGCCCTTATTTCTAGTGCTGCACAAAAATGAGGGATAAGATACAAGAACATATTGCGATTTGCTTTAGAGGTGGAAGTCGGCCCAGGGATGGTCAACCTTCATCTAGTGCGGAGGGCATCCATTTGTGAGTGTCTGAGATGATGTGTTGAGGGAGATGGAGCGAGATGAGAACGGCCAGGTATGCGGCCTCATGTAGAGACCTCTATGAGCAAGTCGAGGACAATACAAATGCACACCATGGGCGAGGTATGTACAAACGAGGTTTGTTCCAACATTTTTTTTTTTTTGGTGTATATATACATTTAGTCTCAAAAAGCTGACGCCAATATATTTATTTAACTTATGTAGTTTACAACATTCCTAGAACAACATTGCCTTTCCCCTCGTGCTCATTCTATAGATCATGGACACGATCATGTACATGTCTGACCATTACTCATTACTATCTATCTATATTTTTGTATGTCAAATTAAATTAGTTATCTCTCACAAATTTATTGGTACGAGTCTTAACATTATGGAATTTTTAGGTTAGTGCTACACATGAAGGGCTGCTGAAGAGATTATTCCTTTTGAGGTTCCGGTCGTGACAGGTATTGATACTTTTCGTTAAACATATTTATAGTGTTTATTATATTTCTTTTAAGTAAACTTGAAAGTGTTAACTTTGGTTTCTACTTTTCGGGGTACGGAAGGATATTGACATGATCTTGAGTAGGCCTGAAGATGTTGTAGTCTCACGGGTCGGGAGCTCTGACAAGCCATGGTAACCTCTTACCCTTTCTTCGTTGCTATGGTATTCAAAATATGCGAGGTGTACGAGGAGATTCGCTGCCTTTTTGTAGAATTTGTATCCTCTTTTTTGTATCTATTCTTATTCAATCAAGAACTTTTTCCCAATTGTCTGTGAAGTTATGGATAACTGTTCGATTATCAAGATCAATGTTCAAGGTTTATAGTCAACATTGTTTCTTTGATTATATTTGAATACAATACAGAAATGGGTAGTGATTTCAAATAATTGCTATTTTTATATTTCCGCATTGGTTTATCATCAAGATTGAGTAAGGAATTTACTTTTAGATGCTTTGGAAATTTATTACCAACCTATTTAGTATTAAGGTGTCTTTGCTACGAATTCAAGGTTATCCAATCTTATAGTTTACATATGAACCATAGGGATTCATGTGAAGATTTTTTTTTTTTCCGATATGTATTCTTGTGTCTTTATTGAATTCATTTGAATAATGTCCATGGATTTTTGTCCTATTAATAAAAATTAATGACTACCATTCTTGTAGAATTTATGATATTTTAATGTATTCTTTGAGTGCCAGTTTCTATCCCATTCCCATTGATACCTAAGACATCCCTATTTAATTTTTTATATATCATCCATATAATATACTTATTTTCATAATAAATAAAGGAAGGAGTTTCTCTCTATTTTAGGGGCGTATTTCTTGTAGGTCTAAGCCATGTGTGTGAGATTATCTAGAAGGAGATTATCTACGTCTTGCTCTAGGCCACGGAAAGGGATTGCTTCTATAGCAATAAAAGTCCGTTTTGAGGCTGGCAAGTGATCATCCCTAAGGTATAGTGCAATTAAGATCGAGTACATATTTTGTTATATATGAAGACCTTGATGTCATAGGCTCGTGAATTGTAGGAGGCTTGAGAGGAGCAACAAATCCCTTCCGGCCATGCTTTCGAATTTCTAGTTGAACAAGGAAATAGAGGGAAGTAGGTTGGTCATAAACTCACGGTGATTTGAAGTAGGGTTAAAAAAATCTTACTTTTCAAGGAAGTCTCTCGGATCTTCCTCTTGATACGCACCTCTGAAATAATTGGATGTTCGTGTCCATAGCTATGGTCTTGGTATGATTTGCCTATAATGTCATATGGCATATGCTTTAGTATGATTTTTGCATTATGACATTTGTCTTCCTTCGATCATATATGTGTTTCTCATATTACTCTACATTGGTAGAGTTTCCCATATTGGCAATAATGGGTATAACCCATTCCTATATACTCTCAAATTTGTGTATAGTTCTTTGTACAACAACTTCAATATGGTATTTCTATTACAATAGTATAGCTTGACCTCAATTTCATAATTTGTATATGAATTATGGTATAGTACATGAATATATGGAAGTGCATCCATTAGTTTAGATATGGCTTCTCTTGCTCTATTCATATTGTCTATATTCATTCAGTTTTTTGCATTGTATACAAAGCAATATATTCCCATATATGGTGTCGAAGTCTATTCGAGAATGATGTTGCGATTAGATACGCAGTATCCTCCATCTAAAATATCGATGATCTTGATCATTTTGGGTTGTATTGATTTTCTTCATAATCACGTTCCTTGATAGTGTCGGCATTCATATATACGGTCACAATTTGATCTTCTTAGCATTGTGATCCTCATTGAGTTTCTAGAAGAATCTATTTTTTACTTTGAATAACAAGTGGTGAGCATCATTAAAGGAAAGAAATTTTGTAGGTATGCGAAGACCGAGACCTCCCTTGTGACAAGAATCACTACAAGAAGTCGGAGTTGACTATTGGACCTTTCATTAGCATAACTCAAGGATGCAAGTATTCAATATTTAATGACGAAGCATCGGAAACCCTTGATTTTGATCACAAGATTACAATTATATGCTTGTGTATATATATATATATATAGGAGAGTTTGCAAATTTGGGATTGTACTTGAAGTAAAACTCACCTCATCAAAGAAAATGGCTTAAAGGTGGGGTACACGACTATTCAACATTAACTTGGCCAGGTCGCATGCTGAATTTGACACAACTCACTATATCAATGGTGACTGTTCCTCATTTATGCGGGATGTTGCTAAAGGAGAAGCTGGTATTAAGGAGAAAGAAGAAGAGTTGTATGCCTTACAAGAAAAACATCGGTATGGAGAATGTGAGTTTCTTCTAAAAAATGATCTGTGGATGATTTATTAAATTGGAACATCTATTTTAAGCATTGTAGCATCATGCATTTATTGTATTCTAATGTGAAATAAGATTAATAGGAGAATACTTTACCTTTAGCTACTGTTAATCAACGCAAGCACTTTATGCAGGATCCGGCGGCTCAGTTCCTTATTCTTACTTTAGTATCATGCTATTTATTGTAATTATCTTACGATTTCGGTCTACATTTTTTAATTTTTGATGGGGGATTCCATAATAATCTTGCTTCCCATTGTGCAAGAGGAGATCAAAAAGCTCTCATTGATGATCACAAGGCCACACTAGAAGCAAGGCGAGTTTGAAGTGAGATTGAACAACGAAAATCCTTATGCAAAGAAAGAGAGGAAGCTTTAAGATTGTTTGAGTAGCTTAAGAAATTGAAAACGATTTAAAATGTGATTAGGCTTGACGATCGACAATATGATACGGTGAAATATTTATTGAAGGTTCCCAAATTTGTACAAATGAAGGTTTAGTGAACAAATTAGTGAGATTTAAAATTGGCTATAAGCACAATGAGATCAAATAAGAGGAATACGGTTCGTAGCCTTGCTATTTACGTAATTAGTGAGATTTAAAATTGGCTATAAGCCTAATAAATAGTTCATAGCCTTGCTATCTACGTAATACGTAACTGTAGAAAATTGGCGAAACCAAGGCGAAAATATTTGATATATTTTGGAAATCGAGTTTAATGATACAATATGGATTTCTTTTATTGATTGAAAAATATGTGTAGTGATGAACCTCATATTAATATTTATTACTATCCATTTTAATTTATGACAAGTGTTGAGTATCGCAGATAAGGTGACTAACATAGATGTTTTTTCTTGTTTATTATACATTTTCTACTATGTTGAAATCGAGTATAATTCTTTTACAAATTTGTGCCAATATTTGAAGGCAATGTGCTTTCTTGTAGTGGTGCTAATGCATGGATGTTCACGGAAAATCTAAAGCGAGGATTTGATATGTGGATGAAGAGACTCTTAACACATGTCCTAAGTCGGTAGAAGAAGGCAATAAAACGGGGTTGATTGGCCGAGAACGCACAATAAAGACGGGAGTTTTATGATAGACAAATAAGCCGGTGGCAGATGGGTACACAAGGAAAAAGCTCACTTTGAAAGTGGACAAGCTCTCTAGGCAAACTTTTCCCTCCTATACTTATCTGTCACTACTAGCTTATTTGTATGTCATAAAAATCTTGTAACTTGCTTATGTTGAGTAACTTGACTCCAAAAATAGAAGAAAAAGAGATATCAATGCCTTATAAATAAGCCACTTCGAGGGGGGGAAACCTCCAATAAATTACATAAATGAACAATTCTTGGATGATACAAATGAAAAAAACCTCTTCTATATATAGGAGTCCATGGGGCCACAAATGTAATCACAAGCAGGCCTAACAATAATAATGTAAGGGCACAATAATAACAATATGGGGGTTACAAGGGTACAATAATAACAATAAAGGGGCTACACTAACATAATAGAGGGCTACATTATTAATATAGGGACTTAATATGCCCCTCTCCTTCAAACAAGTGTTGTCCTCAACACTTGATTATTTCTTGATATTACGTATAGAATTCTCATCCTCCCATGTGAAATCTTCTACGGGAAAGTTCTTCCACTTGTGAGGTACTGCGAAATTGATCGTACTTGTCGAGTTCTTGTTTCTATATTTGCTTCATAACTTCTTTCGATGTGATGTTGATCTTCCTATTGTTTCATTAGATTCTACACCAAAGTTGGGTTATCCTTTGAGAGTTGGAGAACTTATTGTTGATGCTCGATGTGATCTTCCTTTGATTTATCATCCATATTTGCTATTATTTGATCCTTCAAACCATCCAACTTAACCTCCATTTTTTCTTTTAAACCATCTATTTCATCTTCAATTTCTCTTCGTAAGATTGAAACTTGTTGCACTTGGTATCGTAATTTTTGATATCTCATCTTGCAACTCTTCCTCTTCATGCATCATAGAATAACTTCTCTTGCTTTTGAGGAGCTAGATATTGAAATTAAATTATCTCTATAATTACAAAATCCTCAATATATAAAAATTCGGCCTTATAGTAGGCCTGCGAAGCTTCTTTAAAATTCCACGAATTACGATCTAATTTGGATTCTCAGACAAAGTTGTGTCCAATCTCCCACAGTGACCTAATTACGGACTGATTCAGTACATCGAACTTGTACGACTTGCCATGTGTCATTGTTTCATCCTTTGTCTTTGAAGTGAAAGCCAAGAAACTACGGTCGTACTTTCGTGACCACTTTTTACGGCACTCCAATCCGATGCTCGAGAGAGAGTTGAAGATTTTCCCACGATCACCTCTTTGAGATGAAATTCGGGAGCACGAAAAAGCACTACCTTCCATAGATCATATCTACAAAAATATTGCGAA
Source organism: Pinus albicaulis (assembly GCA_034641835.2). Taxonomy (NCBI): domain Eukaryota; kingdom Viridiplantae; phylum Streptophyta; class Pinopsida; order Pinales; family Pinaceae; genus Pinus; species Pinus albicaulis. The sequence continues at coordinate 4,565 of JAXQQM020069057.1, read as the reverse complement.
AAAAGCTACGAAATTTTTTTGAAAATTTTCCCTCGAGTTTGACTTCACACCATACGAATTTCGGATTACGAACCTTCGTAGAAAAAAAATTATAGCACAAATGCCACGATGACCTTTTTAGGGCACGAAAAAAGACCTAACTTCCACGAATGATATCTGCGAAAAATATTACGAACAAAGCTGCGAAATTTTTAGACAATCTTCCTCGGGATTTCGGCTTCGCACCTAAAAATTTCGACTTTTGAAACTTTGTGAGAAAAACGATTTATAGCGAAAATTCCACGATGACTTGTTGGAGTAGTGAAACCACAGAATCCAAAGCTGCGATACCAAATGTTGAGTAACCGGCTCAAAAATGAAGAAAAGAGATATCCTTAGAAATAAGCCACTTGAGGAAACCTCCAATACATTACATAAATGAACAATTCTTGGATGATACAAATGAACAAAACCTCCTTCTATATAGGAGTCCATGGAGCCTGATATAATCACGGAGTGGGGCCACGATGTAATCTAGGCGACTTCTTTAATAATAATGTGAGAACTGATAATAACAATATGGGGTTACAAGGGCACAATAATAACAATAAGGGGCTACACTAACATAATAAGGGGCTACACACTATTAATATGGACTTAACAACTTATGCGATGGTGGTGAGTATTCTTTAAAATGCCTCCCACTTTGCTCATCTAATTCACCTTGAATTAGAATTTGCATTACCCAAAGGTTAGGTCCACCCAATAAAATCCAAAGAAAATTGAAGTGCATGATAAGCGTATTGAAAAACACTATCATAACATGGCATTTCATCTCACATTTCCAAAATAAGAAACAACTTTCCAAATTAGGGAACATGTTTCCAGGCCATATCATATGTGTTTCTACATTTCAACGTGTTTTTGGTGATGGTACTGACCATGTACTTGTGTTTCCCACAACATAACCAAATATTTATATTGGTGCAAAGTTCAAATAGACATCAGTCTCAATTTATTGAAGCAACAAAACCGAGAATCTTCACATTTTGAGGATATTCTGTTACGACCTTAATTAAAGCTAACCTATGAAAAAAAAAAGAAGATCATGACTTTCAATATGTCCAATAAATTTTTTTCAGGATGGTCACTCTTATAAAGGTGACAATAGTATAAGGGGTATCTTCCTATACCTAACTAGGTGTTCATTTTATGTCTCTAGCTTTGGAGATGAATTGTCTAAGGCTTACATTGTCCTTCATATACTAGAAAGGTGTTACCCACCATGTGCATTTCAAACACTTTAATCAATCATCATCGATTAGTTCCATCCACTCGGGATTGCAAATCATATTTTACAAAATGGAACCAAAATCCACCTTGCGGTCAATTCGAAAAGACTTCAGCCATAGCGGTATTGTTGTTGATCACATGATTTACAAATGGACCAACGAGGTCATAAAAATAAATGGACCAACTCCTAGACTATGTTCTTTTTTACCATGTATCTATAGGTTGTAGCCTTCTTGTTGTTTGAAGAGGAGTTGTCTATTATCAGAACTACCTTCCCTACCTCTGATGCCTTGAAGGAATTGCAAATTGACTCATCATATGAAGACAACTTTCTGTTTTTGTCAATTAGAGTTGAATAGCTTCCTTTTGCACTCAACACAAACTTTGACCGATAGGAAACATCCCACCCACCAACTATAAGGTCCCACAGAATTGTTGCTCCTGCCTGAACAACAGACAACTTGAATGTGAGAATTCAAAAAAAAAGAAAAATCCCAATCATAGATATCTTGAGGATGAACTCGATCTCAAATCCAACACCCATAAAATTTATATCCAAAGCTAAAACTCATTAAATTTGGAAGTATATTGGAAACAAAACCGAGGCAAAAGAGCTAAATTTTAATGTAGGAACTAACACAAAATATGCAAACTTGAGAATTTTTTAAGTACATTATTTTGTTTAACAAAATAGATCAGGGAAGAAATGCCTCAGGGAAGATCACACTAGACTAGGGGTAAGTAAAAACCACCAAGGTGAAGCATGGGAATAAGAATACAACCAAAAATGATCTATAATTTTGTTCAATCAGTGATCCATCCATAGGACAAAATTTTTCTCCTAGGGGTTACCCACTTGGGTGTGTAACAAAACCCATCAAACAGTTTATGAAGCTGTTGACCCTTCTCCTCGAAGAGTGAAAATAAAATGACATAGGAGCGATAGAGGAAAGAGAGATATTTGGTGTAGAGGATTTTGGACGCCCTTAATCTTCTCATTAACCTGAAGAATACCAGAAGTTAGAGATCTGTTTTCAAAGCAGCAGTAAATTTAAAGTGGCCAGTGGAGGATATGATAGCTGCTCAGGTGAAAGAGAATTTGGAAAGGATCAAGAAGATAGTAAAGATGTGCATTTTTAGCACAGATTCTGCCACAGAAGCTCAACAAGAATAATGGACACTAGCATTTGGTTCTCAAAATGATGACCAGCCTCAGATCCTTCATGCAACATAGCTCAGGTCCATCACGCCAAGCGAGAGAGGGATCCCAACATGGACGATAGGTATAAAACATATCCCTTCTGCATTCGATAGTAGCAATTTCTGCATACTTCAAGATCATGACCCATTATATTTGGCAAAAGTTGGAATCAATACACTGACTGACAATAGGAAGTCTGTGATCCATCCTACAGCAATGGAGAACCAAACACAAGGAGAGCCTACAGCTCAAGAGTAACTCTATCCCATGGAAAGATATTCTCTTTTTGAGATTTCATTTTCAGCTAGCAGAAAAAGTAATAACATGGGATAATATAGTAGTCATCTAGTTTACCGGTTTGTAGTTTAACAGAAAACAAGCGGTTGTCCTTATCAAAACTGTAATGCATTTTAGGTTGTTTAGTTGAAAAATATAAAATAAGAAGCATAGATCTTGCTACAACTGATCCACTTGGGTTTATTTTCAGAAAATTTCAAAATCTCAGCACTTTTTGTTAAAATGGAAAGGTTGATTTATCTTCAAAACCTTGTTTTGATGTCCAGATTCTAGGTAGAATTGCATCTTAGGATGAAGTTAAAAATCCTAGTGGATATCTATCTGAAATCCTTGTAATCTTGCTTTTATATTAACAGAATATCTTTCTATTTACCCAAAAAAAATGACAATAGATGTTTTTTTGCATTAGAATTGGTATTGATAAGATACTGCAAGAAAAATAAGTGATCAATATTACTTTTCCCTTTCTTGTGGTTTCTTGACATTACTTCAGTTTTAGGAAACTCGGATGAGATATCAAGATAAGCCGCAGATCATATCCAGTTGTTCTGAATTAAACTTCACAGCATGAAACTAAGTTGAGGACAAAGCCCTTGATCCATGGCAGGCTACTCAAGTACTCAGATATCTTGTAATGACAAAAGGTCCATGTCTTATCAACATTGGCTTTTAAAAAATCTTTGATTTCACTGAAACTATAAAATTTTCCAGTCCATTAGGTATCTCAAACAAGTATTTCAAGTTTCAACAAGTGGAACAATCCCTGAAATACCTGCTGCTAAGATTCTAAACGAGTGTGGATGTAAGAAAGGCCCCCAAACACTATTTTAGCTTTGCTTGGTTTATGATCCATTTGGTAACATTGTATCAACAAGGAAGTTAATAAACAAAAATTACCAATTAAATTCACTAGTGACAAAATATTAATAAATAAAATACCCAACCGAACTAAACAAAAGTAACAGATCTCTGTAAAGACTTTAAGTTCCATATCATGTCATTGAATTCCAAGATGCTTATACTGAGCAATATATAAAACCAGGGAAGGTTACTGAGAAGAGTTCTAATGCGATCTGGACTTTTGATAATGGAATAGACTGGGATAACAGGTTCATGTTACTCAACAATTTCTTTCCTTGTTTTGCAATCCCAAAAGGTTTTTCAGCTTAGCAAGCTGGAAAAGTAAAAAGCACCTAAAAATCAGGTCACATCACCTCAGGTTACCATGCTTCTGTATTCAAAATTTGTTACATCACCTCCACTCTTACCATGCTTCTGCCTAGAAATATCATAATATATAGTGACAATGTTACCTGTCGAATCCTAACAAATGGAAAAAAACAACTGCAATAAAATGTCACTGCATCTGCACACCAACCTTGATATTTTTAGGCCAGCGTCCTCTATGGTCCCTCAAACACGAATATCCACATGACAGAACCAATATTGTAATCAACTACAGGCATCACTTAGCTTCATAATTGGGATCTTGATTCATATTTAGGACCTTTAGTATTCAAAGCAATTTTAGAATGCAATTTTGAAAGAAAACTTTTAAACTGATGTTAACTCTACTCTTGTGATTTCCTTTCCTTTGGATTTAATTTCTTCATTGCCAACCTCTTTTCCCTCTACATATGTGCTCCCTATCATCGCACTGGGAATTGGAAGAAAGGAATTTACAAGTGCAATATGATGTTAACTCTACTCTTGTGATTTCCTTCGCTTTGGATTTAATTTCTTCATTGCCAACCTCTTTTCCCTCTACATATGTGCTCCCTATCATCGCACTGGG
>JAXQQM020065691.1:0-63845 GCA_034641835.2 Pinus albicaulis | reverse complement strand
TCCTTGGTGTGTGTGTGTGTGTTGTAGCCAAAATGACATTCATGGTGTTGTTTAGGTGGCGTTTATGATGTAGCGCAAGTATCCTATTAATTGCATCCCCGCGGGGAATTTGTTATGTAAGCCCTAAAGGAATGAAAGCCCAAAAAATATGGGAATTGCAAGACCACTTTAGATTGTGTTGGGACATGACATTGTGATACCCATGGAGGCATTATAAGGACGTGCATCATTCTAGTGGCATTTAGCATTATGATAACTAAAGAAGTATTGTGAGGCCACGTAATAATGGTCTGCCCACATGTTAAGACATAGATCCTCCCCTTGTGGAAAAAAACATTAGGAGTTGGATGTGAATCTGATCATACTTCATGGATGGATCCTCCCCTTACGTTGATAGCTACAAGAAGTTCATCGTGACCATGTTTATGACCAGGGACTTCCCTCGTAGCGGTGAAAAGGGTTGGCTTGTTTGTTACTCTCGCACCCCCACCTTCATATGGAGGAGAGTTGACCTAATGGTGTTTTCTAATACATGGAGTAGTATGCCAACATTGTCGAGTGTCAAACATTTAGTAATTGATTTTTCACCACTTGTGAACTTCTCCAACATGTGTTAAAGTCGATATCCTACTTTCCATGGAAAAGAATTCTTTTGGAAGCATGGTTATGTTGTGAATCATTTTGGCATCGATTGAGATATCTTCCGCTAACCATATCTTCTCATTATGGCATCTTCTAACTATAAGATTTCTTGAATTTTCCTTCGAACATGGAAATCACATCAATACGGCCACATTTAAACCCTATGAATGTCGACTTTTGAAATCCTTATTGCTTTATCTATCCAATTTTTTTATTTTCCATACCTTGATTCTACCATGTGCTTTGCATCTCTTCGATTATGCAACCCAGCCTGGGTCATCTATCTTTAGGTTCTTAACAACTTCCAATATATTTTTTGGCTAATGTTTTTGTGATAAATGATGCCATTTCTTTTACACTTTCTCTCACCATCACAAATCCCATGTCTTTGATCACTGCCATTTTTATTGGTTCGCGCCCGATTATAGGTCATGTTTCTACCTTCATGATTTGGTGCTTATTTGGGACAACTTAATATCTGGAAACTCTTGTGAATTTCTTCTTAACTAGTTGTATCTTGTTGATGCATACCTCGTTTACAGCTTGAATGCCTGATTTCTTTGATATTTATACCACTTCACGCTTTATCCTCGTCTCATATCCTCTTAGCTCTCATACGCTTACTCCCCATTGATCTTCCTCCGGTCAAACTAACTTCCATTTGTTTAGGTGTCATTGACTCGCCTTCCACTGGCCTTCTACTCATCATACCAAATTTTTTCAATTCTTGTTATGCTGATCTTTTTCTTGTTGATCCTGCCTTTGTTGATATTACTTCCAATGATCTTAATTCCATTAAGTTGGGTGTAACAAGATTTAACAATTTGTTTTAATGTTGATTGGTTCCCCGTTCACCTCTTTTAGACGATCCATCTCCATTGAATATCTTGCATCTCGTTTAACCTCCACTGGTTATCATCCCATTAAATTATATGTGGTCGACCTTTTGTTGACCGACTATGTCAACTTTTGTTGAGTTTTCATCTTCTCCTTCAATTTACTCTCTCGATGAAGATTGAAGACTTACAATGTCAATCTTGGCTTTTAATATTCAACAACATCCCAACAACTCCATGGGTTAACTCTACTCCAAATCTCATTGCATCACTTTTTGACTTATTTTTCCCCCTTGACCGGTTTTTCTCCAGATCCTTCTTACCTAAAAGCCTAGTTGTGCGATACAATGTATTCTTTAATTGAACGAGTCCACTCCCTAACTTCCTTCTTTTTCTTTCTCTTCATCTTAATGAATTACTTTCTTTATTCTTTACTTATTTCAATATTAGTTAATTTTGAACTATAACATTTTCCGAGTATGGTTAAGGGTTGGGACTGTTCATCCTTGAAGGCCTTCCGTACACAGTGGTAACCACCCTCATCCTATCCGCCCTGTAGATTTTCTCTTCCTCTCTTTAAAGGAAAGAATGTTGGGGTATTCAAGCATCGTGTCTATTTAATTTGTCCCTGTTTATGACTTTCTCTGATTTAAAGCCTTAAAGTATCTTTGGTTGGATAAGGAAGTTACCTATGATGTCTTTGAGAACACAAGTTCCATGTCCAGTGACTTGCAATTTTCCTATATCACCCTTAAATCTACTGTAAGACACTTATACAAGGTCTCCATTCTTGAATTGCTTCTCTCTTTTATTTTGATCATGGCGGGATTTCACTGCTTCTTTCATATTTGTTGGAAATGCAATACATGTTGTTAATCCATGATGTCCCTTTGTATATCCTCCAGGGATGCCATCTTGTCAAGTTGCAATGCACTTGTGTTGTTTATTGTTGAGGGCATCAAGTCCGGCCGAATCACCACATTTTGTCCCAACATGATTCTAAAAGGTTTATGGCCGATCTACGTGTATGGGTATTCTCAAATGCTCTAAGAATTTCATTCCTTTGTCATCATATCTATCCCTATTGATGTCTAGAAATTTGGTTGAGCTCTACATCAAAATTGCACTGAAATATATTGTTGCTACGTCGGCGTAAAGGTGACAAAGAGAGCTCTTTCTATGTTGAATCAAGAATCCATGCAACATCTTAATGATATGATTTAGAAGTGCCCCCCTTGATAAATCATTATTAATGAGGGCCATCAAAACCTTATAGGTATACTCCCCTAAAATAAACCTTGTTTTTGTATCCATGGCATACTCCGAAACCAGTTTTGTTTTTACCCACTTTTTAAATATCAGAGTTTTGGTTTTATGCATTGGGCTATAACCATCCTTCCTCTCATAAAAATGGAACAAGGAAATATATTGCCGACATATCAAATGGGGATCATGCAAGAATGGATTCTAATGGGATCTCATCTTTCGATATATATAAGAACCAAGGGCTTGGCTCAATCCTTTTTCACCAATCTTGATGGACATTTTGGTAGCTTCGTGCCAGATAGTTATCAATGTGAATCCTATTCATGCTTGGTGCATTGGTCTACGTGAACATGGTTATGGAGGACACCATCCACAAATGTGAGGAAGCATCTTCTAGGTTTCCCTAAATGGTTTCTATGGTGAAATTTTTTTTGTGGCCTTTGTGCAAACCAGGGAATCATAGTGTTGCGTGGAGGAATTTCCTTATTGTTGTATTAGTTTGGTAATGTCCACCTAACGCCCTGCCATGTGCTTCATCAATGACGTCCCATCGTTCACGATCGAGGAAACATCTCCACAAGATATCATTCGAGATCAATTTGCACAGGTGCCCATTGGTCAATGTGTAGTGAACAACCTTCCCAACAACACACATTTCTTATGTCGTTGTGTGTATACAAACACCTAGTTATCCTAAGAAATCTACATCTCCTAAAATTTGTTTTGGACATCTTTTACATGGAATAGGTTTGCATATGGATCATCACCGTCTATATGATCTGAGTATGAATTTTAGTTTTTTTTCTCTAATTTCATCTTCAGATTTTAAATTTATTTTTTGATCTTATGTTCATGTACATAGGTTACCTTGTTGCTTATGTGTGTCAAACATGTAATTTCACTGAGTTTTAGGAATGGATTCAATGGCATAAAGTATGAAAATCAAATTCTGAACAACAACAACAAAATACATAGCAATCCATCACAATTGATCCATCAACACAGAGTTTTGATGAAGGAGTTAACCCCTCCTGGGCTACATCTGCTTGGTCCAACTTCCATTGCTTGGGCCTCTGTATTAGCTCAAAAGTGAAAACAATTGTTGGTTACATTCACCTACAGCACCTGAAACATACTCCAATGAGTCCATAATGTCAAAATCTATCAGAAATGACAATTCATTCTCTCAATTTGGTCTTCAGTTGATCAAGGCATGGCCTTCCTTCCTGGTGGCCCTAGGCTTCCTTTTTCTTCAAAGTGGAAAAAACGCATTTAGAATTTCTCTTCTGCCTCTGCAACCTGTACCAATGGATTCAGGGCATGCCAATATGCTAGGAATGACTCTTCCTGAGCCAAAATTGTTCAAACATTGCTCAAGATATGCTTCATTCAATTTTTCTAAGAAATCTCCTCCAAATCTGGAGAAGACTCCAAATAAGGTTGCCAATTTTGGAGGTAGCTGCTATTTTGGCGGGTCCACCGAAAATTCTGCTAACTTAACTCTGAGTTAATTAAGGGATAAGCTACAATTAAAAGCAAATTAATGCGCTAAGCATGTTTACAACTAATCCTGGATTAATAAACTTCTTAGCGTATAACATTTAAGATTATGGTATTAAACCCTGTATTAACACATGATCTCCGCTCTTAATAGAACTCTGCGCTGTTGGTTGTGGTGGACTGGTTTCATGGGGGGGGAGGGGGGGGGGGGCGCTGTACTGTGGGGTTGACACCCTTCCAAACCCTCGCCATTGAATTCTTTTAACAATAAATAGATTTTAGGCGCAAAGGTTATTAAGAACCATGGTTGGCCTGATGGTAAGGGCGGACGGTTGGCGCGGGTGAGGTCGTGGGTTCGACCCCGACTCCCACGCATTAATTTTGTTGAAACATATTTATGCTCTTTCCAAAGTTTGAAAATTTTGGCTAACATAAATAATTCGAACTTTAATATGTGTCACCATAGTTTTCTTACAATTTTGGACTTTGTAAAATGTAATTCGCGCCGACATATAAACATTTGGCATATGAATATATGCACCACCATGTCATTAAATACGACCCTCGTAACCTTGAGTTATAGAATTAATATACCACCAAAATAATGCGCTCCAACATGTAAAAAATGAAATTTAATAGACCGAATTTGGACTTGCTCCACCAAAACGGGCACGTGGTGGCCCCTGGTTGCACCCGTCATCGGCCTCTAATTGGCTATCCATCCATATATTAAAAAAAATAAAAATAAAATAAAAAATATATATATATATATATATATATATATATATATATATATATATATATATATATATATATATATATATATATCGAATTCAACCTTAGGAGAAGATCCTTAAAAAAAATTCACTTTCAAACCAAACTGGCGAATCATGTTGTGACACTTTTCACAGTGGCACTGTTCAAATACTGAAGAATATTCCCTGCATGTTTACTGCGTTTCCATGTCATCAACCTGTCACTGTTCCGCAATTTTTTTAGTTGTCTAGGAAAACGAACAACAATCTCTATCTCCTTCATCCTGACTTCGTTTTCGACGAAACGAATTGCATCGAATTCATGGCGACGAGCTCTTCGTTGTCATTCAGTTTCCATTCAATTTTGAGCACTTTAATTTTTGAGCTTTTACATTGAGCACCCAATCACTATACCATTGGCCCTTTTCTCGAGTTGATTCTCATCGAGTGGTCTAGATTTATGTGAGATTTAGATGTCCAAAACACACCTCGAAAGTTCAATTTTTGGAAGTTTGTGAACCACATACACAAAAACGACGACGACGCACTAGCTTGTCCCTAGGATGCATTAATGCAAATTGATGGGTACTCATAATAATAAAATAGTTTCACTTGTAATTGTAAAAGTCATGTAGGGAAAATTTCATTCAAAGGCCTCCTATCTCTATCATCTAATAGTTCTTTTCCACCTTGTTTTTCATGACTCCGCGAAGGTCACACCTCCGTTGGTGTGTGGCATCAGTGAGATTTCGTATCGAGGCGCTCAACTACTCTCTCTCTCAGACTACGCCTCTAGCCTATGTGCTTAGCAGATTCACCTATCAACTTTCCAGAATTAAGTTATCAAGGAAAATCAAACACAATAGCCACTTTCTTACACTTAGCCAGTTATTCAATTAATCTTAAAGTTCACTTAGCCAACAATTCATTTACTTCTTCAAAAAAGGTACCATGAATAATAGCAAAATTGAACCAACAACAATAATGATAAACCAACAGTAAATAATGCACAAGAGTTTACATGGGAGGGGGAACTACCAACAACAAATTCCCCGTTACTTCTTTTATTAAACTTCAAAAGCAAATTATTCAATTAATCTTCAATTTCACTTAGCCAACAGTTCATGTACTTCCTCGAAACGTACCATGAACAATAGCAACAATAAACCAAAAAAGTAATGATAAACCAAGAGTAAAAAATACACAAGAGTTAACATGGGAGGGGAAACTCCCAACAAAAAACTCCCAGTTACTTCTTTTATTAAACTTCAAAACTTCGGTTTATAATATGTTACAACAGTTCATGACTTGGGCCAAGCCTAAATATTTCCGCCACAAAGTCGTCAAGTTCCCATCCTCATGCGTGCAACACTTTAGAAAAACGCCCAAGTCCCAAACACAGTCGAACCCTCAAGCCCAGAACAAAAACCAAAGTCTTGTCCCAACCAGCTCGCATAATGGAGAGCACATATACCTGCAACTCGACGTCTTTTTCCCTCTATTATTTGTTCGTTACCTCAGACCTGTGGTTCTTCTTGTTCATTTGAACTCTGCTTGTCCTACCATATTTATGTGACATATCTTCTATATAAGTGTCACTACCCATTGTTTTCACTCGGGCCGACGAATCTTCATTAGTCAGGCCGAACTTTGTTTTGTCGTGCGGGCACCCCTGCCGTTCAGGCATGCCCATATGCCCAGCACGCAACACCCCTTCGACATGCGAGCGTGCCCAGGGCGCAGGTGTTCCCTTGCTGCGGACCATGCACTAACTATTCGCCTATCGTTTCCTTCCATCGCACGTCGCCAACTCCCCTAACCATCCCAACTATCTCGCTCGTGCCCATCATGTCGATCCCTCTCTCATGTCGGTCCACACTTATCGTACGTCTCACCTGGTTCTTCCCGTCGTATGCGTAGGTTGTGCCGCCGAAAGCCTTCGTCGACTCGTCTGCCCACTTCACTAGATCGTGTGCACGACACCTCACATCTTGTGTTATGCGCCCAATGCCCCGCCTTCTTGCAAGCGTGCCCAGGGCGCACATCCCATCCTTTCCATCGCTCTCCAACACATCCAATCGACTCGAAAACCATATACCGTGCGTTCCCTTCATGCAATTTCACCTTGTGTTAGATGCGCCTACCTTCGTGCAGGCGACCTCGCCCGTACTTCACCATCTTTCGAATGTCGTTCGGCGGGGCCTACTCACATTCATGCAGGCGTCTCATCCCACCACTTCATCTAAGACAACTCGGGCGCACCTCTTGGGCAGACTCCAAGGGCATGACATCCTCGCCCACTTCAAACTGTTGTCGTCCTCGACAACAACTCAACCTAGCAAACTTCTTCGCAAAGTCCAAACTGTTGCAATGTGCTACCAACTGCATTGTATAGGAAGAACCGTGCATATCCCGTCATGCCTGTTGCATGAAATCTTCACCTTCTTCACATGAACGTTCATCAGGGCTCATGTCTTCATACGAGAAAGACTCTTGAATCTCATGGTCATCGGCCATAACTCATCACAATCCTCCGCATTTCTCCAACTCACTGAAGGTCACCCCTCCCAACTTGGTTGCATGCCTCGGTCAGAACTGACATCATGCCAAGCCACTGCATATCATCATGTGAACTTATGTTTCCATACTCCAACTTAACTCCAACACATATCAACACACTGCATGCCCCCACAACTTGAATTAGTTGGGTAGTTAAACCAACTGTCACGTCCAACCCATGAGAATGCACCTTCTCCTGCCTTCGTTGGTCGTTTCTACAACACTTTGTCACATATTCAATCTTCATCGAGAAATCCTCCCATCTTCATGCATCATTCCTTTAACCAATGCTCAATCGTTGTGCCATATCCAAGTCCATGAAGAAACTTCATCTCATCACGAATATGTTTCTCATCAATCTTGTCAAAGGGGAAAGTCTTCACTTGCCTCGTTATCTCGTCCATGTGCTGCCATTGGTCATAGATCAACATCCACATCCATCAAAACGGCTAAGTCTCATTAAGCTCAACCCATGCCTTAAGTGCTCTCACCAGGGCACCTTCTTCGTTGCAACACAATCCAACTCCAAGGCATGTCGCTCCTATCTCATCAGTCCAATCGCTCCTCTCGAACACATCCCATATTGTGCCCATGGTATGCATCCCATACCGCATCAAAGTCCAAAGCTGATCTCCACTCTTAAATGAACTAGATACTCCAAGACCGCCATCCCACGAAGTCTTCATCGGCTACAACTCTCTTCAAGTTCTGCATGTCATCTCAGGCTCCTTCAAACCATGTTCATTTCATCACTTTAGGCAAGCACACTTGTCTTGGTCGTAAGCCCCATCGCAAGTCACCTCTACCTTATCTGTCGCACGAAAAATGCATCCATTTCTTCCTTCAAAACGACCATGGCCTTGTTGTACGAATGTGCCCAACATCCCCATCGGTCCTTCTTCGTAACATCTTCATATGGAATCGGCACATCCATCTTGCGTGACATCCTCGCTTGGCACTTTTGCTCGATGCCCTTATGCGACATCTGCTTGCTGGCACGATTGCTTAACTTCCTTGCATGATGCTTGTCATGGCCTTATCTTCAACTTTAGTCAGGCGACGCTATCGATTGCCTTCCTTCAACAAACATCATCGCAGGTCCCTTCCTTCATCATTGTCTCCCCCATTAAAGGATTGCCAAGAACTTCTCCTTGGCTTTGACGATACACATGAATGAGTCCACCCAAGTTCTATGTTAGGTATTTTTCCTCCAACGTCACCTTCTTTGCTTAATTCCACGAGCCATGTCAGACAATTGGCCAAAACTTCACTCGTCCATCGCATAAGTTCATCATCCTCTACCCTTCTCTCGAGAATTCACACCATCTGCCCCGAGGTCGAATACCACCTGAACAAGTCTTGCATCAAACAATGATTGTTGCTCCAAAATTGAACAAGGACTCAACCCAACCTTCCAAGGGAAAGTTACCTGTCACATTGACAAACACAAGCTTCCTTCGCCCATATCTGCCTAAGAACCAACTTCCAAAGATTTCACCAAAACATAAGTCACTGCAATACTTACTTCATTTGTGTGGCGTTTCTCGAAGGGAGAAACCTCATCTTCCTTGAATGGCTGCGATGTGCATGAATCTGGTTCAACTTTGGCAGGCTTTGTCCCACCAAGCTCTTCCTATTTCGTTAAGTCACTCGCAACACCTTCTTCATACTTGACCATAGGGCCAACTTCCTCTCCATATGCTACAACTTCTTTTTCATCGCCACGATCAGCAGCTTCAACCTGCTAAACCAAACATTCTTCTTCAAAAACAACAAGTGTCAACATGACTAGGCATACCTTATTTGTGATCAAGAACTCCCTTCTCGATCTCCTTCCCAAATGCTTCGATTTTATTCTCAACCTCGGCCCTATTTTCACAAAGTATGCCACATTTCTTTGCCATTTCATTCAGTTCTTCTTCTATGCACTTTATTCTCTTAATGATTCACAAGACCCAATCTTTGGCAAGATTGTGAGGTATCCTTCTTTCCAACCAATTATGTATCATCCCCTTTTAAAAAAATCATTTTTCTCTTTCCAATTTCAACATTCATGATCTCGACTTCCTTCCATTTAAAAAATACCGAGCATTGCTCCAACACTTTTTCCTTGTAGCATTTTAATTGGAAATTCTAAGCCTTTTCTAGTACTCCTTCATGTTCTTTCATAATTTCTGTCATCCTGCTCAGTTCTTCAAGCTCCAACAAGGGTGGAAATCCCCGACAAGAGTATGGGCCTGCATACTCTTCAAGGTCCAAGGAGGGTTAAATTCACAACACCCCCATACGTACTGATGAAATTGGGCAGGATTGAAAAGCTCTGATAAATGAATTATAAAAAGGGGAAAAGACCACCTTAATTGAACAACATAGAGATAGTTGATGAAAGTGGGCAGGATTAAAAGCCTCCGGTGAATGATTAGAAAGGAAAAGACCACTTTATTTGAGCAACGTAGAGATTGTTGAAATCGTGGAACCCCTCCTAATAAGAAAAGATAAAGTCAAAAGTGGTCATCCACTAAATTTTGTTGAAATAATGGAACCCCTCCTAATAAGAAAAGATAAAGTCAAGTCATCCACTAAATTAGATTTTCATAAAGTGGGGTGTGGAAACATGGAAAGGAAAGCCTCCAAGGATAATTATAAGCCCAGATATAGACAAATCCTGTGCATGGGAATATTTAGGGTAGGAGAGCTATGGAGGTTGGGGTAGAGGAGTTTTATATCTGGGGGAAGCTAAAAGGAAATTGTTTCAAAGAAGCACTGGGGATAAATTCCCTCAATTGCAAATACATGTCTCACTTTAGAATATAAATTCCCTTCCCTTAATTGTTTCTCTCAGATGCAAATTCCACTCAATTCCAAATATACATGTCTCACTGTAGAATATAAATTTCCATTAATCGTTTTCCTCAAATGCAAATTCCACTCAATTGCAAACACATGTCTCACTCTACAATATAAATTTCCATTAATAGTTTCTCTCAAATGCAAAACACACAGCTGTGGTCACTCTACAATATAAATTTCCATTAATAATTTCTCTCAAATGCAAAATACAGAACTCTCTGGTTTACTTTGCAATGCAAAATACATAACTCTTTGGTTTACTTTGCAATGCAAAATACAGAACTCTCTGGGTTCACTTTGCAATGTACTTGTTTCAGCGAACATTCCGACTGTGATTTACCCTGTGCTGCCTGCATTTCACTGGAAAACTGCGACCACTCTACGATTTGTACCCACAGGCCTGCATTTCACTGAAAAACTGCGACCACTCTGCGATTTTCATTAGGTTTCGGTGTTGTTAACTCTGGTTTACTTGCACTTCACTAAAAAACTGCCAACATGCTTTGATTTCCATTTGGGTGCGCTGCTTTGATTTCCATTTGGGTTTAGCGTTTGTGTGGAGGCCGCGCGAACGTGAGCCTCCGCTGCCACAAATTATGATGTGCACTCTTTTCGATGGGAGATGCTAGGTAGACCCCCCTAGCACAGTGTTTTAATAATTTTATAAAACAGTGAGCAAGGAACAAGAGATCAAGGGCAGTAAAGAAAAAACGCCCTCCTTGATTCCCATTTATTGAGCAGAAATGGCATAACACCAATGCCTCAGACTTTGCTATAACTGTAGGGGGTGACAATTTCCTAGGGCATAAATGTAAAGAACATAAATTGTTTCAAACCGATGTCTCCCTAAAACGCTGATCTAAAGACAGTCCACACCCGCAATTCCACATACCATCTCTCCTCCTCAGAGATAAAAAACCTTAGAAGCTCCATGTGGGGATCCATAAAGTTCACTCCATGTCTTATCCGACATTTACGAACCCCGAATTTTGAGGTTGATCTAGTTACATCAAGAATTCCAAGGTGATTGTTTTTATTGATAGCGACAACGCCCATGATTTTATTCATAGGAGAGTGGTCAAAGAGACCGTTACGTAGGTAAATCCTCTCCGCGGACAGAGACGATCCCTCTAGCCCTAGGGTGGGTCTAGAAACAAAGGGACACGCTAAAGTGTTGCTTCCTAGTTAATGAATGAACAAGAGACATGGTAGATCGACCTACCCAGAATCCAACGCTGTCATTGTTGCAGAAAGAGTAGTAGCCTCTCGCTCCTGCCTTGGATAATCACAATCTGTTCGCTATTACGCCCAGATACCTGCACATAGAACAAGCAACAAGAACAACATATGACATCGTAGTTTCACTCATAACTATTAATCAATCAAAGAGGGTTAAACATATCGCATTACACAAACATCATAACACAATAGTGGAACCAAACAGTAGTCATGTATATAAATGAATAAAAGGAAGAGTTACAACCGATGCTTTGACATCGCAGTCTCCTCTAGCGGGGTTCAGGCGAAGCGCGTCTCAGATGTTCGTCAGGGATTTCAGACCGGGTGACGGCATAGACTCAAGCTCTCCTCAATGTAATTCCTTCTATCTATCTTCTCTAGTCATTCAGCTATAGTATCAGTTCTCCAAGTTCAACTAGCTTGTACTAAGAGAGATAGCTTCTTTTATAGAGGAAAAGGAGGAGGTTGGGATCCCTACAAAGGTGGGAGGGAGTCCTATCCTTTAAGAGAGTTCCAAGGGAGGTGGAAACTACTAACTAAAGGAGGAAGTCCGTGGTTGTTTCAGTTCAACCACTCCCAATGACTCATCCTCGAGGTGGTTGGAATAGAACCTCCGCCTCTATTTTTAAAAAACATTCCATAAACAGCTTGGCACGGGCGCTTAACTGGGACAAAGCGCCAACTGGCGCGGGCTCAGTGTTAATTTTCCAGCTCGACGGGAAAGTGTAACTGGCTACTTGCACTAAGGCAAAAACAAGGGTTTTTACAGTCCTGCTCAGGGAATTGTCAACAAGAGTAATGATACTCTCATGCAAAGGAATTGTTACGTAGGTAAATCCTCTCTGCGGACAGAGACGATCCCTCTAGCCCTAGGGTGGGTCTAGAAACAAACAGACACGCTAAAGTGTTGCTTCCTACTTAATGAATGAACGAAAGACATGGTAGATCGACCTACCTGGAATCTAATGCTGTCGTCATTGCAAAAAGAGTAGTAGCCTCTTGCTCCTATCTTGGAAAATCACAATACGTTCGCTGTTATGCCCAGATGCCTGCACAGGTAACAAGAAACAAGAACAACATACGAC
The DNA here is from genome assembly GCA_034641835.2 of Pinus albicaulis. Lineage (NCBI taxonomy): Eukaryota > Viridiplantae > Streptophyta > Pinopsida > Pinales > Pinaceae > Pinus > Pinus albicaulis. The sequence continues at coordinate 51,113 of JAXQQM020065691.1, read as the reverse complement.
ATCATAGTTTCACTCACAAATTTTAACCATTCAAAGAGGGCTAAAGCTATCGCATTACACAAACATCATAACACAATAGTGGAACCAAACAGTAGTCATGTATATATAAGTAGAAGGAAGAGGTACAACCGATGCTTTGACGTCGCAGTCTCCTCCAGCAGGGTTCAGCCAAAGCGCGTCTCAGTACTTGTCGAGGGATTTAGACGGAATGAGGACATGAATTCAAGCTCTCCTCAACGTGATTCCTTCTATATATGTTCTCTAGTCATCCAACTATAGTATCAACTCTCCAAGTTTAGCTATTCATCCATTCAGCTAGTTTGTACTAAGAGAGATAGTTTCTTTTATAGAGGAAAAGGAGGAGGTTGGGATCCCTACAAAGATGGGAGGAGTCCTATCCTTTAGGAGAGTTCCAATGGAGGTGGAAACTACTAATTAAAGGAGGGAGTCTGTGGTTGTTTCAGTTCAACCACTCCCAATGACTCATCCTTGAGGTGGTTGGGTTAGAACCTCAACCTCTATTTTTAAAAAACATTCCATAAATAGCTTGGCGCGGGTGCTTAACTGGGACAAAGCACCAATTGGCACGGGCTCAGTGTTAATTTTACAGCTCGGCGTGGGAGTGTAACTGGCTACTCGCGCCAAGGAAAAAACAAGGGTTTTTACAGTTCTGCTCAGGGAATTGTCAACAAGAGGAATGTTACTTTCATGCAAAGGAATGCAGTGATGGTTTTTTCCAGGCATGACACTGCTTATTGGTCACAGAAACGACCCTCCAATGGGCGAGATGGGAATTGAAGGGACAGTGACAAAATGTTGTGTAACAGGAATGAAGTGATGGTTTTTGCAAGGCATTACACTGCTTATTGGTCACAGAAACGACCCTCTAATGGGCGAGATGGGGATTGTAGGGACAGTGAAAAAATGTTGTGTAACAGATGCCCCCTAAAGCATGAGGTATGAGGGAGAGGGAGGGGCGAAATTCTTTATGAGAACGCGTTCGAACCAAAACACCGTTGTCGAAAAACCTGCAATTACAAATACAACTGATATCTCTAATACATGTACATGTGGCATGGGCGCAGCCATCCATGATAGAGTATATATAAAAATTGAGATCCGAGGTATGGACGCAGCCATCCAGTAGTAAGGATCAACAAATAGACTTAGGTATGGTCGCAGCCATCCAATCAAAAGATTCATGTAATAAGTCATAATAATCCATCAAAATCCGCACCCTGGACTTTATCAGACAAAATCCAGGGTCTTGCACTCCATCTCGACCCGAACAAGTACAAATTCAAGCATGCGAATATATGTTTTGAAGTCGAACATGCAAGAAAATTACCTGATTACCAGTCAATGATGAAAGTTGTTAACAAATACGAGAGAAACCACCAATTATTACAATGGCTCTCAAGGTACAACCGGTACAATTCACGGGATGTGAACAATGATCTGGCGTCGAACATCCGCAGAATCACTCGATCGAAGGCTAATGATGTGGACCTTGCGTCGAATGCGAAAAACCTGCCATTAAGGCATGCAGGCTCCAAGGTACCAGAATATATTCTCTCGATCAAATTCCTGGATAATGAGTTGAATTCAAAAGGAAGTGACCTGATCGAAGGTGGGCCATAAGGTTTCCCACATCATCGATACGACACAGAGGAACATGATAATGATGAATCAGGACCAACAGAGAATCAGAGGGAGGTTGAAAACTGCAGAGGCAAACTTCTCTTGAACATATCAGCAGCACGACACTGGATTTGGCAGTTTTTGACATGAAAGGATCTGAGGTCATGACGACGTGGCAAAGAGCAGATGAGAGGTCAAAAGAGATTACCCAAACCCATGGAGGCAAAAATGACGAAATGAGATGTCCCCAACCCGACACGAATGCAGACAAGTGCCATGTTCAAGAGCGACATACTGCCAACATAAATAACACTTAGTGTCATTTTCCCCCACCATTTGTGGCGAGTACCCCAATTATTTTTAAAACAAGCTTGAAAGGGATAGCATATGCTTGTTCTGTAAGTTTTTCCTTCCGAAAAATGCATCCTAGTACATTTTACGAGCCCTAGGAAGGAGGAACTCGAGTAACGTCATGGTGACAAAATCTGATGTCATCAGTGTTTAATGAGTCTGACAAAGGTAGAACTCGGCATCTTTTCATGTTTAGAGAGTTTGAAAAGAAGGCGGAAAAGAAAACTCCAGCAGTCCCTTTTCGTAGGTAGTCTCATAGACCTGAAAAGGTAGAAAACTGTGTCTGCGAGAACCTCTTAGTCACAAAAGGCTAAGGTATTCATTTTTTGTAAATAATCCATCCCAGCCCGAAAAAGGGTTAAACGTAAATTGGGTGGATATCGTTTCACAGCCATTTAATGAGTTCAAAACGACAAGAATCTCGGTAATCTTTTCAATTTTAGAGAGTCAGAAAAGAGCTGAAATATGACTCTAGTAGTGACTTTTTCGTGTTTTTACCGAGTCCGAAAAGTATAAAATTTAACTCGTTACTTCATCACTGTCACACATAAAAACCTGTTGCTGCACAAGAGACACGTGTAAAACCCAATTCTCGAAAATAATATAATAAAATAATCAGAAAATATGACTTAAAACCTAATTAGGGTTGTGAAAAAGTTATCAAATGCCAAAAATGGTAAAAATAATTACTTTTCACTTTTTACCTCTTGTGGAGCAATAGTTACCCATTTCACTGTGCAATCTTGCGGCGACGATAGCGGACAATCCAGTAGACCAATCTCAAATCCGTCAGTTCCAGGTAAGAGCCAAGATCCCTCTTGTCATTTCAAGTCATTTCTTACTATCTACAATTTCAAATTTTGAATTATCGGGGAAGAAATGTAAATACTAGGGCACGGTGGTCGGCGCGAGTTTCGGGCACGGAGTCGCGCCAACTGCCCAATTTTCTACACTAGGGCGCGCTAACGACGCAAACCATTTTTATGTAAAATGTTAATAAAAAAACCCAATTATTCACAAATTTAAGATTCAAACAGGGCTAATACCACTCATATGAATGTGTTTGCAGGTAGAAAGAGAGAAAATGGTCATAGAATGGAAAGAACAGGAACATAGAGAAGAAGACGAGTTGGCCATAGACAATGAGAGAGTCATGGAAGCTCTCAAAAATTGTGGTCTGAAAAAATTCTTCCTAACGCCATGTCTCCGAGCCCAACCAGAGTTATTACAGTATCTGATCAGTATATGGGATGAAAATCAAGAGAAGTCTGTGGTTGTTTCAGTTCAACCACTCCCAATGACTCATCCTCGATGTGGTTGGAATAGAACCTCCGCCTCTATTTTTAAAAAACATTCCATAAACAGCTTGGCGCGAGCACTTAACTGGGATAGAGCGCCAACTGGCACGGGCTCCGTGTTAATTTTCCAGCTCGGCGCGGAAGTGTAACTGGCTACTCGCGCCAAGGCAAAACCAAGGGTTTTTACAGTCCTGCTCAGGGAATTGTCAACAAGAGGAATGTTACTCTCATGCAAAGGAATTGTTACGTAGGTAAATCCTCTCTGTGAACATAGACGATCCCTCTAGCCCTATGGTGGGTCTAGAAACAAATAGACATGCTAAAGTGTTGCTTCCTTGTTAATGAGTGAATGAAAGATAAAGAAATCCTGAACCAAAGACAAAGACACCTTTATTTAGTTTTAATGAGCATCACATTGCTCCGGAACCACACAAAGAAATCCGCCAATGATTTCAACTAATTATTTCAAAACCACTAGGGGGTAAAATTTACCAAAGAAATTTCACAGGAATAGAAATGCAAATACTAGTGCAATCATTTCACTCAATTGCAAATACATGTCTCACTGTATAATATAAATTCCCTTCCCTTAATTGTTTCTCTCAGATGCAAATTCCACTCAATTCCAAATATACATGTGTTATTGTATAGAATATAAATTTCCATTAATCGTTTTTCTCAAATGCAAATTCCACTCAATTGCAAATACATGTCTCACTCTACAATATAAATTTCCATTAATAGTTTCCCTCAAATGCAAATACAGAACTGTGATCACTCTACAATATAAATTTCCATTAATAGTTTCTCTCAAATCCAAAATACAGAACTGTGAACACTCTGACTCTGTGGTTTACTTCGCAATGCAAAATACAAAACTCTGTGGTTTACTTTGCAATGCAAAATACAAAACCCTCTGGGTTCACTTTGCAATGTACTTGTTTCAGCGAACACTCCGACTTTGATTTACCCTATGCTGCCTGCATTTCTTTGGAAAACTGCGACCACTCTACGATTTGTACCCCCAAGGCCTGCATTTTACTGGAAAACTGCGACCACTCTGCGATTTGTACCCCAAGCCTGCATTTCACTGAAAAACTGTGACCACTCTGCTATTTTCATGCATTTCACTGAAAAGCTATGACCACTCTGCTATTCTCATTAGGTTTTGGTGTTGTTAACTCCGATTCACTTGCACTTCACTGAAAAACTGCAAACATGCTTTGATTTCCATTTTGGTTTAGCATTTGTGTGGAGGCCGCGCGAACGCGAGCCTTCGTTGCCACAAATTATGACGTGCACTCTCCTCGATGGGAGATGCTAGGAAGACCCCCCTCCCAAGTGCAATGGAGGTGGCCTTTCTAGGCCATCGACCTTCCTGATCATCGATCGACCCCGCCCAGGTAAGTATGTTTTCTACCTTCCCAAATTTACCCTCTATACTCCTCCCTTTCATTACTTCCATCGCCACTTTGCATGTGGGACATATCCATACATACTATATCCTAATCCAAAATTAAAACACCCTATGATTCCTCTTCCATATTTCATCCCTAATTATTATTCTTCTTCTTCTCATGTTCATACTATGTCTCATGATTCAAAGTGGTACGTAGTATGGCTTTCACTAAGGTTCAACCCCCATTGCTAGTGTTAGTGCTTCTGCCTACCATTGTGGATGTGCACCTACATATGCAATAATTGTTCGGGTTAGGTGAGGGGTTTTGGCAACCTTAGCCCCGGGGATTTTCTTAATCAGTTAAGCTATATGCCAAACCAAAGAAATGTTGTGAGTGGGGAGTTCACACGTTCAAATTAAGGTCTCTTGCACCCAGCAGTTCACACCAGAAAAAATTTGCAGGATCCCCCCCCTTCTTCCCCATAATAGCTGGATGAAGAGCGGTGTCAACCACTAGTTTAGAGAGCGAGAGAGCGAGAGATGACACAAAAAACTATGCATTGCCGAAGCAACCACAACAAGCAAATCCCACTGAACAAGAACAAACATAAGCACAAATTCTAAGCCCCTATAGCTTGGCAAGTCCCAAATTAATGGAGCCATATAAATTAAAGGGCTGCCAAACGCAGATAAGCACGAATCCATAATAAGCATTAAAACACTTACTTCATCATACATCTCAAGATGCTAAAATTAAAAAATAATCATAAGAATTAACTAAATTATAACTGTATTTGAATAATAGTAATAATTATTATATATACGTTATTAAATATTAAAAAAAATATGTGACAGAACTCTTAATCGTGGAGATTCTTAATCTCTAAATAGGCTAAATTGTTACAATACCACATATCCAAAAAACCATAACAAAGGCCCACTCGCCAAAAAACAAAGGTAACTTAAAAAAAGGGAGAGCGCCATCACAATCAATAGTATGCCAAGACTCGAAGTAGCCTAAAGCTAAAAATCAAGAAGTGGATAATAAATTAAAAGGGAGGAAAAGGGGGAGTCGAAAGTAAATTAAGGATGAGACTCGGACAACTTCAAGATTTCGGCAGGAGCAAGAATGAAAAGTTGTAGTGGCTTTCGAACTTATGGATACTTCCAACTCAGTGTTTTAATAATTTTATAAAACAGTGAGCAAGGAACAAGAGACCAAGGGCAGTAAAGAAAGAACGCCCTCCTTGATTCCCATTTATTGAGCAGAAATTGCATAACACCAATGCCTCGGACTTTGCTATAACTGCAGGGGGTGACGATTTCCCAGGGCATAAATGTAAAGAACATAAATTGTTTCAAACCGACGTCTCCCTAAAATACTGATCTAAAGAGAGTCCACGCCGGCAATTACACATACCACCTCTCCTCCTCAGAGATAAACAACCCTAGAAGCTCCATGTGGGGATCCATAAATTTCACTCCATGTCTTATCCAACATTTACGAACCCCGAATTTTGAGGCTCATTTAGTTACGTCAAGAATTCCAAGGTGATTGTTTTTATTGATAGCGACAACGGCCATGATTTTATTCATAGGAGAGTGGTCGAAGAGACCCGTTTTTATGCATGTGTAATGCATAGATTTCAGATTATGATAGTCGATGGAGGCATACGATGAAACGTGTAGGAACGCGTGAAAATAGGACACTATTGGAACAAATCTCACAGGTTTTCCATTGAAATGTTGAGTTGTGGTGTAGTTCTTGGTGCAGAAAGGTTGCTCACTTTCGGTCCTGTTACAATGGACTTTAAGGAATTATACACGAGCATAAACAATGAAGTGCATAAGCACACTCAAAGCGATTAATCCTAACTCTCCTGAAATCATCAAATGTCACAGTACAAAGAAGCTGTTGAAGAAATGCCACTCCAAGATTATTTCCAAATTCAATTCCATACAAGTTATGCATAGTTCCCCCTGAAGAGATCCCACCCCCCCGATTTGCATAAGGTCCTAATTATTCCTCCATAGGTATTTGAAACACCCCATGTATTACCGCATCCATGTGGTGAGCATGATAGGGTATCCCCTTGCCTTTAGGCAATCAAACCACGCGGTGTGTGTCCTTATAGATGCCTATTTGCATAAAAGAATGAAACATGAAGGATCATTCAAGAACTAATAGAGGTTAGAGTCATGCATCCTAGTATTAGGCCCTGCTCATTACCTGTGGTCATCGTATTTAAGAAATAAGGTAGTTAGCACATTTTTCTCGATTATTGCACTATCGATCAGTTGACCCTTGAAGACAAATTTCCCTTTCGAGTTGTCGATGATCTCGTAAATGAGCTTCATGGGGCACAATATTTTTCACTAAATTGGACCTATGCTTAGGATACCACCAAACACAAATGAAGGAGGTGTACATCCCTAAAGGAACTATTTGCACACATGAATGTCATTGTGACGTTTTAGTGTTGCCCTTTGAACTTTGCAATGCTACGTCCACCTCTAACAACCCCATGAACAAGATTCCCTGACCCTTCCTGCGCAGTTTTGTGCCTTTATTATTTGACGATAGCTTGATCCATAACTAAAACTTGGGATTCTCACGCAAAATAGGTCGATAGAGCCTTGTAAACTCCCTGACGACCACCATTTGTTCCTTTAGCATTCCAAATACGATTTTAGGGCCTTAAATTTTGAATACTTGGGCCGCATTATTAGCCAAGAAGGGGTGCAAGTTGACCACAAAGCAAGTTTATAGGTGTGTATGATTCAGGGGCATCCGTAAAAAGTCAATTGGCCTAAAAGGTCAATTTATTTTTACTAGAGGAGTCGATCCCTCAATGTGTGCGATTATTAGGATAGATTATAATTATTTTTGTTATTTATTGCCATTTAATTCGTTTAAAATATATGTTTGTTCAGTTAGTTTTCGATAGAGAAAAATTAGATAATTCGGTCTTGTTTCCTTAGATTTGGAAAGACCTTGCATATGTATATTAGTGTTTTCAAATTAAAAAAGGCCAAGTGAGGGCGAGAAGGATTATAAGTGTTTTAAATTTGTAGGGTTCATCGTTTCGACTCCCTGTGTGAACCGTGTGGAATGGTTCGACTAGTTTTCTTTATTTATTCTTATGATCGATGCCATTAGAGTGGTGTCATAAGGGGTTATGTGGATGTGTCTTAACCTTTGGAAAATCCTTGTAATAATCCCGCAACGAAAATTTTCTCAAAATGGAGCGAAAGAAGGTCGAGACTTAGTTTATCTTTGAAATGCGCAGGAGTTCGTTAATTGGTAGAAACATAATCAACTCTCGTCATAACAAAATGTCGTCTCGTGACGAGCTTTAACAGGAATACCATCCATAAATGTGTGGAATCATACCTCGGGTTTATTTGCAATGATTTCCTTGGTGTGTGTGTGTGTGTGTTGTAGCCAAAATGACATTCATGGTGTTGTTTAGGTGGCGTTTATGATGTAGTGCAAGTATCCTATTAATTGCATCCCCACGGGGAATTTGTTATGTAAGCCCTAAAGGAATGAAAGCCCAAAAAATATGGGAATTTCAAGACCACTTTAGATTGTGTTGGGACATGACATTGTGATACCCATGGAGGCATTATAAGGATGTGCATCATTCTATTGACATTCAGTATTATGATAACTAAAGAAGTATTGCGAGGCCACATAATAATGGTCTGCCCACATGTTAAGACATAGATCCTCCTCTTGTGGAAAAATACATTAGGAGTTGGATGTGAATCTGATCATACTTCATGGATGGATCCTCCCCTTACGTTGATAGCTACAAGAAGTTCATTGTGACCATGTTTATGACCAGGGACTTCCCTCGTAGGGGTGAAAAGGGTTGGCTTGTTTGTTACTCTCGCACCCCCACCTTCATATGGAGGAGAGTTGACCTAATGGTGTTTTATAATACATGGAGTAGTTGTTGAGCTCCAAAGATGTTCTTTCTTCTACCACATTCCACTCCATTTCGTTTGTCCATTATTAATCACAGGCTTAAATGATCAGTAGAATTAGTTAAAATTGCTTTAAGAATGAATATCATGACTAACTTGCTATGTTTTTATGATTTTGTCATTGTAGTACTTTTTGAACTAGATCTAGCTACAGAATGCAGACATTCTGTAGCTAGTTTCCGATTCTGCAGCTGTCTTCATGTCTACGCAGGTTCCAGGTGTCATCTTGGAGAAAAACACATATGGGCGTATTCCACATCATTCCCTCATCATTTTTTGCTCTCCATGAATTTTGAACGGAATTCTGTAGGCCGTTATGTACGTGGGAACTCAAACTAGGAAAGAGACTCCTAATAGGACAAGGACAGTCCAGATGTCCTTAATTCTATTACGTGACCACCATCAGAGTCCTAGTTTGGTTTTTATTTGGAAAGATAATTATCCCTAGGTTATCTCAAGACAGTTATGTAATTTTGATTATAAATATGGCTCGGGAAACCGAGGGACAAGGTTAGATTTTGTATTTGACTGCTAGATTTTAGAAGTACGAAAAACACTCTGTTTTGAAGTAATTTCTCTCTAATGCAAGAAGTATTACTTTATTGAAAGCACTGAGTCAATCTTGAAGTAGATTTTGCGTGCTACTCCGGTGGTAGAGGGCCCCTGCCTCCTGAGCAGCCTTGTTTATACAGTTTAGATAAGTATTTTAGTCTCGTTTTTTTTCATTTCGAGCTTAAGCACGTTTCTGAAGTTTATGTTTCATGCTGGTTTACATTGATCATCACAGCTAGACTTACTCTTATAAACTCTTCCAAAATATCATCACGATGAATAAGGCATAGCTGTGGTGTTGTAGGTTTTAGTTGCATTTACTTTCTAATTTTATGATTTATGCTTGTTTATACTAAGTGTCACAACCGGTCTTACTCCTACAAACTCTTCCAAAACATCATTAACAATGAATAAGAAACAACTGTGGTATCTTAGATTTTAATTATATTTGCTTTCAAATCTTATGTTTATGTTCAATTGCACTGAATAATACAGCCAGAATTGTTTTTACAAACTCTTCCAAAATATCATTCACATTGAACAAGATGGGCTGTAGAATTCCAATAGACTAGCTGCATGTTAGTTTAGTCATAACACTCTGGAGGATGATTTCATTTAGTTTAGCTCGGTCACTACATTTCAAGTTTGATAATGGCATTTTAATTTAACTCTGTTCACTGTACTTCAAGTAGATTAGTAGCATTCTAGTTTAGTCTTAGCTCACTGTATTAGCATTCCAGTTTAGTTGTTATCCATTTCATTTTAAATTGTATTAGTTGTTAAATTTAGATACCACGGTCTTCATTATTTACAAAAACTTCTTTTGTTCCAACCTCATATTAATACATAATCATCTGGATAGAAGCTAGTATCAGTCTAAGGCCTGGAGTATTTTGCAACCTTTTTACCATTTCACAAATAAGTCTTTTCTCAAGGACCATTCTAAAAAGAAATCTATAACTTTTGAGTGAGGCCTAGTGGTGCTAAATTGAGTTGCAGAAAAGAATTAGAAGTTAGTTTAGAGTGAAAATCTTATTGTGCTACAAATGTTCTTTTCCAAATATGTTCCAATAAACCTTTAATCATGGATGAGATGTTGTAACATTGTAAGTTGATTGTTTATTTAGGAGAACTTCATTCACACTTAACTTGTCCATTTCTCAAGCTCTTCCAAGACATTTTTAATGAATGAATTGGATAAGTTCAAGCTCATGTTGTGATTTATTTCCTTGCAATGAAGTCATTATCAAGCTTTGCATTTGTTGTTTGCTAGCCATAGTTTAGGCTTTGTTATGTTTTAGTATTTTCATTTGTTGTTTGCCATCCATAGTTTAGGCCTTGTTCTGCTTCAATATAACCAATAGCTTCTTTTCACCAGCATTAGTTCTTTCCCTTTTCAAACATAAAACCATAAAACCAAAAACATCAGAAAACACTAAACACAACGTAGTGAGAAACAAATACCTAGGCACATATAGTGCACCACACTTCAATAGTTTACCAACCCTGGTTGACAATTAATGAACTCAATTTAGGAACACTAGGTTGAGCACAAACATTTTGGCGCCGTTGCCGGGGAAGTGTAACTAGGTAGCCTTGTTTCTTAACTCCCAAAAACAATGATATGCGTAGAGAGAGAGACTCAAGGGGTAGATTCATAAGAAGCAGAAGCAGAAGTTTGATTCCTAGAACACCACTTGTTTCATCAAGGCCTAGAGCCAGCACACCTCCAAATCAGACCCACATTCAATCCTTTACTGATCCTAGACTTCTAGAAGACTTAAGATCAGATATTCCATTAGAAAGACCTTCCACTTCATCCACTAAACCTGTCTTAGAAGAAGATTCAAGGACCCCTACTAGAGACACAAACTTTTCCACTTCCACAGAAGAATCAACTATGGCAGAAGAAGGGGAAGGAGGAGTCTTTAATGGAGAACACACATTATTTGGAGGGGGTAGAGGTAGAGGTAGAGGAGAAATGGGAAGCTATTTTGGGTTTCCTATAGTAGATGAAGAAATCAATACAATTATGAAAAACATTTCACCCTCTGTCCTTCCAAACTTCTATGGACTTAAAACTAAAGATCCTGAAACCTTCCTATTTGAATTTGAAGTCCTATGTAGAACTTATGACTACTTACAAGATGCTCAAAAACTTAAACTTTTTTCTTCAACATTGAAAGGAGCAGCATTGAAGTGGTTTATGAGTTTGATCAATAGTTCTATTAGGACATGGGAAGACATGAAACAAGAATTTCTAGAAAGGTATTTGGATTATTGTATGCCAGTCAATCATAAGGAGGAAGTGTTCAAGATGATACAAAAAGAGGATGAAAACCTGGAAGATTTGTTGGAGAGATTTCATTACAACATCAAAAGAGCAAAAATGGAAAAATTAGACCAAGACACCTTAAAAGCTCTCTTGTTGAAGACAATTAGGGATGAATGGTTGGATATCCTTAACATGATGGGAAAAGGGGATATATCTCAGCTCACATTACCTGAAATATCTGAGTTATGTATCAACCTTTCAAGAGGAAAATCTAAAATTGTGAAAGGACCAAGAGACCCTGCTCTTGCAAGGGTAAGTAAGTCTGCTTCTGGGACAGTAAGTAGGGCAGAGATAGGGCATATGCTTGATGAATTCAAATCTGACATCTTAGGGAGTCTTAGTGAACAAATAGACACCCTTAAATTACAAAACAAGCAAAAAGCTGAATCTGATGCTTTAGCAATCTTTTGTCCCAAATGTAGAAAGAAGCATGCCTTGAGAGAATGTCCTTTAGATGAAAAAGTTGTAGAGACCTGTGTAATTTGTTCAGAAAAACATGAGACCAAGAGTTGTCCTTCACTTCCTGGTCTTAAAGCTGTCTTTCAAGAAGATACTCCTACAAGTTCCATAGAATCTCTCAATTTTGTCTCTAGAAGGCCTTAGCAAGGACCTCAAACACAAGGATTCCATGATCAAATGTATAACCAACCTCCACCAAATTGGAATTCTTGGCAGCAACCTTGGCCCCAATTTCAAAATCAATCTCAAGCTTGGGCACAAGGAGCACAAAATCCCTATGGAAGATACTCCCAGTACTATCAATATCCACCATCCTATTCCCCATACCCACATTTTCCTCCTCAAAATCCTCATCCTCAAAATCCACAACATCAAAATCAACCACTCCCCTTACCATTTCCTCAGAAATCAAATCAGTTGCTTGCTCAATCCATACCAAACCCCAATAATAAAAATCCTCAGAACACATACATGATAGAAGGCCAACAGTTTCCAACTTATTTAATTACTCCTCTAGACCTTAGTGATGTTCAACTTAGGTCTGGAAGAATACTTGAAAAGAGGAAACCTTCCGTGATCATACAAGAACAAGATAACTCTGAGGAAGACTCTCTACGGGTGAATAAAAGTCTTGAGGAAGACACATCTTTTCAAGACCCAAACACTGAAAAATTAAAGCAAAAAGATCCAATAATTTCAACTCCTGTATTAGAGCAACCATCCACATCTACTTCTATACCTCCCTTTCCAAAAAGATTACAAATTGATAGAGGTGTAGAAAAACAAATTATGGTGCCTAATTATGATTTCCTAGATGAGCTGAGAAATGTTTGTATTAAGATCCCATTATTGCAAGCTATCAAGGAAATTCCAATCTTAGAAAAGACAATAAAGGAGTTGAGCATGAAGAAAACAGGAAAAAGAATAAGAGAGACAAAGAAAATTCAACTGGCAGGAAAAATAGCAGATATCATGATGGGTAAGATTGCTATTCCAAAGTATCTAGACCCAGGAAATCCAGTTGTTAAAATTCACATCAATGGAATTGAGATCCAAAACACACTCATTGATTTAGGAGCAATAATCAATATCATGAGTAGACAAATCATGGATAAACTGAAACTTCCTAATCTTCTCTTTACACCCACATTATTACAATTAGCAGACAGATCTGTGATCAAACTTGATGGGGTAATAGAAGACATTCCAGTGTCCCTAGATTCTTGGGAGTACCCTGTGGATTTCATGATCCTAACTCCTAAGAATAATCTAGGAGGGCATCCAATTATATTAGGAAGACCTTGGTTAGCTATAGCTGATGCTTTCATTAGTTGTAGATCCGGTGATATGTACATCTCTGATGGTAGTTCAACTAAGAAATTCACTTTGTATCCTCTAGCAAGGACAATTACAGATTTAGATGATACTCAATGGATAGAGGATGAAGAAGACTTACAACCTCTCTTCACAATTTCAGAAATTAGTGAAGATATTCAAATTCTAAATACTTTAGAAAACTTTGAATCCTCTTCGGAACATAAACATGAACAATTTCAAGAAGAATCCAACATTGAGTTTTTTTCATCAAGGCAGATGTCTCTCTATTCCATGGATAAATTTGGCAGCTCTACAATTGAGATATTTTTAGGCAAAACTTTAAACATAAACAAGAACCTAGAAAAATCTCAACAAGAAGAGCTAGTCAAAATTTTACAGAGACATTCTTCTGCATATGCATGGGAGTACATTGATATGAAAGGGATAAGCCCCAAGACTTGCACTCATCACATCTACATAGAGGAAAATTGTAAACCAATCAGACAACCTCAAAGACAGATGAATCCAAATCTTAGGGAGATTGTTAAAGAAGAATTGCAGAAATTGTTGAATGTCAATTTTATCTATCCTATTTCAGATAGTCAGTGGGTTTCTCCTTTGGTAATTGTGCCAAAGAAAAATGGTAAATGGAGGGTATGTATTGACTACCGAGAATTAAACAAAGCTACTCTTAAAGATCATTTTCCCCTACCTTTCATAAATCAGGTGTTAGATACCTTAGCTGGCAAAAAGTACTTCTCATTTCTAGATGGGTTTAGTGGTTATAATCAAATTCAAGTAGCACTTGAGGATCAAGACAAAACCACATTTATTTGTCCTTGGGGTACCTATGCTTACCGAGTATTGCCATTTGGATTATGCAATGCACCTGCAACATTTCAAAGGGTAGTATTAGGAATTTTTTCAGATCTAATACATGATTGTGTAGAGGTATATATGGATGATTTCACAGTTTATGGAAACACATTTGAAGAAGCCTTAGTAAACTTGGAAAAAGTCTTAAAAATATGTAAAGAAGCAAATCTTTCACTTAGTCATGAGAAGTGTTTTATGATGTTTACTGAAGGAATTGTTTTAGGACATCACATTTCAGGGGATGGGATTAGAGTTGATGAGTCAAAAGTTGAAGTCATTTCTAACTTATCTATTCCAAGTTGTCAAAAAGATGTTAGGAGTTTTCTTGGATTTACAGGGTATTATCGAAGATTTATAGAAAACTTCACCAAGATAGCATCTCCACTCTTCAAATTACTTACCAAAGACTGTGATTTCAAATGGAATTATGATTGCCAGTTAGCCTTTGAGACCATGAAAACAAAAATTTCTAAAGCACCTATTTTAAGGGGACCTAACTGGAAGTTACCTTTTCATATTTCAACAGGTGCCTTAGATACAGCTCTAGGGGCAGTATTGGGACAAAAAGACCTGATTCCTTATGCCATCTACTATACCAGTAAAAATTTGACTCCTGCAGAGTTAAACTATACTGTAACTGAAAAAGAGTTTTTAGCTATTGTTCATGCCATAAACAAATTCAGACATTATATAACAGGCTATGAAACTTTTGTTCACACAGATCATTCTGCAATTAAATACTTAATGAACAAATCAATTACTAATGACAGAGTCATAAGATGGTTATTGCTTTTACAAGAATTCAACATTACCATTCTAGATAGGCCTGGAAAACAAAACACAGTAGCTGATTTCCTATCTAGACTCCAAAACATCAAAGATGACACTCCAGTTGAAGATCAATTTCCTGATGAATATCTTTTTGCAATTTCTACCCAAACTCCTTGGTTTGCTGACATTGCTAATTATTTAGTTTCAGGAAAATTTCCTTCAATAATGAATGAAAGAGATAAAAGAAAAATCATTTATGACAATGCAAAATATTAATGGGTTGCTAATGAGTTGTACAAGACAGGTCCATATTTTATCATTAGGAGACGTGTTCGGGAAGATGAGATGCCTGAGATTCTCAAAGCATGTCATGATGAACCTTGTGGCGGACACTTTGCTGATAAAAGGACAGCCTATAAGATCCTTCATTTAGGATATTATTGGCCATCCTTGTTTAAAGATGTTAAAGAGTATGTCAAAGGGTGTGACAGTTGCCAAAGGGTAGGAAAACTTTCTCCTTCAGGTGAGATGCCATTACAACCTCAGGTACATATTGAACCTTTTGAAAAATGGGCTTTGGATTTTGTAGGACCTATTAGTCCTCCATCAAGACAAAAGAGATATATATTAGTTTGCACTGATTATGTTACCAAATGGGTAGAGGCCAAGCCATTACTTTTTGCTAATGAAGCATCTGTAGTTAATTTTCCTTTTGAGGATATTTTTACTCGTTTTGGTGTCCCAAGGGAAATTGTTACAGATCAAGGAGCTCAATTTACATCAAGGCTAGTGGAACAAATGATGGAGAGGTACAAAATCAGGCATAGAAAATCTACTCCTTATCATCCACAAGCAAATGGTCAAGTGAAATCTACTAATAAGGTCATTGAAGGAATCCTAACAAAGACTGTTCATTTACATAGAAGAGATTGGGTAGATAGGCTTCCTGAAGCCTTGTGGGCCTATAGAACTACATGGAGAAACACAACAGGCCATACTCCTTATGAACTTGTTTATGGAAAGCAAGTTTTGTTTTCCATAGAGTTCCAGATTCAAACTTTCAAAATGGCAGTTCAGCTAGGACTTGATCTATCAGAGGCACAAAAGCACAGATTGGAGCAGATTAATGAATTGGATGAGATCAGACAAGATGCAGTTCAGAAAAAAAAGTCTAGTCCAATAGCAAAGGACTAGATGGCATGACAAGTACATCAAGGAAAAGAAGTTCAAGGAAGGTGACTGGGCTCTCTTGTTTGATTCAAAGTTCAAGGATTTTCAAGGTAAATTCCAAACACATTGGCTTGGACCATATGAAATCATAAGAATTTTTTACAATGGAGCAATAAAAATCAGGACAATAGATGAAGAGAAGGTCACTTTTCTTGTGAATGGTCATAGATTGAAGTTGTATCATAAGCCACTCTCAAGAGAAGAATTTGTCAAGAAATTCCAGGAAAGCAGTGATATGAAGTTAATGAAGAAGATTTTTTCTTCTTCATCAACTTAAGTGAATTTTCTGAAGTCAGATATTGGAAAAAAAGGAAAAAAAAGTATAAACATGAAAACCAATCACTGATTGGCATGTTTATACAGAAAAGGTGGAGTGAAAATCAGAATCTTTCTGACACTCTAGCTTTTCAAATCTGTTCTTTCTGCAAGTAGTTATTAAAAAATCATAAGTGCAGATCCATTTCACTTATGGTCCATTTCATTCATTCATCCACATTTCATTCACTTCACTCCATGGTCCACCTCATTTTCATTCCATATTTTTAAAGTTTGATGTTTTTCTGCAATTGAATAATACATATCATGAATTGCAGGCCACTTCTCATACTTCACTCCATTTCATAAGATGTGATCCATTCCACTCCATTACTCACTTCATTCATATCCCATTACACCATATTTTATTATCCATCCTCACTCATTCCATACAACATTCCATTCATGCTCCAAACCATTCCATTTCATGTTTCAAGTCTTCTACAGGTACATTCTGCAGCCAGTTAGACATTCTGCAGCCAGACAGACATTCTGCAGCCAGAGATCCTGAAGGCACTGTCTAGTAATCACCTGATCTGCAATAAAATGATCCTGCATATCCATGACAACAAGCAAAATCAAGAAGGTTATGAAGACTCAAAAATTAATGATTTTCAAGAGAGAACAAAGCATATGAAGAACACAAAAAAATCAGAGGAAAGGCAAAGGTAAAGTTCTGATTATAATGACATATCATGAAAGATTTTAGTATAGTTAAGTTATGAATAATTCAAAAAGTTGTTTTAATTAATTTTGTTGATCATGCCTAACCAACCTCTCGCAAAAACTTTGGATAAAACTCCTTCTATTCCACCATTTCAAATCCCATATTCGATCATCATTTAAAAATCTAAACGGTTAAAGTGCTGAAGTGATTGGATTAGTCACGTCACTAGGCCAAAGCATTTAATGATGATTTCAAATTTGTTACAAAATATCTCTGCGGTCTTTTCTACCGTGATATCCTTCAACTCATATACATCATCCTCACCTCATTATATTCATTCCGCAATCACTCCATATCATTCTTTCCCGTAGCCAATTTTTAACCATTCTGGTCTGTGAAACAGAGGCATCTATGTAACAACCATTGTCACCGTGAACAGAGGAGCAACAATTTGAAGGTTGGAAAGAGGAGTTATGGGTCTTATAGTGAGGACTGAACCAGTTGGCACTAAGTACTTGGAAGGTTATCCTCAAGTCAGAAAATGTTACAACAAGCAGGGTGGTTGTAATTCTTTGAAAAATTCAATGGGTTTCACAAAGAGGTGACCAAAACGTTTGCAAGATCCTTCAAAGGAACTGAGGTTGAGATAGGAGATATTAAATTCACCATTACAGAAGCTTCCATTGCAGAAGCAACTAAATTGCACAGACAAGGAGAAAGGTGGTTCAAGAATAGAGAATTTCATAACGAAGCATGGAAGCAGATACTCAAGTCACCAGGTATGGATGTTACCATTTTTAAAAAGGGTATCCCTAGCTCTGCACTAAATAACAAATGGAGGAACATGTTGCTTATCTTGCAAAAATTCATCACTTGTGAAGGAAGATATGGTACTTTCTGTCTATCATATTCGGTTGATAATGCATTTCTTAGAAGAAGAACTCAATTTGCCTTTTTTCTTGCTTCATAGTTTAAAGAAAATGGCCTCAAGTGTTCAAAAGAGAGTTCAATTTCTAAAAACAACCTTATACCACCATGGTTTAGTCAAAATTTTGATTGAACATCATTTGAGCAAAATGGGAGATAATTGGGAAGAGTTCTTAGTGAGAAATCACTTTGAGGAACCCAAGGAACCTCCACCTGAAGACAAACCTACAAAAAGAAGCAGAAGATGGAAAATCTCCAAAACTGAAACTGGTAAAACAATACAAGAAAGCAGTGAAGAAATGATTTCTGAGAAATTGACTCAGATTAAGAAGCAGCTTAAGAAAGAGAGGATAAAAAGAAAATTTTCCAGAGAGAAAGGAGAAGGGCCATCTCAACCGAGAAGGAGCCACAGACTTAGAGGGATACTAAAGAAAACAAAGGTTAAACAAACTGGAGTCATAAACATAGAGGACGAAGAAACACCTATTGAGGAGGATTTTGATGAAGAAGTTCCAGAAATTGACCCAGCACAGCAAGAAATTTACAACTATGTTGAAACATTAGAGAGGAGAGCTTCAGAATTTAGAGACAGAACCCCTAGCCCACCAAAGTCTGAAATTGATATGCTAAGAAGAGATAGGTATGAGTTAGAAGTACTCAACAGGCATATCAAGAATGAGAATGAAATTTTGAGAGAGCATGTTAAACTGAAAATTGATATGAATTCAACTCTGTCTCTACAAATGCAAAAGTTGTATAAGGCCAGTGAAAAATTGAAGAAGAGAAATAAAAATTTAACCAGGGCACTCACAAATTTGAGATTCAAGTTAGTCATAAGAAAGCCCATAAGGCCTTTGACTGCCAGGAAAAGCAGAAGAAGAGGGTTGGATGTCCTTGCAGAGGTCTCAGAGTTCATGGAATAGTTGCATGGGGACATGCAAGAATCTAGCAGTGGGGGTATGTTGAGCTCCAAAGATGTTCTTTCTTCCACCACATTCCACTCCATTTCTTTTGTCCATTATTAATCACAGGCTCAAATGATCAGCAGAATTAGTTAAAATTTATTTAAGAATGAATATCATGACTAACTTGCTATGTTTTTATGATTTTGTCATTGTAGTACTTTTTGAACTAGATCTAGCTACAGAATGCAGACATTCTGTAGCTAGTTTCTGATTCTGCAGCTGTCTTCATGTCTACGCAGGTTCCAGGTGTCATCTTGGAGAAAAAAACATATGGGTGTATTCCACATCATTCCCTCATCATTTGTTGCTCTCCATGAAGTTTGAACGGAATTCTGTAGGCGGTTATGTACGTGGGAACTCAAACTAGGAAAGAGACTCCTAATAGGACAAGGACAATCCAGATGTCCTTAATTCTATTACGTGACCACCATCAGAGTCCTAGTTTGGTTTTTATTTGGAAAGAAAATTATCCCTAGGTTATCTCAAGACAGTTATGTAATGTTGATTATAAATATGGCTCGGGAAACCGAGGGACAAGGTTAGATTTTGTATTTGACTGCTAGATTTCAGAAGTACGAAAAACACTCTGTTTTGAAGTAATTTCTCTCTAATGCAAGAAGTATTACTTTATTGAAAGCACTGAGTCAATATTGAAGTAGATTTTGCGTGCTACTCCGGTGGTAGAGGGCCCCTGCCTCCTGAGCAGCCTTGTTTATACGGTTTAGATAAGTATTTTAGTCTCGTTTTTTTCATTTCTAGCTTAAGCACGTTTTTGAAGTTTATGTTTCATGCTTGTTTACATTGATCATCACAGCTAGACTTACTCTTATAAACTCTTCCAAAATATCATCACGATGAATAAGGCATAGCCGTGGTGTTGTAGGTTTTAGTTGCATTTCCTTTTGAATTTTATGATTTATGCTTGTTTATACTAAGTGTCACAGTCGGTCTTACTCCTACAAACTCTTCCAAAACATCATTAACAATGAATAAGAAACAACTGTGGTATCTTAGATTTTAATTGTATTTTCTTTCAAATCTTATGTTTATGTTCAATTGCACTGAATAATACAACCAGAATTGTTTTTACAAACTCTTCCAAAATATCATTCACATTGAACAAGATGGGCTGTAGAATTCCAATAGACTAGCTGCATGTTAGTTTAGTCATAACACTCTGGAGGATGATTTCATTTAGTTTAGCTCGGTCACTACATTTCAAGTTTGATAATGGCATTTTAATTTAACTCTGTTCACTGTACTTCAAGTAGATTAGTAGCATTCTAGTTTAGTCTTAGCTCACTGTATTAGCATTCCAGTTTAGTTGTTATCCATTGAATTTTAAATTGTGTTAGTTGTTAAATTTAGATACCACGGTCTTCATTATTTACAAAAAAACTTCTTTTGTTCCAACCTCATATTAATACATAATCATCTGGACAGAAGCTAGTATCAGTCTAAGGCCTGGAGTATTTTGCAACCTTTTTACCATTTCACAAATAAGCCTTTTCTCAAGGACCATTCTAAAAAGAAATCTATAACTTTTGAGTGAGGCCTAGTGGTGCTAAATTGAGTTGCAGAACATAATTAGAAGTTAGTTTAGAGTGAAAATCTTATTGTGCTACAAATGTTATTTTCCAAATATGTTCCAATAAACCTTTAATCATGGATGAGATGTTGTAACATTGTAAGTTGATTGTTTGTTTAGGAGAACTTCATTCACACTTAGCTTGTCCATTTCTCAAGCTCTTCCAACACATTTTTAATGAATGAATTGGATAAGTTCAAGCTCATGTTGTGATTTATTTCCTTGCAATGAAGTCATTATCAAGCTTTTCATTTGTTGTTTGCTAGCCATAGTTTAGGCTTTGTTATGTTTTAGTATTTGCATTTGTTGTTTGCCATCCATAGTTTAGGCCTTGTTCTGCTTCAATATAACCAATAGCTTCTTTTCACCAGCATTAGTTCTTTCCCTTTTCAAACATAAAACCATAAAACCAAAAACATTAGAAAACACTAAACACAACGTAGTGAGAAACAAATACCTAGGCACATATAGTGCATCACACTTCAGCAGTTTACCAACCCTGGTTGACAATTAATGAACTCAATTTAGGAACACTAGGTTGAGCACAAACAGTATTATGCCAACATTGTCGAGTGTCAAACCTTTAGTAATTGATTTTTCATCACTTGTGAACTTCTCCAACATGTGTTAAAGTCGATATCCTACTTTCCATGGAAAAGAATTCTTTTGGAAGCATGGTTATGTTGTGAATCATTTTGGCATCGATTGAGATATCTTACGCTAACCATATCTTCTCATTATGGCATCTTCTAACTATAAGATTTCTTGAATTTTCCCTCGAACATGGAAATCATATACATAGGGCCACATTTAAACCCTATGAATGTTGACTTTTGAAATCCTTATTGCTTTATCTATCCAATTTTTTTATTTTCCATACCTTGATTCTACCACGTGCTTTGCATCTCTTCGATTATGCAACCCAGCCTGGGTCATCTCTGTTTAGGTTCTTAACAACTTCCAATATATTTTTTGGCTAATGTTTTTATGATAAATGATGCCATTTCTTTTACACTTTCTCTCACCATCACAAATCCCATGTCTTTGATCACTGCCATTTTATTGGTTCGTGCCCGATTATAGGTCATGTTTCTATCTTCATGATTTGGTGCTTATTTGGGAAAACTTAATATCTGGAAACGCTTGTGAATTTATTCTTAACTAGTTGTATCTTGTTGATGCATACCTCGTTTACAGCTTGAATGCCTAATTTCTTTGATATTTATACCACTTCACGCTTTATCCTGGTCTCATATCCTCTTAGCTCTCATACGCTTACTCCCCATTGATCTTCCTCCAGTCAAACTAACTTCCATTTGTTTAGGTGTCATTGACTCGCCTTCCACTGGCCTTCTACTCATCATACCAAATTTTTTCAATTCTTGTTATGTTGATATTTTTCTTGTTGATCCTGCCTTTGTTGATATTACTTCCAATGATCTTAATTCCATTAAGTTGGGTGTAACAAGATTTTTTTTTTTTTTTTTAATGTTGATTGGTTCCCCGTTCAACCTCTTTTAGACGATCCATTTCCATTGAATATCTTGCATCTCGTTTAACCTCCACTAGTTATCATCCCATTAAATTATATGTGGTCGACCTTTTGTTGACCGACTATGTCAACTTTTGTTGAGTTTTCATCTTCTCCTTCAATTTACTCTCTCGATGAAGATTGAAGACTTACAATGTCAATCTTGGCTTGTAATATTCAACAACATCCCAACAAATCCATGGGTTAAATCTACTCCAAATCTCATTTTATCACTTTGTGACTTATTTCTCCCCGTTGACCGGTTTTTCTCCAGATCCTTCTTACCTGAAAGCCTAGTTGTGCGATACAAGGTATTCTTTAATTGAACGATTCCACTCCCTAACTTCCTTCTTTTTCTTTCTCTTCATCTTAATGAATTACTTTCTTTATTCTTTACTTATTTCAATATTAGTTAATTTTGAACTATAACATTTTTCGAGTATGGTTAAGGGTTGGGACTATTCATCCTTGAAGGCCTTCCCTACACAGTGGTAACCACCCTCATCCTAACCGCCCTGTAGATTTTCTCTTCCTCTCTTTAAAGGAAAGAATGTTGGGGCATTCAAGCATTGTGTCTATTTAATTTGTCCCTGTTTATGACTTTCTTCGATTTAAAGCCTTAAAGTATCTTTGGTTGGATAAGGAATTTATCTATGATGTCTTTGACAACACAAGTTCCATGTCCAGTGACTTGCAATTTTCCTATATCACCCTTAAATCTACTGTAAGACACTTATACAAGGTCTCCATTCTTGAATTGCTTCTCTCTTTTATTTTGATCATGGTGGGATTTCACTGCTTCTTTCATATTTGTTGGAAATGTAGTACATGTTGTTAATCCATGATGTCCCTTGGTATATCCTCCAGGGATGCCATCTTGTCAAGTTGCAATGCACCTGTGTTGTTTATTGTTGAGGGCATCAAGTCCGGCCGAATCACCACATTTTGTCCCAACATGATTCTAAAAGGTTTATGGCCGATCTACATGTATGGGTATTCTCAAATGCTCTAAGAATTTCATTCCTTTGTCATCATATCTATCCCTATTGATGTCTAGAAATTTGGTTGAGCTCTACATCAAAATTGCACTGAAATATATTGTTGCTACTTCGGCGTAAACGTGAAAAAGAGAGCTCTTTCTATGTCGAATCAAGTATCCATGCAACATCTTAATGATATGATTTAGAAGTGCCCCCCTTTATAAATCATTATTAATGAGGGCCATCAAAACCTTATAGGTATACTTCCCTAAAATAAACCTTGTTTTTGTATCCATCGCATACTCCGAAACCAGTTTTGTTTTTACCCACCTTTTAAATATCAGAGTTTTGGTTTTTGTTGAAGATTGCAACAAGAAACAGTGAAGGAGGCATCCTGAAACATCATTCTTGATCCTAATTGGAAAATAATCACCTAAACTAGGTGGGGCCCACACAGGTGATTTTTGTCGCAAAGTCTATTTTTATACATGTCAATCATATTCTATGAGTTGCGGGATGCTATTTGTGGATGGTTGCTAAAGTTGGAAAAATAGATGGACTTCTATTTTTAGACATATTGGGCGGAATCTATTTTTAGATTGTTAGTCTAAAAATAGATATGTCGAATATTATTAGCTCTTAATAATATTTGGACTCTAAACATTAACTTATTCTCTTGGAGCACTTCAGTTAAGTGCACAGATGTGGCACAGGAGCTGAAAGAAGGAATTATGCTATTCTTGAGGGTTAAGTGGAGCTAATGCATGGAGGACTTCAGTTAGAACTCATGTGACAGAGTTTGGTGGAGTTGTAGAAGTAGTTGGTGGAGTTGTGTTGAGTTTAACTCAGTTAGACACAGTTGAGCTAGTTGTATCTAGTCTAATTGATTGATACACTAGTGAGAGTGGCATGAATTAATTAATAATTAATTCACTAAATAATAACTCATTAATCAACTGAAGAATACATCAGTTAACTACAGTGCATGGCAATTTCAGTGGAGACCAGTGGAGAGGTAGGTGAAAGAGAAAGTGTGACTATCAGTTGTGACTATAGTGTTGCATTTTTTGCACCAAAAATTTAGTAGAGATGCCTTTAAGGATTGCCTGAGCAAGGCTGGGGAAATTCGAGTTCATCCAGAGCCATTCTTCAGCAGGGATTGCGCAGTAGAGGCAGGCTAAATGCTGGTAAAGATCGGTGCATGGATTTGCAAGATCGTGCCTGATTAGTGTGTAGCGATTGGAATGTACTAAGAGCTTGTGATAAGCTTTGTATGAGGATTTTTACATGATATCTATGACATATATTATATACAGATAGTTGGGGTTTTCATCTTTAGGCTTTCTCGTTAAAACACTGTGTTAACGTGTGTGAATTTTTATGGTTTCATGTGTGCTTTGCGATTGTTTTTATTTCTGCAATTAATGATCAATGGTAGAAGAGATTCTGTATTGTGCATGAAGTCAAATAGTGTGTGATCAGGAGAATCTTGGATGTATAACATATCAGTTATATAAATTTCTACAGTTTTATGTATTTGGCTATAACCATCCTTCCTCTCATAAAAATGGAACTAGGAAATATATTGCCGACATATCAAATGGGGATCATGCAAGAATGGGTTCTAATGGGATTTCATCTTTCGATATATATATATATCATAAGAACCAAGGGCTTGGCTCAATCCTTCATCACCAATCTTGATGGAAATTTTGGTAGCTTCGTGTCAGATAGTTATCAATGTGAATCCTATTCATGCTTGGTGCATTGGTCTACGTGAACATGGTTATGGAGGACACCATCCACAAATGTGAAGAAGCATCTTCTAGGTTTCCCTAAATGGTTTTTATGGTGAAAAGGTTTCTGTGGCCTTTATGCAAACCAAGGAATCATAGTGTTGCGTGGAGGAATTTCCTTATTGTTGTATTAGTTTGGTAATGTCCACCTAACACCCTGCCATGTGCTTCATCAATGATGTCCCATCGTTCACGATCGAGGAAACATCTCCACAAGATATCATTCGAGATCAATTTTCACAGGTGCCCATTGGTCAATGTGTAGTGAACAACCTTCCCAACAACACACATTTCTTATGTCGTTGTGTGTATACAAACACCTAGTTATCCTGAGAGATCTAAATCTCCTCAAATTTGTTTAGGACATATTTTACATGGAATAGGTTTGCATATGGATCATCACCATCTATATGATCTGAGTATGAATTTTAGTTTTTTTTCTCTAATTTCATCTTCAGATTTTAAATTTATTTTTTGATCTTATGTTCATGTACATAGGTTACCTTGTTGCTTATGTGTGTCAAACATGTAATTTCACTGAGTTTTATGAATGGATTCAATAGCATAAAGTATGAAAATCAAATGTTGAACAACAATAACAAAATACATAGAAAACCATCACAATTGATCCATCAACACAGAGTTTTGATGAAAGAGTTAACCCCTCCTGGGCTACATCTGCTTGGTCCAACTTCCATGGCTTGGGCCCCTGTATTAGCTCAAAAGTGAAAAAAATTGTTGGTTACATTCACCTACAGCTCCTAAAACATACTCTAATGAGTCCATAATGTCAAAATCTATCAGAAATGACTATTCATTCTCTCAATTTGGTCTTCAGTTGATCAAGGCATGGCCTTCCTTCCTGGTGGCCCTAGGCTTCCTTTTTCTTCAAAGTGAAAAAAACACATTTATAATTTCTCTTCTGCCTCTACAACCTGTACCAATGGATTCAGAGCATGCCAATCTTCTAGGAATGACTCTTCCTGAGCCAAAATTGGTCAAACATTGCTCAAGATATGCTTCATTCAATTTTTCTAGGAAATGTTGGCCTGATGGTAAGGGCGAAATTTGTTATGTAAGCCCTAAAGGAATGAAAGCCCAAAAAATATGGGAATTGCAACACCACTTTAGATTGTGTTAGGACATGAAATTGTGATACCCATGGACAACATGACTAGGCATACCTTATTTGTGGTCAAGAACTCCCTTCTCGATATCCTTCCCAAATGCTTCGATTTTCTTCTCAAATTCGGCCCTATTTCCACGAAGTATGCCACATTCCTTTGCCATTTCATTCAGTTCTTATTCTATGCACTTTATTCTCTTAATGATTCACAAGAATTTCTCCATGCCTGAATCTGACTCTGCTTGTCTTGCCAACGCATGGAGGGAATCCTTCAGCACATAAATCTCCTCCTGCAAGTCTTTACTTCTTTGGTCAATCCCTTGTTAAGCAACTTGCAACTATACCTTCAACGAGATCATTTCTTCAGCCATCGTGCTGCCCAACTCTCAACCGAGTTCACAACTTTGATTGCAACTTTCCACGATAACGATCGTCGTGCCACTACCTTCAACTTCTTCTAAATGTTGACTTTTGCAAATCAGGCTATGATACGATCTGTCATGACCCCATGATGGCCGCACCACTATGGGTGTGTGGTACCGATGAGATTTCGTATCGAGGCACTCAATTACTCAGTACTGCACTACACCTCTAGCCTGTGTGCTTAGGAGATTCACCTATCAACATTGCAGAATTAAGTTATAAAGAAAAATCCAACATAATAGCCACTTTATTGCACAACCATTTCTTCAATTAATATTCAAGCTAACTTAGCTTACAATTCATTTACTTCTTCAAAACGTACCATGAAAAATAGCAACGATAAAACAACAATAGAAATGATAAAGCAACAACAAACAATGCACAAGAGTTAAATGGGAGGGGGAACTCCCAATAACAAAATCCCTGTTACTTCTTTCATTAAACTTCAAAACTTCAATTTACAATATGTTACAACAGTTTGTGAGATGGGGCCCCAAGTCTAAAGCTTTCTGCAACAAAGTCGCCAAGTGCGCAACCTTATGCGTGCAACAATTTAGAAAAGCTCCCAAGTCCCAAACATGGTTGAACCCTCAACCCTAGACCAAAAACCCAAGTCTTGTCCCAACCAGCTTGCACAACGGCGAGCTTATAGACCTACAACTCGACATATTTTTCCCTCACATGCTTGTTCACTGCCACAGACTTGCGGTCCTTCATGTTCCTTCAAACTTCACTTATCATTCCATCTTCGTGCAACCTATCAATTTTATAAGCGTCGATGCCCAATGTTTTAACTCATGTTGATGCCCCTATATAAGTCGGGACGAACTTTGTTTTGTGGTTGGGGTTCCCCTTTTGTTCAAGCGTGCCCAGGGCACAGGCGTTCGCTTGTTGTGCACTGCACACTAAGTGTTTGCCTATCGTTTCCTTCCATTGTACATTGCCAACTCACTCGCCCATGCTCACCGTGTCGACCCCTCGCTCACGTCACTATGTCCACACTAGTCACGCGTCTCGCCTGGTTCTACCCGTCGTGCATGTTGGTTGTGCTACTGACACCCTTCGCTGACTCGTTTGCCCGCTCGAATAGCTCACGAGCAGGACACGTCACGTCTTGCTTTGGGCACCTGACATCGCGCCTTCCTGCTAGCGCGCCTAGGACGCACCACCCATATGTTCCATCGTTCTCCAATGTGTCCAACTGGCTCAACTACCATGTAACATGCATTCCCTTCATTCAATTTTACTTTGCCTCGGGCGCTCCTACCGTCGTGGAGACAACCTCGCCTGTACTTCACCATCTTTCAAATGTCGTTCAATGGGGCACTCTTGCCTTCTTGCGGGCGTCTCGTCCCATCACTTCGTTTAATCCAAGTCGGGTGCACCTCCGTGGCGTGTTTTTGCCAGAGGCTTGCCATTGTTCCATATTTTATCGACATAATAATGTGGACAAACAATATTTCTCTCCCGAGATTGAGGTGAGATGGCATAAACAACAATATTTGTGGCATCAACTTGCTCACCAAACCATGTGCTCCAATAAGGGATTCTAAGTTTAAGAGTGTGTAATAGTTTCTTCTTCAACGAATGAAAAGATTGTTAAGAATCCTTTGAGAATGAAAACTCAAGATCCTATGTTTCATTTCATACAAAAATAAAGTGATTCGATACTAACACACTGTGAACTTCCTGCAGTGTCTTGTGTTCTCGACAAGATTCGAATTTGCATTTGGTTTGTTTGTGTGATACCACTCTCAGCCATTTCATATTTTAAATCGTCGCTGCAACTAACACAACCAATTCAAATGCTTCTGGATGTTGCAAATACACAGTGCTTGGTTTTTTGAATGACAAGCATAAGCCAACGACGCAAAGGGCGCAAACCATTTTTATGTAAAATGTTAATCGAAATGCCCAATTATTCACAAATTTAAGGTTCAAACATGGCTAATACCACTCATATGAATGTGTTTGCAGGTAGAAAGAGGCAAAATGGTCATAGAATGGAAAGAACGAGAACATAGAGAAGAAGACGAGCTGGTCATAGACAATGAGAGAGTCATGGAAGCTCTCAGAAATTGTGGTCTGAAAAAATTCTTCCTAACGCCATGTCTCCAAGCCCAACCAGAGTTACTACAATATTTGATCAGTATATGGGACGAAAATCAAGAGAAGTCTATGGTTGTTTCAGTTCAACCAGTCCCAATAACTCATCCACGAGGTGGTTGGAATAGAATCTCCGCCTCTATTTTTAAAAAACATTCCATAAACAACCTGGTGCGGTTGCTTAACTGGGACAGAGTGCCAATTGGTGCGGGCTTAGTGTTAATTTTCCAGCTCGGCGCGGGAGTGTAACTGGCTAATCACGCCAAGGCAAAACCAAGGGTTTTTACAGTCCTGTACAGGGAATTGTCAACAAGAGGAATGTTACTCTCATGCAAAGGAATTGTTACGTAGGTAAATCCTCTCTGCGGACAGAGACGATTCCTCTAGCCCTATGGTGGGTCTAGAAACAAACAGACACGCTAAAGTGTTGCTTCCTAGTTAATGAATGAACGAAAGACACGGTAGATTGACCTTCCTGGAATCTAATGCTGTCGTTGTTGCAAAAAGAGTAGTAGCCTCTCTCTCCTGTCTTTGCAAATCACAATCCATTCACTGTTACGCCCAGATGCCTGTACATGTAACAAGAAACAAGAACTACATACGACATCATAGTTTCACTCACAACTATTAACAAGTCAAAGAGGGCTAAAGCTATCGGATTACACAAACATCATAACACAATAGTGGAACCAAACAGTAGTCATGTATATATAAGTAGAAGGAAGAGGTACAACAGATGCTTTGACGTCGCAGTCTCCTCCAGCGGGGTTCAGCCGAAGCGCGTCTCAGTACCTGTCGAGGGATTCAGACGGAATGAGGACATGAATTCAAGCTCTCCTCAATGTGATTCCTTCTATCTATGTTCTCTAGTCATCCAACTATAGTATCAACTCTCCAAGTTCAACTATTCAACCATTCAACTAGTTTGTATTAAGAGAGATAGTTTCTTTTATAGAGGAAAAGGAGGAGGTTGGGATCCCTACAAAGGTGGGAGGGAGTCCTATCCTTTAGGAGAGTTCCAAGGGAGGTGGAAACTACTAACTAAAGGAGGGATTTCGTGGTTGTTTCAGTTCAACCACTCCCAATGACTCATCCTCGAGGTGGTTGGGTTAGAACCTCCGCCTCTCTTTTTAAAAAACATTCCATAAACAGCTTGGCGCGGGTGCTTAACTGGGACAGAGCGCCAATTGGCGTGGGCTCAATGTTAATTTTCCAGCTCGACGCGGGAGTGTAACTGGATACTCGCGCCATTTGGGTTTAGCGTTTGTATGGAGGCCGCACGAACGCGAGCCTCTGCTACCACAAATTATGACGTGCACTCTCCTCGATGGGAGATGCTAGGTAGACCCCCTCCCAAGTGCAATGGAGGTGGCCTTCCTACGCCATCAACCTTCCTAATCATCGATTGACCCCGCCCAGGTAACTATGTTTTCTATCTTCCCAACTTCACGCTCTATACTCCTCCCTTTCATTACTTCCATCTCCAGTTTTCATGTGGGACACATCCATACATACTATATCCTAATCCAAAATTAAAACACCCTATGCTTCCTCTTCCATATTTCATCCCTAGTTATTATTCTTCTTCTTGTCATGTCCATACTATGTC
The DNA here is from genome assembly GCA_034641835.2 of Pinus albicaulis. Classification (NCBI taxonomy): domain Eukaryota; kingdom Viridiplantae; phylum Streptophyta; class Pinopsida; order Pinales; family Pinaceae; genus Pinus; species Pinus albicaulis. The sequence continues at coordinate 20,858 of JAXQQM020065691.1, read as the reverse complement.
TCATGAGTCAAACTGGTACATAGTATGGCTTTCACTAAGGTTGAAATTATTATTATTTTAGAACCACCAGGGAGTAAAACAAATTTACCAATTACTTCACAAGAATAGAAATGCAAATGCAAATACTTGTGCGGCAATCATTTCACTCAACAATTGCAAATACATGTCTAATCATTTCACTCTAATGCATAGAAAAAATGCAAATACTTGTAATCATTCCACTCAATTGCAAATACATGTCTCGCTGTACAATATAAAATTATTCCATTAATAATTTCTCTCAAATGCAAAATATAGAACTGTGAACACTCACTCTGACTCTGGTTTACTTTGCAATGTACTTGTTTCACACAAGAATGGTCTCAAATGGAAAACACAAAACTATGAACACTGTGACTCTGCTTTACTTTCCAATGTACTTGTTTCACACTACGACTCTGATTTACCCTACTGCTTGCATTTCACTGAAAAACTGCGACCACTCTGCGATTTGTAGTTGTGTTTCACAGAAGAACGCCGAACAGTTTGGGCTCTGATTTATACCCTGAACCCTACATTTTACTGAAAAACTGCGATTTTCATGATTTCCATTTGGTTTTTATGATTTTCATGATTTCCATTTGGTTTTAGTGTTTTTGTGGAGGTCGAAAATTATGACGTGCACTCTCCTCAATGGGAGATACTAGGTAGACCCCCCTCCCAAGTGGAGGTGGCCTTCCTAGGCCATTGACCTTCCTGATCATCGATTCAACCTGCCCAGGTAAATATGTTTTGTATCTTCCCAACTTCACCGTCTATACTCCTCCCTTTCATTACTTCCATCGCCCCTTTGCATGTGGGACATATCCATACTATATCCTAATCCAAAATTAAAACACCCTATGCTTCCTTCATCCCTAATTATTATTCTTCTTCTCATGTCCATACAATGTCCCAATCCAAAATGAGAAACACAATCATTTGCTTCTTTCTCCCTTTCATCCCTATGTGTTGTTGTTGTTTTCAACACTCGTGAGTCAAATTTCAACCCCCATTGCTAGTGTTAGTGCTTCTGCCTACCATTGTGGATGTGTTCCTATGTATGTAATAATTGTTTGGGTTAGGTGAAGGGTTTTGGGAACCCTAGCCCCAGGGATTTGCTTAATTAGTTAGGCCATCTGCCAAACCAAAGACATCTTGTCAGTGGGGAGTTCACACATTTAAATCAAGGTCTCTTGCACCCAGCAGTTGACTCCAAGAAAAATTTGCAGGATCCCCCCTTCTTCCCCATAATAGCTGGACGAAGAGTGGTGTAACCCGCTAGCTTAGAGAGCGAGAGAGAGAAGGCACAAAAAACTGTGCATTTCTGAAGCAACCACAACAATTAAATCCGACTGAATAAGAACAAACATAATCACAAATTCTAAGCCTCTATGTCTTGGCAAGTCCCAAATTAGTGCAACCATATAAATTAAAGGGCTCGCAAACGTGGATCGATATAAATCCATAATAAGCATTAAAACACTTACTTCATCATACATCTCAAGATGCTAAGATTAAAAAATATTCATAAGCATTAACTAAATTATAACTTTATTTGAATAATAATAATATTTATTATATATATGTTATTACATCCCAACTAACGATGGCCTCAATGTCCTCATCAAAGAGTCAAATGAGCTCCACTTCGAAGACCTAGATCAAAGAAGAAAACGATGTAGATGGTTTAGATAGTTTTGACATCGTATGATGATGAGAAAGGGGAAACATATTGGGTAGCATACGAGTAAAACAAAATAGATTATGGCATCAAGTGTTTCCAATTACTTTAATGAGGTATGTTAGTCATCAGTATTTTTTACCTGTTAGTGATGACTAGTTCAACAACCCAGTTTTCCAACAACTGATCTTAAAATTTGTCAAATTTGCCAGCTGGGAAAACACCCATAAAACTTTTTTGCTCTCCTTACTATTCAGTTCGCCCATGACAAGATGAAATCCCATTATCAAATCCTACCTAACCTCAGCCATACTAAGTCTGCCTGTCAGCTCTCAAAGGACAATCCAAGTCTGCTCAAAAAACCTCCCCTAAGTTAGGAAGTGGCGCTTTAAGGCATTTCACCCTTGCCAACCATCAAAAGGCCAAAAACCTCCATCTGCTACAGACCAATCATAACAGACCTCCCACTCTGCTAATGAAGTTATTTACAGCTCTAAGTCACGCCACTTACACGCCCCTAAGTCTCAGCAATGCATAGACCACAGTCTCAAGCTGATTATTAGGCGTTTTACACTGTTTATGGATTTTAACAAGCGCAGGAAACATGTCAGCTCCTCAGAAGAAAATTCTTGGCTCCACATGAGAAGACAGTTGCTTCTCAATGAGAACATGATCCTAAGATGCAATTGCAGGACAAAGAGTTATTCATCAGACTCTTGCAGCTTCGTTCAGCATGAAAACACAGTAGAAGAAAGACAACACTGTCAAACAGACTGGTAATTTTTCATGGCCAAGAACCTCCTTCATCTATAAGCAGAGGGTTAAGGTGCCTCCTTCATCTACAAGTAGAGGGCGATGGCCAATGTTGACTTGAAGAATTGCAAACCGACTGTAAGACAGGTTTTTTTTTAATAGACAGTGAAACAGTAACTACAGGTTTCTAAGGGAAAGTGATGATCAAAACAGGGCTAAGATCAGAAATGTTCAAATCAAGAGAAAGCAGAGTTTTTAGGTCTTATGTCCTAAGAAAGAAGATAAATTGAAGTTTCAGGCATCATCATCATGGCGCAACAAAAAGAGACTCCATTGATCAAAGCTATTGTAACAAAACATCTCTGCAGGGGTGCTAGTATGAATGGCTCAAGTCAGTGCTGAGCAAGAAGACACTTCAATAAAAAGGACCTTTGTGTACTCTTATGTTTCTGTTGGGTTGTGGAATATAGTCTATGGTTTCTAGATAAACATAGAGAAAAATCAGGCAAGTAGTATACAACCCCCAGACATAAGCCATCTTGATATCATTTAAAGAGCCAGTGCAAGTCCCGGCATTGCAATCCACAATCCACCTCAAAGACAAGTACATTCTTCAGCTGCAGCAGGGTTGGTGATTTCAGAGCTCCCTTAGGAGGAAAATGGCTAATAAAAGCCTTGGTGTCTGTAAGTAATTCTAGCAGCCATTTCACACCTCATATATTTGTCTCCTCAACACAAAGATATAAACAAGTGCTTTTCAAATATGTTTATCACAACTGACACAAAAAATCTGGTTTGATCTCCTCAAGAGGCATCACCCCTGAAAACTATTGTTCATAATATGCAAAGGAGTGTTTTGACATGCTGTCAGTTTTTGGATAAACATCTTAGGACATATATAGGTGTTCATTATTCAAAAGTCAAGAGACACCATAAGTCCGAATAAATCCAAACAAATTGTTGGCACCTACAGTTGGAGAAAGAACTGATGAAACACCTGGAGGCAGAGATTGTCAAACCAAGTTAAAAAGATAAGCCATCTCCTTTCAAATGAAAAAGACAAGTATGCCATTCAAGAAATCAGAACTATAAAAGATATTGAGGTGACAGTTCAATTTCTTCTTCAGCAAAGGGCACTGCAAATAAATCTACAGGTTCATAAGGTGCAAGAAAGACCTTGGCACATTTTTCAGGTCCTAGAACTCATTAAGGACAAAGTATGCATGCTACTGTCACAAAGGTAGGTATTTTCCCTTTGAAACAAGCCAAAACACTCTGCTGTCACATTTTGGATAAGAGAATGGCTTTTAGGCAGCTACAGGCACAAGATGGTTTTGAGCCCCTAAGGCAAGCAGATTAAATACCTTTCAAAAGTAAAGGCACAATGAGCAAAAGGTAGCCTTTGAATATATTATGAAGTGAAGAGGTATCATATCAGTGCACTTTGAGCAGATGAAAGAATGTAAAAATAAAGCGCCTTCTAGACATGGGATGATAAAACATGGGTGGGTACCACTACAAATCAAATGGGTCAAACTTATCTCAAAACAGTCCACAGCTCCAACAAAATAAGTCCTGAACCGTGATTGATAAGTTGTGTCATTTCACAGACAAAGAACTAATGACGAGTATGTTTTAAGGAGTACTGGTCTTTCTACTTGCAAAAGGGGTGTCTTTCAAATAGGTTTATCATAAGTTGACAAAGAAAATCTGAGCCTAGTTCTCCAAGAGATACTGCAGCTAGTATACAGATTCATAAAGTATAAAAGGACTTTGGCATACTCTCATACTTTGAAGAGGTTTTCAAAACAGATATAGACCTGTTCGTTATTAAGAGGCCAGAGATACCACATCAGTGCATTGTGAGTAAAAAGGAAATATTAGGAAAAGCGCCCTTTTTTTAGACAGAGAAGGATAAACATAGGTGAGTGCAACTGTTGTTTTGCACCTATTATCAAAATCAGTTTCACAGTGGGCATCATTTCATCTAAAGCATCAACAACAAAAAATGTCAGATTGGGTCTAAAAAAGGGTTAATCCTTCTCCTTGAAAAGGGGCTAAGGTGTTTCACAAACTCATCTGTTTAGTATTGAGCAGCTGGTACATGTTGAGAATAACACCATTAAAGGTGTCTGCAGTGGCATAAGTCCCGTTTCAATTATGTCAAATACAATGGATATAGTGGCTTTTGGAAAAAGTTACAACCCTCACCACTGTTCAAATAAAAAACACAGACCTTTTCCACCAATAGTTTCAAAGTGTGGGCTTTACACCACACGCTCAAAGCTGGTTTTGCTTCATTTCAAATAAACAAGGCCGTGGTTAAGAAACAAAAGTTTTCTAAACTCTCTCAAGACCAAAATCAAGGGTTTCCGGCTTGTTGCATTTCAAAGACTTAAAATACCGTTGCATTTTCCCTTTACAAGCTCCAAATCACGAGCAAACATCCCTTTTCAGTTCACAAGGTCAGAAACGAGGTTTTCAAGTCAATTTTCAGAGTTTTCAGAGTTGGAGCACTGCGCGGCACTCCTGGAAAAGTGCGCGGCACTCCTGGGAAAACTTTTTGCACTGCGCAACAAAGGCGCGCGGCACTCCTGTAGCCGCGCGCGGCGCTCCTGTAGCCGCGGGTCACGGGCGACCCGACACCGACCCAACAAGCCAACCGACTGTGATTTTTGCGCGGCGCTCTTTTCCTCCAAAGTGCCGCGCACGTGTTGACCTCTCAAAGCGCCTCCAAACACCTTTTAAAATGGATCAAACCCCTCAAGCGGCATCACCATCGATTTCTTAAGGTATCCCTTGATCTTCCTTAAAAAGTTGTCAAATTTTGAAAGGTGGGAGATGCTGTGTTTTTCAAGACCAAATGAGGGTAAAAGATGAACGTTCCGGTGTGAGTCAAAGAGATATGTTTTATGTTTAAAACTCACCATATCTCCCCTAACTGAAAGCTTTGTCACAAATCTTGACAAGTCACCATTGCTTTGATGAAACAAAGTTCAAATTTTTCAACCATATACATTACTAAAAACAGTAGAAAAAAGGGACAAGGAATTTCCTCCATTTAGTTAAAGGTGAAACAGTAGGTATTGTCAAAATGGGTGTAGGAAGTATGGATTATAAAGTACAGTGTTTTTGATTGAAAAAGGTCGATTATTCATTAAATACTACCAGGCTTGGTCACCTGATCCTATGACACAGTAGCCTTTGACTGTACAGAGACTTGTTGAGTTTGACTGAGTTTATATATCCTCATATACCTGTTGAGCTGCATATTAGGGTTAAGGTTTTAATCAAAGGGGAGCTTCTCGACATTGAACTGCTATAAGTTTTTTTTACCACAGCATACAAAAATTTTCAAACTCTGTCATCATATCTGTAAACAGTGTTTTTGCTGTATGGATATCCGTGGTTTAAAACTGTGGTAAAGTGCTGAATATACTAGTGAAGCGCCTACAGGGAAAAGGGTCTTGAGCTAAAAACTGTGTTTTCACCTTGCCTCTTCAAAGGACAAGGGTATCTTATATCTTCAAAGCATCAAAGGGCAGGGTACCATCGCCACACACACAGAAAAGATCATTGTTGGCTGTGTGTACTGATTGACTGTTTTTTTTGTTCTTCAAAGTTTATTTGTTAAAGGTTGATATTCAGAGGTTGGAAAGGCAGTGTTCTAGAGAGGCAGGGTTTTATGTTGAAAGGGAGCCTCGACTGTTTAAAAGACAAAACTCCTACAGGCCTTTTGTTAAAACCTCAAAAGCATTTCAAAGCTCTGCCACCTTTATTCTATAAACAGTGAAATTGACTATGTCTGCACTAAAGGTGACTGTATATGGTGTGAGCTTTGTTGGTTGATTTGCATACTGGACAAGGGAAGGATTGTGAAATTAAGAATTTTACCTTGGTCAAAGATACAAAAATAGGTTGTTGACCTCCAAACATCACAGAGCAGGGTGACCTTGTCACTGTATACAGCAAATTCACTTAACTGCCTTTTTTCATTTCACTGTGTTTTTTCTTCTTAAAAGGTCTGCTTGTTGAATTGCATCTCAAAGGTTGTGAAAGCCACATTTTAAAGGAGCAGAGGTTTTGTATTGAGAGAGAACATTTTGCACAAGAATCCAAAAACATTGTTTCCTTATCAAAACAGTGGGTTGACAGAGTTTAGTTTAAAGAAGACATTTCAAAGACATTGAGGCAGTTTGGTTTTTCAAGAGTGCATCTAGCCCAGGAAGCGCCCGGCACGGAAAGAGAAGAAGGACACATCAGCACTTGCAATTTTGGCTTCAGTTTCAGAGCATGTTGCCAAGGACCCCTGAGGGTCATGCACACCAATTTTGGGCCCATTTTGACAACTTTTGGTTTTTTGGCATTTTTGAGTTTTTGGTCAAAAACTCATAAATCGCCATTTCATTTTGAGGATTTGTCAAGGGGGGAGAATGGAATCATTGGATGCCATAATTTCATGAGCATGCCCTCAGCAATTTGCAAAATATTTGGAGATATTTTTCCCCCTCAAAACGGCGAAAAAGGCTCTCTTTTTGCACACTGTGCCCGGTCTATCAGCAGACTGTAATTTTCTGGCTTTTTACACACAGGTGCAGATTTGGAGGAATTCTGGGCATCATATTGGGGAAATTTCAGTTGCGCTAGAAAGTATACACTCAGAGCTTTCCAACGAGCTATCATGAGCCTCGTTTCGACACCGGGAAGGCTGCCAAATGTTTCCGGCAAGTCAGGGGACCTTTTGCTGATGAAAATTTGAAGTATTTTTGTAATTTTTGAACCTCTAAAATCTGCTTTTTCCAAATGTGCGTTTAGCTATTTTTGCACATGAAAAGTTATGCAAAGTCAATTAAATTCCCTATTTTTAGCATTTTTTAGATATTTTATGATATATTTTGTGCCTTGGGCTTTGCAAAGCCTCAAGGACAAGTTTAGATATTTTGATTAGGTCAATGAGGATGCAAGTTGAACCATGAGGTTTTCCTCACTTGAGCCTATTTATTCCACCAGCTCTCATTTGTAAACAAGGCTGAACTTGAGAAGAGAAGAAATATATGGTCATATGAGCTTTGGAAGAAAATACTTGTGCTATGCTTTTGGATTGCCTCTTGGATGTTCTTGGATGAATGATGAAGGATTGTTGATAGATTCCATGACTTGGTAGAATGGTATAGTGTCTCTTGCTTTGTTATTGTCTTCTAGTTTTCATTCATGATACATGTTTCTTGCTTGCTATAGATCAGTAGAGAACAAATTTGAGATATGCCCATGGAGGCACCTCAAATTTCCTGATTCTTCATAGCTTTCATGTTTTCTTCCTCCTTAGTCATACTAAAGAATTCTTAACTGCTCTTTAGTAACTTGAGGATATTTTTGCTTATTTCATTAATGGTTTTATGCTAGCTAAGTATGACTTACGGTACGCCCTGCTTACCAATGGCCAACCATAGCTCCATCCATGAAATTTCTCTTTGATTAATTAGATTATCATCTTTTTGAACCAAGGAGGCCTAGTTTCGATCTAGCCCTTTGTCTAAAAATATGAAAGCTTGTTTGTCAAAGTGCCCAATAACTTAAAGACAGTGTTTAGGCATTCCAGCATAGTATTTTGAGTTGTTAGTTTGTCTTATGTGTTTTCCCCAAAGTCTGATAGCCATTTCCCAAAGTTAGAGGGTCTTATACTTCTATGCATGGCTTGAATGTTTGTTTCTATGTATTGATTAGTTTATAGTTACATTTTGCATGATTAATGGTTTGCCCTACCATGTTTATGTTATCTATTGAACCAGTGATGCTTGAAACTCTTTTTTGTTCACAAACTTGATGTCCATTTACTCCATTTTGCCCAAAGATCCTTTCTACCTTGAATCAAATCAGCCCTTCAACAGCCTTGTGTCGTCATCTAATAGCTTTCCTGACCTTTTGACCCCATAGCCCAGTTAATCTAACATCTTGTTACCTGTTCCATATCTTTTATCAGTTTCATCCCTCACAACTTAAAAAAAACCAAAACCAAAAAACATACTCCATAACTAGCCTAAAATCAGAACACGATAAGCAAACACATAGATATTCCTTACACATATAGAGAGAGCCCTCTCTGAGTCCAGGAAGGCTAGGTCCTTGGGCTCCAAAGCTTGGTTTGATGTTACACTGTCATTTGGCTTGCCAATCAGCCAAATCACGGGACCCTAACAAGGTAATGGCACGAGCAAAAGAGATATTAATCATTGAAGCGATAAAAAGTAAAATCACTATTAGGAAACAACTGCACGAGAAAATTGCAAGATATCGGCAACCAAAGAATCATCTAGCGTGAGCGGGCGCCAAAGCAAGTAAGAAGAAGTCAATCGATGGCCTGAAGATCACAACAAATACGTTGATCAAACATGGATTTTCGATTGGGAGGCAGCGAGTTGCGCATGCAACTTGGGGCTTGATCGACTTAACCATGGACCCAGGTCCAATGAAGTCCACCCCAATAGTATAAGAGAGCATTGATGCACACAATCAAGATATTGGGGATGGAAGCGATACACAAAATCAATGAGATCAGGTCAGCGTGAATGAACAAGGCAATGAGTAGGTTGACCAATATAAGTCATCAACGAAACAACATCAAGGGTCCCCAAAAAAATTGGCTAAGGAGAACCAAGGATCCCCATGAAAAGAAACATAAGTTTAACAAAGGCCCACTCACCAATAAACAAAGGTAACTTAAAAAAGGTAGATGCAACTCAACAGGGGAGAGAGCTATCACAATCAATAGTATAGCCTAAATCCAAAAAGCTTGAAATGGATAAGAAATTAAAAGGGAGAAAAGAAGAAGGAGTCCAAAGTCAACTAAGGATAAGACTCAGACAACTTCAAGACTTCGGCAGGAGCAATCAAAAAAGTTGTAGTGCCTTTCAAACCTATGGATACTTCCAATTCAATGTTTTAATAATTTTATTAAATAGTGAGCAAGGAACAAGAGATCAAGGGCAGTAAAGAAAAAACACCCTCCTTGATTCCCATTTATTGAGCAGAAATGGCATAACACCAATGCCTCAGACTTTGCTATAACTGCGGGGGGTGATGATTTCCTAGGGCATAAATGTAAAGAACTTAAATTGTTTCAAACTTATGTCTCCCTAAAATACTGATCTAAATATCATCCAGGCCCACAATTTTAAATACCACCTCACCTCCTTAGCGATAAACAACCTTAGAAGTTCCATGTGGGGATCCATAAATTTCACTCCATGTTTTATCCAACATTTATAAACCCTGGATTTTGAGTGTAGAAATTTATAAACACAATAATGTATTTTTGGTTTCTCCTAATCTAACAATTTAATCTTATGTTAAATACATAATCCTTCCACTTAATTCTTCGTGGAAATTAAATCGCCAATTGCAAACATATGAAGAAAAATCAATCACACATAACAAGATGTTTTACCGGGAAAGATTAAAGCTAAAAACCCCAACTATCATATAATGTATATCAATGGAACATGTAACAATCTCATACAAAGCTCAGCTCATAGAGATCTCAGTACAATATACAATCGTCACACACTGTCATGCAGAAATTTGCATCTCTATGCACCAATTTCATGCCTCCTGACAGCCTGCCTCCACCGCACAATCCCTGCTGAAGAAGATCCTTGAATGAATTTGATCTTGGCTTGGTTGTACTGCAAAATCCTCATTGGAAACTCCAATGTGTGTGTAGATGCATTGAATGCATCACTATAGTCACAACTAATAGTCAAACACACTCTTTCACCTATCTCTCCACTGGGTCTCCACTGGATTTGACATGCAAGTAGTTAACTGTTGTATTTCTTCAGTTGCAAGTAAGACACTACTTGTGAATTAACTAAATAATTAATTCACTCATCTTTCGCTAGTGTATCTTTAGTTACAACTAGCACAACTGAGTTTAACTCACTTAACTAAGTTAAACTAAATAACAACTCACATAACTACTCTTCCAACTCTGTTACAACTATGCCACAATCAGTTCTAACGAAGTCCTCCGAGCATGAGTCACCAACCACCCTAGGAATTGCGTAATTCCTTCAGCCCACTGATGTGCCACATCTGTTCACTGAAATCAAGTGCTCCAAGAAAATAAGTTACTATTTATTATCTGATTATTATTAAGGGCTAATAATAATCGACATGCATTCTATTTTTAGATTATCGATCTATAAATAGACTTCGCCCATCTTCTAAAAATAGAAATTCATCCAAAGATAGAATTTTCTCAACCATCTAGAATCAACATCCTGTTAATTTTAGAATATGCTCACCATTCTAAAAATAAACATACACCTAAAAATAGTCTACGGGCCCCACCTAGTGAAGGTGCTTAATTTTCACTAAGCTCATCATCTTGTTGAATCTCAACACTCCCTCTCAACAAGATAGGGACTATCCTTCACCCCGATCATGTCTCTATGGTATTCAAATTTTCTCTTGGTGAGCGCCTTCATCAGAATATATACATCCCGATCTTCCGTAGGAATGTACTGAAGCAACATGATATTTCGCTGCACACAATCTCTAATACAATGATACTGGATATCTATATGCTTAGATCTATCATGAAACATAGGATTAATTGAGAGTTTAATGAAACTCTGATTATCACAATGAATCATTGTAGGATCTAAATGAGAACCGAACAAACTGACCAGGATCTTCCTCATCCAGATAGCCTCACATGCAGCTTGAATTGCTTCCATGTATTCCGCTTCCGCTGAATTGAGTGCCACAGATCTTTGTTTTCTACTGTACCAAGAAACAGCTGTAGATCCGATACTGAAAACCCCTCCTAATGTGCTCTTTCTGTCTGTTGGGCTGCCTGCCCAATCTGCGTCAGTGAAGCCATGAAACTTCACCTCATCCATCTGTCTGTACCATAAGCCATACTCAGATGTGCCCCTGAGATATCTCAGGACTGCTTGCCCGCCTTCCAAAAGAGCTTGGTAGGCTAAGCCATCGCTTGACTAAGCTGGTTCACTGCATATCATATGTCCAATCTTGTATTAACTAAATACATGAGCGAACCCACCAACTGTCGATAAACAATAGCATCCACTACCTTTGCCGATGTAGCATCCTCTTTCCTCCAATTTCCTGGAAGAGGAGTATCCATGGGTTTACAATCCTCTGTGTGAAACTTACCGATCATCTCCTAAGCATACTTTCCTTAGGACACAAATAGTTCACCTTCTCGCTACCATATTTCCAATCCAAGGAAATAGTGAAGGAGACCCATATCCTTTATCTCAAACTCCTTTGTAAGGTCCTCCTTGCATGAGTGTATCAACTACTCATCACTAGTCAGTATTAAATCACCAACATAAAGAAAAATGATTAAAAGCTTACCCTCCACCACAATATGGTATAGGTTTGCATCCACCTCACTTTGGTGAAGCCAAGTCCAGTGAAATAACTGTCGATCTGAGTGTACCAAGCACGGGGTGCTTGCTTCAGCCCATATAACGCTCTTTTGAGTCTGCACACATGCGACTCACTGTTGAATATCTCAAATCCTTTAGGCTTCTCAATGTACACTTCTTCCCCAATGATCCCATTAAGGAATGCAATCTTCACATCCATCTGATGAATGTGCCAACCCATCTGTGATGAGAGAGAAAGGATGGTACTTATGGAAGAATACCGTGCGACAGGTGCAAAGGTTTCTTCATAATCAATCCCCTCAATCTGTGAGAAGCCCTAGGCAACAAATCTTGCCTTATACTTCTCAACACTCGCATAAACAGCTTGCTTTACCTTGTAGATCCATCTTGAACCTACCACTTATTCACCAACCGGCCTTGGAACAATCTCCCAAGCATTGTTTCTGACAATGGAGTCATACTCCTCCACCATGGCATCTACCCATGTGGGCTCCTGTGCTGCTTCCTCAAAGGAATATGCCTCTGTCATGATACACTTGCTTATGAAAGCCATGTATCCAGTATATCGTTCGGGTGATTGTCTTTGTCTGTGTTGTGAAGTAGGGACTCCTACATTCTCTATCGCATTAAGCTTCAACCTCTCAACTTTTGTGGTACGCTTCTTGCTTGTTCTGATGTTTGGTTCTACATGAGTGGACTCCTCCACTCCATGAATCTCCTCTTGTGGCTGATCCACATATGGAGGCTCATCTTTGGGAACCAGAAGTTCCTTCTATGCATGTAAGTGTAGCTCCCTCTCAAGCGACAACTTCATGGCTTTCTCCTCATTGAATTTTATATCCCGTCGCACCACAATCATCTAATTGTTTGGAAAATACACATGATAATTATGTGGTGTTTCTGTGTACCCCACAAATATCCCAACTTCTTCCTGGCGTTCTTGGTCACATGAACATAAACAGATGAGCCAAAAATATTAAAGTGAGAAACATCTGGTTTCTTACTAGTAAAAGCTTCTTCAGGTGTACTCATGCCAAGTACTCTATGAGGATAACAATTTTGCACATAAACCACAGTGTTGCATGATTCCACCCACAAGTGCATTGGTAGGCCCTAATCATGAAGCATAGCTTGTGCAGCACCCATGATCGTTCTGTTCTTCCTCTATGCGACCCCATTCTGCTGTGGGTTATGAGGCGCTATGAGTTCTCTTCGAATTCCTTCTTTGATACATAAGACTTTGAATTCATTCGAGATATATTCACCACCATTATCGCTCTGCAGAGCCTTCACTTGCTTCCCCGACTCCTTCTCCACCAATTCTTTAAACTCACAAAACTTTGAGAATGTTTGATCCTTCTTATGCATGAAGAAGATCCATCATCTATGAGAATAGTCATCAACAGAAATAACATAATACCTTTGTTTTGTTGTTGAAGCAACCGAGAATGGTCCACACACATCTATGTGAATTCTCTCCAGGATCACCGAGGCACAGTTCTCCTTTTCATGAAAGGTGGTATTCACAAACTTACCCATAGTACATCCCTTGCACTGACCTATCTGTGCAAGTGTACCCTTGGGAAGTCCAGTAGAAATCTGTTGCAAAATCTTCAGGGTGCCATGGTGAAGATGGCCCGATCTCCTGTGCCATAATCCGCCCTCATCCTGACTCACCACTTCTTCTTCTTTGCCAACCATTGAAGCGTATCCATATACCTCAAGATTTTATAGATTCTTAACTCAAATCCCTATCCTCTTGGTTTGACCTGTTGTTTTATGTCACAGGAAAGCTTTTCCATCGCTGAAAACAACGTCATAACCTATGTCCTCCAACATCGCGACTGAGGCCAAGTTCTTCTTTAGACTTGGAACATGCATAACATATTTCAACTAGAATGGTTTACCCGACTCCCTCTCAAAGGTAATGGTACCAATGCCGGTCACACTGTATCACCCATCATCATCCATCTCTATATGCATTTGGAGATCTTTCTCCTCCAAGTCACTAAACAACTCCTTGTCTCCTGTCATGTGGAAGGAAGCACAAATATCAAGATACCACACCGATCCCATTGCACTTGAAACCAAGCATGCGATCAAAGAGAAATAAAGTTAAAATTGCGAGGCAAGGGCCTCGTCAGCTGCGGCTTCAACAACCTTCTTGTTCTCATTTTTCTGTGGGCAGTTAGTGGCGAGATGCCCATGTTCGTGACAGTGAAAACACTTCACCTTGGACAAATCCAACTTCTTTCCTTTAGCCTTGGATTTTGAATGGGATTTATTCCCCTTCCCTTTTCTTGCTTTGGCAACCAAAGCACAATCCTCTTCATCATCATGTTTTGATGAAGAGCCATCCCTGGTACTATGCCTTATCTCCTCCTGCACTAGATTTGACCAAAGTTGCTCCCAATCCAGCAGTTTCTCTCGCCCATTGACAGAATCTTGATAACTGTGCCAAATCTTCAGAAGTCCAAGGAGAGCCAAGCTCACCAAGTCATCATCAGCAACTGTAATTCCCACACTCCCTAGCTCATCCCTACATTGGACAAACTTCGTGAGATACTTTGGAATACTGTCGCCCTTCTCCATTTTGATTTTTCTGAGTTTATCTTTCAGCGCCAATTTCCTATGGTCGCTGTTGCTTTGGAAAAGATCTGTTAAAGCCTTCCACATTGAAAATGGAGTGGCTTTCCCATGAAGGCTTGACACAATATGGTATTTCACACCTTCCAAGATAATTCTTCTTGTCTTTGCTACTTTGTTTTGCCAAGTGTCAAGTAATGTAGCATCCATCGAAGTGGGCTTAGGAACATCGCTATTGATTAACTCCTTCAAGCCATTATCTTCAAGCACCACTTCCATCCTATCCTTCTAGGCTATGTAGTTAGAGCTGCCCTCGAGTGCATACTCCAACCGCAACCCATTGAATGCCATTTCAATGTTTACTCAACTGTCGCACCAAGAAATTCTTGCAGCAAATTCGAATTGTCCACCAACACAAAAAAACTCAGCACCGCTTTAATATTGCAATCTCCAGCGATTAACTTGCTCTGATACCATGTAGATATTTATAAACACAATAATGTATTTTCAGATTCTCCTGATCTAATGATTTAATCTTATTTTAAATACATAATCCTTCCACTTAATTCTTCGCTGAAATTAAATAGCCAATTGCAAACATATGAAGAAAAATCAATTGCACATAACAAGATGTTTTACCGGGAAAGCTTAAAGTTAAAAACCCCAACTATCATATATTATGTATATCAATGGAACATGTAACAATATCATACAAATCTTAGCTCATAGATCTCTCAATACAATATACAATCGTCACACACTGTCATGTAGAAATTTGCATCTCTATGCACCAATTTCTTGCCTCCTGATAGCCCGCCTCCACTATGCAATCCTTGTTGAAGAAGATCCCTGAATAAATTCGATCTTGGCTTGCTTGTACTACGCAATCCTCATTGGAAACTCCAATGTGTGTGTATATGCATTGAATGCATCACTATAGTCACAACTGATAGTCAAACACACCCTTTCACCTATCTCTCCACTGGGTCTCCACTGGATTTGACATGCAAGTAGTTAAATGTTGTATTTCTTCAGTTTAAAGTAAGACATTACTTGTGAATTAATTAAATAATTAATTCATTCATCTTTCACTAGTGTATCTTTAGTTACAACTAGCACAACTGAGTTTAACTCACTTAACTGAGTTAAACTAAATAACAACTCAGATAACTACACTTCCAACTCGGTTACAACTTTGTCACAATCAGTTATAACGAAGTCCTCCATGCATGAGTCACCAACCACCCTAGGAATTGCATAATTCATTCAGCCCACTGATGTGCCACATCTTTTCACTGAAATCAAGTGCTCCAAGAGAATAAGTTACTATTTATTGTCTGATTATTATTAAGGGCTAATAATAATCGACATGCATTCTATTTTTAGATTAGCGATCTATAAATAGACTTCGCACATCTTTTAAAAACAGAAATTCATCCAAAGATAGAGTTTTCTCAACCATCTAGAATCATCATCCTGCTAATTTTAGAACATGCTCACCATTCTAAAAATAGACATACACCTAAAAATATCCTGCGGGCCCTACCTAGTGAAGGTGCTTAATTTTCACTATGCTCATCATCTTGTTGAATCTCAACATTGAGGTTGATTAGTTACATCAAGAATTCCAAGGTGATTATTTTAATTGATAGAGACAAGAACCATGATTTTATTCATAGGAAAGTGGTCGAAGGGACCCATTGTTATACCTGTGTAATGCATAGATTTCAGATTACAATAGCCGATGGAGGCATACGATGAAACATGTAGGAATTCATGAAACTAGGACACTATTGGCACAAATCTCACATGTTTTCCATTTAAATGTTGAGCTATGGCATAGTTCTTGGTGCAGAAAGGTTGCACACTTTAGGTCTTGTTACAATGGACTTTAAGGAATTATACACGAGCCTAAAAAATGAAGTGCATAAGTACACACTCAAAGTGATTAAGCCTAACTCTCCTGAAATCATCAAATGTCATGGTACAAAGAATATATTGAATAAATGCCACTCCAACATAATTGCCCATTTCAATTCCATACAAGTTGTGCATAGTCCACCCTGAAGAGATCCCACCCCCCACCCCCCCTCGACTTATTTGCATAGGGTCCTAATTATACATCAATAGGTATTTGAAACACCCCATGTATTACCACATCCTTGTGGTGAGCATGATAGGGTATCCCCTTGCCTCTAGGAAATCAAACCATGCAGTGTGTGTCCTTATAGGTTTCTATTTGCATAAAATAATGAAACAACAAAGACCACTCAAGAACTAACAGAGGCTAAAGTCATACATCCTAGTACGAGTCCTTCCTCATTACTCGTGGTTGTCGTATTTAAGAAAGAAGGTAGTTAGCACATGTTTTCGATTTTTTCACTATCAATCAGTTGACCCTTGAAGACAAATTTCCCTTTCGAGTTTTCGATGAACTCGTAAATGAGCTTCAAGGGGAAAAATTTCTTTCACTAAATTGGACCTCTGCCCAGGATACTGCCAAACACAAATGAAGGAGGTGGACATCCCTAAAACAACTATTCACTCTCTTGAATGTCATTGTGATGTTTTAGTGTTGCCCTTTTAAATTTTCAATGCTTTGTCCACTTATAAGAGCCCCATGAACAAGATTCCATGACCCTTCGTGCGCAGTTGTGTGCCTTTATTATTCGATGACAACTGGATCCACAACGAAACTTGGGATTCCTACACATAACGGGTTGATAGAGCCTTTTAATTCCCTGAGGACTACCATTTGTTCCTTGAGCATTCCAAATACGATTTTAGGGCCTTAAATGTCGAATAATTGGGCCGCATTATTAGCCAAGAAGGGGTGCAAGTGGACCACAAAAGAAATTTTATAGGTGTGTATGATGCAGGGCAATCTGTAAAAAGTCAATCAAAACTTTTTTACTAGAGGAGTTGGTTCCTCAATGTGTGGGATTTTTAGGATAGATTATAATTATTTTTTTTATTTATTCGCATGTAATTCATTTAAAATAGATTTTTGTTTAAGTTAGTTTTCGATAGAGAAAAATTATATTATTCATTCTTGTGTCCTTGGGTCTGGAAAGATCTTGCATATGTATATTAATGTTTTCAAATTGACAAAGATAGAGAGAGGGAAAGAAGGATTATAAGTGTTTTAAATTCATAGAGTTCATCATTTCGACTCTTTGTGAATCATGTGGAATGATTCGACTTGTTTGCTTTGTTTATTCTTATGATTGATGCGATTAGAGTGGTGTCATAGGGGGTTATGTGGATGTGTCTTAACCTTTGGATAATCCTTGTAGTAATCTTGCAACAGATTTTTTCTCAAAATGGAGTGAAAGAAGGTCGAGACATAGTTTATCTTTGAAACACGCAGGAGTTCGTTAATTGGTGGAAGCATAATCAAGTCTCGTCATAACAATATGTCGTCCCGTGATGAGCTTTAAAAGGAATTCCATCCAGAAATGTGCGGAGGCACACCTTAGGTTTATGTGCATTGATTTCCTTGGAGTGTGTGTGTTGTAGCCAAAACGACATTCATGGTGTTGTTTAGGTGAGGTTTATGATGTAGCACAAGTATCCTATATATTGCATCCCCACAGGGAATTGGTTATGTAAGCCCTAGAGGAATGAAAACCCAAGAGATATGGGAATTTCAATACCACTCTATATTGTGTTGTGACATGATATTGTGATACCCATGGAGGAATTATAAGGATGTGCATCATTCTATTGGCATTTAGTATTATGTTAACTTAAGAATTATTGTGAGGCCACGTAATTATGGTATGCCCACATGTGAAGACATAAATCTTCCCCTTGTGGAAAAATACATCCGGAGTTGGATGTGATTGTGATCATACTTCGTGGATGGATCCTCCCTTTATGTTGAAAGCTACAAGAAGTTCATCATGACCATGTTTATGATCATGCACTTCCCTCATCATGGTGAAAAGAGTTGTCTTGTTTTTTACTCTCCCACCCCCACCTTCATATGGAGGAGAGTTGACCTAATGGTGTTTTCTAATACATGGAGTAGTATGTCAACATTGTCAACTGTCAAACCTTTAAGAATTATTTTTTCATCTCTTTGTTGAAGATTGCAACAAGAAAAAGTGAAGGAGGCATCTTGAAACATCATCCTTGATCCTAGTTGGAAAATAGTCACCTAAACTAGGTGGGGCCCACACAGGCTATTTTTAGGTATATGTCTATTTTTAGACATGGTGAGCATATTCTATATGTAGCAAGAGGATTTTGTGGATGGTTGGTCAAATGTGAAAAATAGATGAGATTCTATTTTTAGAAGATTGGGCGAAGTCTATTTACAGAGCGCCGATCTAAAAATAGATGCATGTCGATTATTATTAGCTCTTAATAATAATCAGACTCTAAACAACAACTTATTCTCTTGGAGCACTTCAGTTCAGTGCACAGATGTGGCACATCAGCTGACAGAAGGAATTATGCTATTTCTAAGGGTTTACTAGAGCTAATGCATGAAGGAATCAGTTAGAACTCAAGTGGCATATTTATGACACAGTTGGAAGAAGTAGTTATGGAGTTGTATTCAGTTTAACTTAGTTAAACTCAGTTGAGCTAGTTGTATCTAGTCTAACTGATTGATACACTAGTGAGAGTGGAGTGAATTAATTAGTTAATTAATTCACAAATAATAACTCATTAATCAATTGAACAATACAACAGTTAACTATAGTGCATGGCAGGTTCAGTGGAGACACAGTGGAGAGATAGATGAAAGGGCAAGATAGACTATCTGTTGTGACTACTAGTGATGCATGAATTGCATCTACATATACATTGGAGTTTCCAATGATAATAACACAGTCAATGAGAGTGGGATTACATCGAATTGGTCTTTGTAATCAGCTTGGATTGCGCAGTGGAGGTAGGCTAGCAGGTGGCAAAGATCGGTGCATGGATTTGCAAGATTGGGCCTGATTAGTGTATGACGATTGTACTGTATTGAGGGCTTGTATTCTAGATTTATCTTGTATATGAGATTGTCATATGATCTCCATGTTACATAATATATAGTTGGGGTTTTCAGCTTCAGGCTTTCCCGGTTAAAAACTGTGTTATGTGTGATTGATAATTTTTGTTTATGCTTCACATGTGTGTGCAATTAATTTTTCTGCAAAAGATTAACAAGTGGAATAGATTCAGTATTTTGCATAAATTTAAATAGTGTGAGATCAGGTGGATCTTGGACATATGCATGCTTAGTGCATATAATTTCTACATGGTATCGAAGTTGTGTTATAGATTTTATACATGGAATGAGAGCATAAATTTTTGGGCGCGCGATTTTGCTGAGAATATATGAAATTTTTAGTGAAATATTTTAAGAAACAAATAGCTTATTTGGATTCCTTCCAAAAAAATACCCAAATTGAAAAAAAAATCGGTTAAATCAGAGCTCGGATGAGGAAGATATCATTGATTTAAAATCAACTCTTTTGTTAGAAAATTTTGCGACAACGGGACAATTAAAATGTGCGCGAGCCAAGAATATACATGCACTGAGGTACAAGATGCATGCAAAGCTTTGAGGAGAAAAGCAGAGGTTAGTGAATTGGTGGTTGAGAGGGAGCCTTTCAACATGCAGCGTGAGAAGCAGTCTCAGAAGGTTGAGGAGCAGCCACAACTGGAGATGCAGAATAATCTTTGATGTAGATGGGATTTCTACGAAGCTTCCTACTGTTGGGAAGTGTGAGAAAGTGTTACACAGAAATTTGTCACCGTCCCTACCATTCCCCGTCCCGCACAATGGAGGACCCATTTTGTGACCTGTGAACATTGTCATGCCTTGAAAACATCATCAATGCATTCCTTTAAGCATGAGCTTTATTTTCCCTTGAGACATCTCCTTGCAAAAATCATGAAAAACATCCCTTTTGGCATTGGCGCGGGCAGTCAGTTCAGTACTCGCGCCAATGGGGAAAATCCTGCAAAGAGGTCGCGCCAACTGGCGCTCTGTCATAGAGCAGTAGTCGCGCCACCCAATTTAGGGATTGTTTTTTAAATAAAGATGGCGGAAGTTGAGTTCCAACAAACTCACAAACCATTGCCTATCTTGAGTTGGGAGGTTTGGCTGCGGGAGTTCTATGGAAGGGAAGTGGTTTTGCCACCTCTCATGGAACCTTCCTTGTTGATAGGGCCAATCCCATAATAATAGGGATCCCAACTCCTCCTTCCTCATCTATAAAAGCCTGCTCAAATCTATGGCAAGCTAGTCTTGAAGTGCCTAAGCTCTGAATCTCCATATTCCCAAGAGCCTTTGTGTTGTAAAGAATCCTCTCTTTCCCTTAAGGCTGACTCAAGTAAGGATACCATTGTCACGAGACTTTGGAGAGGTTTTCCCTTTCCTTGGCGAGCTTTGT
>JAXQQM020063832.1:0-23558 GCA_034641835.2 Pinus albicaulis | reverse complement strand
TGTTTAACCCTTAGTTAAACTGAGAGGGGGGGGGGTGAATCAGTTTAACACATTCATGGACTTTTAAAACTTTTTCATTAAAACTTATTTACGCCTTTATTTCATGTTCAACTTAATATGTGAGTAGTGTTAGAATGTGAGCATCAAGTATTAATATAATGTAACAGTAGATTTAATATGAGAGCAACAATTATTGAGCAGATGAGATAAACCATATCAACACATAAACGTCATGCACAGAGACACCAGATATAAGTGGAAACCCATAAAGGGAGAAAACCACATCTTATTATTGTTGTGATGCAAAGGCAAGCTCCAACTCCCTCTCACCACTGTTTTCTGCAGGCACCAACCTACAGGAGGCTCTATCCTCAATTCTGCAAGGTACAACTTGCAAGGAAGCTCCAACTCCCATCAATTTTCTGCAGGCACCAACCTACAGGAGGCTCCAACCTCAGTCAGCTACAACTGACATTTTATCAAGCTACAACTTGATGTGGAAGCACCAACTCCCATCTATTTTTTGCAGGCACCAACCTACAGGAGGCTCCTACCTCAGTCAGCTACAACTAACATCTATCAAGCTACAACTTGATAGGGAAGCTCCAACTTCCTTACTCTTTCAAAAGAAAAACACTTGCTGATTTACCTTGGATATCAGCTCTATTCTGTACCTTCTCTTCTGCTATTTATCAGTCCTCATATCAGCTCCGCATCATCTCTGCTCAACCCCTCCTTCTTCTCTGCCTCACTTCTTCATTTCTGCATTCTCTAACTTTTCACTGCATCTCGTTTTTCTCCTCCTTCTTTATCTTCTCTGCCTCAATATTCCAAACCCTGCATTCTCTCTTCTCACTCTCTCTAACCTCTTGCAGCTTTCTTATTTTCTTCAACTCTCTTCAATTCTGCTGCACACTCTCTTCTTCTCTCACTCTATTTTCGTAACCTTCTCCCCTTGGATATTACCCTGTTTTATACAAAATAGCTTCATGGCTATTTGTATTCTACTGGGAATTCGAAATGGACAGCCATGTCTCTTTGCCTTCTACCTTCTCATCTCTTTTATCCGCTCATTCAGAAAATATAACTGTAGGTACCAATTTAACATTACAGTGGGATATTTGTTCTCTTCCGGAGACTTGCCAATGCATCACAAACAATATAAATCAATTAAAACATTTACATTCAATTACAATGAAAACTCCAGCTCAACTCATTCAGCCTTTTGGATTGCTGCGCACTTGTCTTTTCTTTGACTGTGTTTGTTTTTTTTCTCTTTGCTAGCTCTCCTGTTCTCTGCCGTGGTGCAACCACTACATATGTGTAACTATGAAATTCAACTCTCGGCATTATACACATAATAAAACGTTTTAATACTTAGACTTCCCTTACGGGCCCACTTGCTGAACTTGTTCTGTCTTCCGATGCGATGCATTACTGTCCACATACTGGAAATATGTATGTATCATATATATGTGCCTCGGTGCTTTCCTTTCCTCTTTAGCTTTGGATTAATTTACTTGGAGCAAACCTGTTCTTAGTCTTATCTTTGGATGGACCCCACATGCTAGCTATACTCCACTTGTGTATTTCAATCGCAATCGCAACATTCACAATACCCCTGTGATTTTCTGTTTTGATTTATGCTGATGTGATTAGAAGAGGGCCACCATATAGTCAGTTGAATCATCTCTGCCATCCATTATAATAAATCTCATTATGTATTGGCCGCTTTATATTCATATATTGCCATCAAATGTTTTAAAACCTTAGATAAGCCTTTGGTCTTATATTACGATCCAATCCACAATAAATCGAATCACAAACTCTAATATTTGAAAGGATCGGGCCCCACAACGATCATTTGAATCTAATGTTTGTTTCTTTGATGCGATGAGTCTCCTGCAAAGATTTCCGATTACGATTGATCGCAATCGCAAACTTCATAACCTGTTCCGCTATGTCGGCTTGTTCCGATTGTTATTACTCTGATCCTGATCTGATTACGATTACTCTGATGCGATGTGATTACTCTGATTGTGATTAATCGCAATCGCAACTTTTAGTTGCAAGTCCCGCTGCCCTGCTTTCACTCCAATGTGATTGACCACTGTTCATTTAAATGTGCCGACGCGATTGGAACGGAACTTAAACATATAAAATCATAATTTATAGACCCATCGGGCCCGGAACTTCAATCGCAATCGCAACTTGTTGTTTACATGTTCCGCTGCATAGTTTTTCTCCGACACGATTGATGTATTATCCCTCAACTTCTTCCAATTGCAATTGATCGCAATCGCAAGTTTTGGTTGGATGTTCCAATATGCCTATACTCCAAAGCTCCGATGCGATTAGGCCAGAATTCAAATATGTGTTAATCACAGTTTATAAGCCCATCGAGTCCGGGCTTCAATCGCAATCACAATTTGCAGTTCATGTGATCCGCTGCCAACCTTTTTCCGATGCAATTGATGAGGGTCCCACTGTATATGACTTTGTTTGTATTAAGGCCGAACAATAGGGCACATTTCATGTATATAGTATGATTCTTTCCTTTGAATATGAAGCGCAACATATAACGTATATGTATATATATATATATATATATATATATATATATATATATATATATATATATATATATATATATATATATATATATATATATATATATATGCTTTGGTCCTTTGTATATAAACACAATATATGTAATCTTGTACATATATATAAACTACGCTTTCCTAAATTACGATTCACGAGATAAGGTTTTTATATATAATTTTTTACCTTGAGTTAATATTCTCGAGTTAATTTATGTATCCTCAGTAGGTAATGATTCTCGGAATTATATACTTTGTTGCTCGGGTTAGGATTCCCGAGGAATATTGTGTATTCTTTTGCACGGGTTGCGGTTCACGGAATTGTGTTTGTATCCTTCCACAGGTTACAGTTCTGAGATTTATGTTTAGTGTATACACTTGTTGCAGGGTAGTGATTCTTGGAATAACGCGGCCTACGCCTCTACCTCGCCTTTGCCTTTCTACTTACGCATTGTATACGCCTCTGCCTTCGTTGTACCCCTTGTTGCTTTTTCGACCTCTGCCTTCGCTGTGCAATTCCTCAACATAGTTTAATTAACAAACACCACTTCCACTGTTTATTTATATGATTCCGCTTACCCCTGACTGTTCGACATTACAATTAATGCACAACATATTCAATATTGTTCGACATTTTCTTCCTATTCTCCTTGATTGATGCTGCTCCTTACTTAGCTTTTTGCTACCTCTGCTACCTCTCTGCTACCTCTGTTCCCTGTCTTCTACTTTTTTCTTGTGTTGGTTCAGTGTTGTTCCTTTATTGCTCCTTTGCCATCGGTAACTTAACATTTCCAACGAATAAATTATCAAGAGAACGTGGTACTGCCCACCACTCTTATAGATCTATAGCCAACAAGATGTTAAATACTACTCTTAGATTGTCACCACAAGTTAATATCATCATCTTCGAATGTGTGCATAAAAAAAAACTCATGTTTGTGCCACAGGAGCCACATCAACTTCATTCAAGAGCAGCCACATGATAATACATATATATGTTCCAAACTTTCGGTTTCTTCCTGAGAGAAAATATAGTTTGGATTATTTATGTCAAAGAGATTGAATATTCTAGAGATAGCTCAATTCACTCTAGAAACTTTGGTAGTTATATACCTCAAATCAATTACAGAATTGATTGAGCACAACCCTTTAGTTATACCTCAAATATGTCGACTTAGAATTTTGGATAGAATTTAGACTTGTCTCATCATTAAGGAAATTTTATCATCATTCTAAAATAGACACAAGTCAGAACTTGGATGCTTCTAAGGTTACTCAAATCGAAAAACACATATTTTAAATTCCATACAGGTTTTTGAGATATCATTCCTTATTTTTTCATCAAGATAAACTCTTTTAATTACAACTTCTGAATAAAAATTGGACCTCGAACTCAATCATTTTTTGATTAGGGGAATATCAGATTTGGATATCATAAAGAAGAGATAGGTCATATAATTTCGATTTCATATAGAACTTGGCCCACTACTTCAGATACCACTCCTCTTCAACTTAACTCAGAAACCATGTTTAAATTTGTTTGAAAATAAGAATATATTATCATGATAATTATGTTGAACTGATAAATACGTTTCATTTTAAAATTTACTTTATTCACTTATGTCATCAAAAAATTATACATTAAAAAGCATAGAGAAATAATAAATCATATTGCACATGAGAAAAAAGATACTAGAGTTTAGGCGAGTGGCTAGAGAAAAACCCACGAGGGTAAAACCTAACAATCCTTTCCTTATACAATATTTGTAAAAAAGAGAAAAATCCAAGTCATAGATAAACTCACCAATATAGAAGCAAGTTTCCCAAGTGCTAAGTCATCCCTCCATCAACAACCCAAACTCTTCCATATTTTTTCATAAGATAGTTTACATGTCTTATCATATATGCATGTCCTTAGATGCCACATCAAACAGATAGAGAACCTCAGAAAACATACATAACTATAGGAGACTATAGCCTTAGGGACTTGTATAATCACAAAATAACGTAGCCTTATGAACTTGCATTCCATAGAATAATGTACCCTCAGGAAATCACATTCCAGAAAAGAAAAGCTCCTCAAATGATTCACATTTCTCAGAAGAGTATTTCCTCATACAAATCCAAAATTCCTCTCCATAAAATATCTACAAATTAGTTTCCAAATGGTGGAGTATAGATGCCAACATATAGTTTTTTCTTCATCCGAAAAGGTGCCTCTAAAGCTTGAGCTGACCTCAATTTTGAAGGGATAACTTAGCCATCTTGGGGAAAAAAAAACTTTACAAATTCAATTTTATTTTGTTTAAATGTCCGTATGGAACATGATAAAAAAAATTTCCTTCTGACTTCAAATAATTTCATTTTGTCTCTTTACAAAATCATAATTATGAAGACCAAACCCAATTACAATTTCAATGAAGGTAACTAAAAATTTTTAATGATAAGTTCCAACCAAGGAAAGAAACTGATTATTTCTAGAAAGAAGCATGTTTTAGATAAAATATATTTGTAAAAGAGTTAGTCACAATAAAGCCATCCCTACAGGGGTGTACTAAGAAAAAACAACAACTGGAAGAGTTGCTACAAGCATACAAGGATGTGTTCTAGAAGCTTAAAGGGCTATTACTTAAGAGGAAGTGGAGCATGAGATCTAGCTATTGGAAATCTCCCCATTGCTAAACAATGGCCTATACATACAATCTGTTATAGAAGCAAATGGGTTGAAAAATAATTTGCAACAACTACTAGAACAAGGTTTTATTTGACTAAGTACATCAGCATGTGTTTCACATGTTATTATTTATGCAAAAGAAGGATAGGATTTGGCGGATGTGTATAGATTAAACAAAATTAAACAAAATTACACTTAAGAACAAGTACCCCCTGGCCAAGATAAATGACTTTTTGGATTAGTTGTCGCAAGCCTAATTCACCAAGCTAGACTTAGAGTTTGTATATCACTAGGTTCAAGTCAAAGAAGAATATATGTGGAAAGCCTCCTTTAAAATAGAAAAGGATTGTATGAGTGGTTAGTCATGCCATTTGGGTTATGTAATGCACAAACTATGTTTATGACGTTAATAAATGATATAAATTTCCCTTCTATATAATAATTTGTTATAGTCTATTTGGATGATAGACCGGTATATAGTGGTACCTAGTAGGAGCACATATCACATTTGACATAGGTGCTAGAGACATTAAATAAGAATGTCAGTTTAAACAATATTATTTGCTGTATTTTGGGTACACGATAGGTGGACAAGAGCTGAAAATAGTTCCTACCAAGATGGAGGCCATCATGAAGTATTTAGTGTCTACTAATTTTTATAAGGTCATGAGTTTTGTCGAGGTAGCACAAGACCTAGGGAAATTCATAGCCTAATTTTCAACACTATCACTCCATGCCATAACAATGAATGTCAAGAAATTTTGGTGGGGAAGGGTTAGTAGAGGTAATTGGAGGAGCTAAAGGATAATATTAGTCATACACCAATTCTAGAATTACCAAACCTGCAACAACCCTTCAAAGGGGAGATAAATGTGAGTGGGTATGATATGGGAGTAGTATTGATGAAAGGGGGAAGACATATATGCTTCCATTGTGAAATATTTCATGGGGAAATTCTTAATTACTCTACTTATGAAAAATATGTATGCCCTAGTGTAAGCTATGAAGAAGTGGAAGTATTATCTGATGGGATAGGAGATAATAATCCACACAAATCACCAACTTCTATAATATCGATAGACTGATAGTAAGTACATCAAATCAGACATTAGAAGTGGATGGGGTTTTCACAATAGTTTCATTTAGTAGTAAAGTATAAGAATGGAAACAAAAACAAGTTGGCCTCAATTGTTCCACTTTTTGAACCTTAAAGGAGCACTTTCAAGGCTTTGCATATAGTTTTTCTTCTTCCAATAATGTTAATACCCTATCATCATATTGCACATTTTATTCCAAATATTTTCTATAGATTAGTATGTAATAAAAAAATACCATATTTTTTTTTAAAGGTGGATTTAACAATAGAATTCATTAAGATTTGAAATGTTAAAGGCATATTTGTATGTCAAAATGGTGTAACCAATAGCTCATAATCACCTTCATTTGTTCTAAGTGTTATTTTGGGAATTTATTATTGCCTCATTTTGATTTGATGGTATCTTGAATAGAGTTTCGACTTAGTAAAAAAATGTATGCATGCAACTTGTGTAATTATTCATCAATAAGAAGAATAGGAAACTTAATGTTGATTTTCGTCTTGTTAGTTTTTTGTAATCTTTAGATATGCCATGAGCCATAATTCTTTATAACCATCACTAGTGGTGATGCAATGAAATTTCTTTAGCTAGTTTGAATGATGCTATCCTCTAAAATTTATTAAATCATATGCTCAATATCAATTTTCTATCATATGGGTTCTATAAGGCCTAATATTAGGTGGTACACTTTCAGGTTTCAAATGAATAGCATGGTAATGATATTAGGTAGGAGGAAGACCCTTAGGTTTCTTTCCAAATACCTTGGAATGATTGTTTATATATTTTTGGAAATCCATTGGAGAAAAGGATATATATTTTTGAATATATAATGAACAAAATTATCTAATTACACCTTGATATCCCTTTTATTTATCAACTTTTCCATGTTATTAGAGCATACCATTCATAAAGTTTCCCATGGATAACTATAAACACAATTTCCTTTCATTCTAAGGAAAATATTTTGTAAATATGTTGAAAATTAAGGGCCATTTTTCCCAATGATTGTAACCATTGGACCTATAATACAACATCAATACAACTCCTTTGGATTGTAATAATGGGAATATCCAAAAACTACTCCCCTGTATTCAAGATAATACGATGGTATCTCTATTTGCAATAACTATTTGGAACTCTAGTGCTAGATATGCAATGAAATTAAAAAGTTTTTCCAATGTGTAATTGATGAAGTTATGAGTAATACCTGAATAATTGATGGTTTGTGAAGTATTGATGTCGGCCAATGCATGAAAATATATTGTTGAGGTAGCCTCCTCTATCTATGGATCTTGTGATGGTTGCACTTCATGATCTTCTTCATCTTCACAGTATATGTAGAATAATTTATTCTCATTGCATTTATGTCCCTTACTATACTTTTTGTCATAGTTGAAGTTGAAGCATATCCTTTCTCTTTTTTAATCCACTAGCAAATTTGGCCCAATTTCCGACGGCCAAAGTGTCTCTCTTGCGACAGATAGTCATCGGAAGAGCGACACTATGAGGCGGGACAAAACGTGGTTAGCCTTAGAGTCGCAATTCCGACACTTCAATAAAGTGTCGGAATATCGACACTTTTTCCGACGTTTCCAGACCGTCGTCACTCTTCTGATGTTACCCAAAACGTCGTTCTTTTGACGAAAACAAAACGTCGCTCTTCAGACAAAAATTAAACGTCACTCTACCAATGAACATCAACGTCGCTCTTCCGAAAAAAAATAAAACGTCGCTCTTCTGACGAAGCCTAAACTTCAGCCTTTGAATAAAACAAAACAATGCCTTTCCGACGAAAATTAAAGGTCATTAAACGTTTCTCTTGCGACGGAACCTAAACGTCGCTCTTCCGACATAAAATAAAAATATTTAAAAAAAAATTATTTAGATAAATCTACCGTACAAAAAACGTTGCTCTTCTCGCTCTTCCGACGGAAACTAAAAAATATTAAAAAAAATTATTTAGATAAATCCAAAACAAACATTGAATGGATTTAACAGCACAACTCAAATGCAAAGCAATCAACAACATGAGAAGATTGGCCATGGAGCAAAACTCACAGCTACAAAGTTAATGGTGAGGTTAGAGGATGTTACATATAATGTGAAGCACACCATGCTTGTTCAATCCACTATTGGTCACCTCTAAGGTGCCATGTTGCCAATGACAGCACAAATGAATTAAAGAATTAAAAGGAAAACAAATAACAAGGGGAACTTTGTTCTAAACACATAAAAAAGAGATGAAGGAGAGGAAGAGCACTTGAGTTTGGGAAACCAGGAATCAAATAATCAGTAAATTTAGATTTTAATATTAAATATATTTTATGCACATAATAGATCTAATTTCTTCATGTATAAAGTAAATTTCTGTGCATTAGAGCCATAGAATTTTTAGGAATCTTCTGTGACAATAAAAAATAAGTTACAAGTAGATAACCTAGAATCTCAAACAAGTAACAAGTGGCATGTTCAGAAGATAACATTGAAGCTTTGCGGTAATTTAAGTTTACTATGCATGTATAATGGTTGACATATGGAATGATATTTCCCATGTAACATTTTGAAGATAAAACCTTAAAGCCGAAATAACCATCTTCTTATGGGTATTCTCTACTACCTAGTTGAGAGGCAGGGCTAACTCAAACCAAAGAATCTACTTCAGAGATTTCTCAAAAAAACTTAAGGATTTTGGCTACAACATGAGAGCTCCCCAAAAGCACTGAACATCATATTCAGGAAGTTTTTTAACATGTTCAACTGCAATGGAAAAGCTTAGGAAATTCCTGTTGAATTAAATTCTTATGGATATATGTGGATAGGATTGTGGCTTGTACAAAAAAGGAGTGGTAAATAATGATCTTAAATTAATTCCTTAATTTTGGGGTTTAGAGAAGATTAAGCTCATTCAATTGGATGTAGCTCCGGTGGCTGGGAGAAATGTTGTTATCCTCCCCACTAAGGTTCAATTCCCACATATGAGATGTTTGAGCTCATAATAAGTATATCCTTGTAATGGCTTCAAGCCTTGTTGTTTGAGAGTTCCTCAAGGACCGTAACATGCATATTCCTCATATGGAATATAAAGATATTTCTTCAAAGGAAAAAAAGGGAAAATTAAGTTTAATTCATTTCACTTGTTTCCAGTACATAGAGGTCTTGAAACAACCATGTACCTTGTAACTAGTTTGCTAGACAGTCATTCAAAGAAAGACAAATTTCAAATCAATATAAAAAATAATGCAAGAATCCACATCCAATGCATCCGTTGCAAAATCACGGTATGAATGTCTCTTTCCACGTGGAAATTCTTAATGTGTGGAGACATTTGTGGGAGCTTATGTGTAATAAAGTCCAACATCTATAAGAAATAACACATGGATGTAGTCTAAGGCCTCAACAACTTGGTGAATTTAAGTCTAAGGTCCATTCTGTTGAGTTTGGGAGTCCAACATTCGTGAATAAATAAAAAAATTGCACTAATGGTATGATAAAAAATAAAGAATTTAAGTCTAAGATTCGTTCTGTTGGGTTTGGGATTCCAACATTTGTGAATAAATCAAGAATTTGCACTAATGATATGATATACAATACTTCAAAAGTAAAGGTCTGAATGATTCTTTCTGCATATAAATTTTGAACATGTCCATATATTTCATCTGTGGATTTTCGTGCAATACAACCCAACATCTATAAGTAATAATAATTGCATGTAGAGCCCCAATGCCTTAATAGTTCCATAGATTTGGGTTCACCACTCCATAATCAACAAATTCATGAATAAATCGAGAATTTACACTAACAGTACGATACAATACTTCTTCATGAAATGAAACCCTGGTAGAATCTAAAGCTATCATTGTCTTGACTCTTAATCATCTTTCTTTGTAATCACAATACATACAATTTGCATAGAAAAACAAAGTGGTCCTATGGCATTCAACTTATAACAGTTCTGTTGAATGATGTGCATTTGAAAAATAATCATTTATTCATCAAAATAAAATTTTAAGTTAACCAATTCAAGCCAAAACTGTTACATGATTTATGGTTAAGGCTTTATCCAAACTGAATAAATGCCATTTGAGCACTATGTATATTTTAGTGTTTAGCAGGAAAATGCAGCTTCAAACAAGAGGAAGACATTTCAAGGCCTTGCCCAATCAGACCTCGGTCAGGTAAGACAATTCAGTACCAATTATTTGATATTGGTTAGCCCTTGAAGACCTCATTTAACAAACCAGTAACAGAAATTCATTAATAGAAGAATAATATAAGAATAAAAACCATGACTGAATAACAGAAGCAGTTCAATTTATAAGGAAAGACTCTCATGTCATAATGGCAACAACCTTGTTATAAGGCATTCACTCTTGTTATATATGCAGTCACCTTATTACATAACAGTAACCCTTGAGACAGTGGTACATAGTAGCAATTAGGTCATATAATAGCGATACATTTGGAAGTATGATAGTGATTACAACTTAAAGTTGTCTCCACAAGATCTAAGCTCTGCTATATACCCATCTCGATACTAAGTAATCGGCTATGAAAACTATTATCATTCTGGAAAGTAAACAAGAAACGTGAAAGTGATCCTAGCTCTGAAGAAATGATTCAATGGACAATGAAATGGCATACAAGTATGAGCATATATACCCTCACAATAGGGTGCAATAAATCAGAGCTCTTTTCCTTCAGAATCAGGCCTCCCTATAGCCACGAGAGGCACAAGATTTCTGGCAAAATCCTTGTCTACTTCTTCACTTGGTACAAGTTTTGGGAGGACAGGAATAACCATAAAATCAGTCAAGGAAGAAGTATCGGGTCCTGGGACCAACTCCATGTTCTCCATTAGG
The DNA here is from genome assembly GCA_034641835.2 of Pinus albicaulis. Classification (NCBI taxonomy): domain Eukaryota; kingdom Viridiplantae; phylum Streptophyta; class Pinopsida; order Pinales; family Pinaceae; genus Pinus; species Pinus albicaulis. The sequence continues at coordinate 12,325 of JAXQQM020063832.1, read as the reverse complement.
GAAACTGGACACTCCGAATCTGAAAAGACATCAAAACCCAAAAGGCCATTGGAGAAAATGCTGAAAAAAAAAACATCAAACCCTATGGGTAAACTAAAACACATCGAAACCAAATAGCCATTCCTACAGATGCAAACTAAAACTTCTCGCAAATATAAGGGAAAAGTAACCAAATGAGAATATCAGCTAACGTAAACACATTGAAACCAGATACGTGTTGCTGCATGATGCAAACTAAAACTTCTCAGTTACATGTGAAAGATTAACCAAATGGGAATAACAGCAAACGAAAACAAAGAGAAACTAAACAACCATTACCGCGAATGCAAACAAGAACTTCTTAGAATAACATAGACAAAATAACCAAATGAGCATATCAGCAAACCAAAACATATAGAAACCAAATAGCCATTGCCGCAAAAGCCAACCAAAAATTCTCATAGCTAATAAAATGCACCATAACCAAATGGGCAGAAGTAGAAAGTAACAAAACCAAATGGGCAAAAAAATATCCAAAGAAACCTAAAGGGCATTCAATTATCATTGGATAAACACAGAAACTTAACGAAAAGCACTGCATATTTAGGGCAATCCATTATAGAAATAAATCTTTCAGTGGGAATATTGAATGAATACATGGATTACCTTGTCCGGGGCATTTGACGGCATGTTATTTAGAGTTCACCACTTTTCCTTGACTTTTACTTTTCCAAATCCCACTACTCTAGGGCTGAATGAAGGGCCTTTGAATCCGAGGGGTAGGTTTTGATGTCTGTATACAAGGCACAAGACTATTATGATAATTTTTGTTGATCATCGGACCAAAGGCAATCGGGATACGATGTATCAGAGCAAATTCTTTTTGTATAAGGAAATAAATCACCGGACTTCAACCAAATGTATCAGAGCAGACCTGCAACAGGCACTTGGGATCAATTTCTTTACTTACCGCATCCTTCCTCCAAACCTGCGATGGTATGGCCGCATCCTTCCTCCAAACCTGCAATAGTATGGTTGCATCCTTCCTCAAAACCAGCGATAGTATGGCCGCATCCTCCCTCCTTCCCTGGACAAACCATGCAACCGGAGGGAAATGAACAAGGGGAATTAAAATTTTTGATATTTGAAATTTTTTGACATTTTGAAATGAAATACATGTGTTTTTTTAAGGCCACTCAAATTCCATTAAATAAAATGTGTGAGACTTTTCTTGGGGTTAATAAGGGGTTTGGGTAAATAAGTGATATTGTTGATTATAAATAATTATTAATGAGGTTAGATCTAAGACATTTATTTAAATTATTAATTATATAAAATTGTTGAATTTTTATTTCATAAACTAGAGATTTTGGTTGATTTTTTAATCTAATTATGTGATATTAAAGATGAATTATGGTAACTTAAAAATAAGTTTTATTTGGTTAAAAGGGAAGTAGTAATGTTATGGTATGAATGATTATTTTCAATGAATTTTTTGGTTTAGTAAGGATAACTCATCTATGGACATTTTCCATGATTTTTAAGACAAAGTCAATATAGGAAAGGTGATACTTAAAGGGCTCCCACATGCTTTAGAAATTTTATATCTATTGGTTTATAAACATTAGAGGTGGAAAAATATCCTAAGCTCTAGAGCTAAGTTTGTTCCAACTTAGTTATATCTTGAACAACAAATTGTTGTTGACATCAAGGATATGATAGAAATTTGGTGGGTTGTAGGGTAGTCTTGTCATGAAATAAATGTAATGTAGTTACTAGGTAGGTAGGGGGAACCATTTTGGTGGAACTTGGCCATAAATGGGACATCTATCCATGCATAGTTTTTTAAGAACAAATACACCTAGTGGATTATCATTGTATGGGAATCACTTTAGGATCTAGGCTACTGTGCACACACTAACTAAAGGGATATTAGTGAAACCAATAAAAGTATTATAGGTTCTTTTATATAAATAGGTGCTCTTGTGTTCTCATTGGTTAGTTTTGGGAAAATGACAATAAATTAAGAGAAGTTATAGGTGCTTTTATAGAAATAGGTGTTCTTGTGCTCTCATTGGTTAGGTATGGGAAAATGAAAATAAAGTAAGAGAAGGATTTGACTACTGGACAATTAGAGGAATGATTCCACACAAAACCAAGTGCAGTGCTGCAACACTTTCTAGGCTAAGGGATTTTGAAGGGGTTCCCCCACCATATGACAGGAAGAAGAGAATGGTAATTCCAGATGCTCTGAAAGTGTTGAGGCTTAAGCCAGGTTACAAGTATTTTTTGCTAGGAAGGCTTTCCAAAGAAGTTGGCTGCCATAATTATGACACTATTACGGAATTAGAAGGGAAGAGAAAGGAAAAGGTTCAGGTATCATATGAGAGAAGGAAGAAATTGGAAAAATTGAGATCAAAAGCAGTGGAGTTAGCGGAAAATCAGCTTTCCCCAGAGATGGAGCTCTTAGCTTCAGTAAAGTATTAGATAAGCTGCATGTTGTGCTCAATGAAGTAGTGAATTTTGAAAATGAAAATAAAATATTTATGAAGATGAGGTTTTTGACTAGAAATATATAACAACTCAAAAATAATTACACTGTTGATACAATAATAATATAATCCGCAAACAACCTTCTCACATTCATGATATGAGTATATAGTGAATTAGACAGAAGTAAGAACCTGATAAGTAGCAAGGAAATGAATGATTTGGGGTCTGTTAAGAAAACCCTTGAGGCAGCAATAATGCAATAACGCACCTTAAACCCTGTATTGTGATTTTAGTTTGAATAGGCCGCCAAATTAAATTTCCATTTGGTTATTATATTTTTAAATGTGAAACATGGAGATGTGTTTTGTAGATTGTTTCCTAATAAATTTAAATATAAACCTTCCACGCAATATTTTTATTTTCCAGTAGGGTGTATTACAAATTAAATGATTTTAAATTTTATTTATTGCTAAATTTGGTGAACAGTTTATTCTAGATACACTTTTAAAATAATAATATCTATCAGAATGGATAAGAAATAAAAATTAAAGTACTTTAATCAATGTTTGTTTCACTAGTATTTTAAATAAATACTTAAAAAATTATATCTTAATTGAAGAGGTAATAGTTGAATATTATAATACCAGTTTGTAATCTTACACTCCCATGTTTACTATAAGAGATGGAGAGAATACATTGGCAAATAATTTTGGAGTATCAAAAAATGCAGAAAATGGATGATGAGTTTGGTGGGGGGTCTAGGAAATTAATAGGCTATTTTTTCTCCTATGAAACTCTTTTTTCTACCCAAAATTCCTCATATAGATAATGAGCTTCAAGATAAAAATCCCATAGACATGAAGAGTGTCATACACCTTGTTCAACAATTATTAAATGAAACTGTGGATCTAAAAAAGAACTCTAGAGAAGATACCTCTATTTGAATAACTTACAAACCATATTGCAGAAAAAAATTACTTCTTCAAAGCCAATTCAAATTTGGAGGGCTTATGGGATTAGGGGTTAGGGGTTAGGGGATTTAGGTCCATTTAGGGGATAGGGGTCGAATAATGAGTTAGTATTTAAGGGATTAGGGATTGGGGGCTTAGGGGGGCTCGACCCAAACGCGTTTGGGCGGGCGCACTCAACCGAAACACCCGACCTGAAGGGGTTTGGGCGGGTGCCCTAAAACAAAAAGACATGGCATGCCTAAAAAAATGAAGGCACAAGGAAACAAATGACAAACGGTCCGCACGAATGTGCACAAGGCACTCATGCGGTCACAACTTAACAAATTTGATACGGCCGCCCTCAAATGAAATGACCCAACACGAACGCATTTGGGCGGGTGCCCTCACATGGCGTGCATGATAAAATGAAGGAACAAAGGAGAAAAAATCCAATGGGATGCATGAACATGTAAAAGGAACCAGTGCAATCACAACTTATAAAATTTGATACGACCACCCTCAAACGAAATGACCCGACTCAACCTGAACGCGTTTGGGCAGGTGCCCTCACTTGGCGCACCTAACCAAACAAAGGCACAAGGGAGAAAAAAGTAAATGGGCCGCACGAATGTGTACAAGGCACCCATGCCATCACAACTTAGCAAATTTGATATGGTCTTCCTAAAATGAAACGACCCGACCTAAACGCATTTGGGTGGGTGCCCTCACACAGCACGCACGACCGAACTATGAAGGCAGAAGGGAGAAAACAAAAAACGGGCTACAAAAATGTGCAAAAGGCACCCTTGTGGTCACAAATTAGCAAATTTGATACAGTCGCCCTCAAACGAAACAACCTAACCCGACCCAAACACGTTTGGGCAGGTGCCCTCACACGGCGCGCCCGACCGAACGAAGGCACAAGGGGGAAAACGACGAACAAGCCACACGAACGTGCACAAGGCACCCCTGTGGTCACAACTTAGAAAATTTGATACGGCCACCCTCAAACGAAATGACCCGACCCAAATGTGTTTTGGCGGGCACCCTCACACGGCGCGACATGACGTGCACGACCGAATGAAGGCATAAGGGAGCAACCGGAAAATGGGCCGCACGAAAGTGCATAAGGCACCCATGCGGTCACAAATTAGCAAATTTGATATGAGTGCCCTCAACCACAATGACCTGGCCCAAATGCGTTTGGGCAGGCACCCTCAACCGAAACAACTCAACTCAAACGGGTTTGGACGGGCGCCCTCAAACGAAACGATGCAGGATGCCCGACCAAATGAAGGCACAAGGGAGAAAATGGCAAATGGTCCGAATGAACGTGCACAAGGCACTCATGCGGTCACAACTTAGCAAATTTGATACGGCCGCCCTCAAATGAAACGACCCAACCCAAACACATTTGGGAGGGTGCCCTCACACGGTGCAACATGGCATGCAAGACTGAATGAAGGCACAAGGGAGAAAACAGAAAACGGGTTACATGAATGTGCAAAAGGCACCCGTGTAGTCACAACTTAGAAAATTTGATACGTTCGCCCTCAAAAAAAATGACCTGACCCAACCCGAACGCGTTTGGGTGGGCGCCCTCACATGGTGCACCCGACCAAACAAAGGCACAAGCGGAAAATAGAAAACGAGCCTCACGAATGTGCACAAGGAACCCCTGGAGTCACAACTTAGTAAATTTGATACGGCCACCGTCAAACGAAACGACCTGACCCAAATGCATTTGGGTAGGCGCCCTCACATGTCACGACATGGCGCGCACGACCGAATGCAGGTACAATGGAGCAACCAGCAAACAGGCCACATGAACGTGCACAGGGCACCCATGCGGTCACAATACTCTTGAAGGTACATGTATTAGGGACTACATTAATGTGATAGATTTGGTGGATGCATACATGAAGCCTTAGTTAATGTTCATCCTAGTGAAGTAGAGTTATATAATTTTGGCTCGGGAAAGGGTATGTATGCTATAACTATAGTTTTTTCATATTATTTTTATTATGTCGAGTCTAATTTATTTTAGACCTTTTTCTTACCTATGCCATTTTTATATGCACAAGAGGTACTTAAGGAGTGTTTGAAAAGTAATATCGAAATTAAATAATAGATTATGATTGAAAAGTTATACATTAATATTGGTCTAAATGGAAATAATGGGGATGTAGACATAAATTTGTACTATCTTGTGCAACTTGAGGCAGTAGAATAATAGTATTTGTTCCCTATAAGGGATAGAAATCGAGTTTTGGAACACAAAATTAGATACAAAGTGTGATTTGATACCACAAATAGGGAGCCAAAAGAGCTTGGAAATAGAGGGGGTGAGGTTTGAGCTAGGGGATCTACCTACACAAGGAGGAGACCCAAAATTCATCGAAACATGGAAAGAGACAAGCTAGAAGAAAGGGAGGGAGTTGTCCAACTAAGAAAAAAAAGCAGAATATAACTAAGGGTACCAAAGAAGTTAGTATTTATGCAGGGGAAATTATGCATATGAAAATTTTGCAAGACTTGGGATGCATGAAGCTACACCAGTGATGGTGCCCTCAACACAATAACACCTATTTCCATGGAAAAGGTTGCAGGATGCACACAAGGTGGTGAAGAATCTTGAAATTCGAAGATGAGAAATTCAACACCCACTAGAAAAAATTCCAACTTGACTTCTTGAGATTTATGAAAATCCATTGACAACCTGCAGGGAAAATATTCCCAACTTCTTACTACATATGAGGAAACCAAGCCAAGAAAAGACAAGAGAATTCCCCATGTTTTCGCCTTGAATGAGACGAGCGATACAACGTTCACAAAACTGAGCAAGAGACACATAAGATTGAAATAATTCTTATCATCGATGGAGTTTACAAAGGTGTGTAGAGCCCACCAACTCGCAGAAGGGATGTCTTGACACTCAAGGGCACACCCTTGAACTGATACTTTCTTCCTTATCATATTAACACCAACCATGAATTCCACCTTTATACTAGTGAACTCCCATGCTGAAGGGATCGAATCAACCACGAAATTCATTAACTCTCCCCACCCTGTATCCATCAATGAACTTGGTACATAGGCAAAGGAGGGATTAAGGGTTGTCCAACTTCATAAGACTCCACATGTGAGGGGTAAATGGGCGCGTGGCCAACACCCCCACAAACCACCACCTCAACTAGCTTAATGACGAGATCCTAACGTCAAATTTTATGCGTGATGCGAATATGTGCATATATAGGAGGAGACAGGGGGGCATAGAAAGTAGGGCTTTGGAAATCTTCAAAAAATAATTCTCATGGTGCATATATCCAACTAGCAAAACAAGAGAGAGGGACAATTATATTGAGTGGAATTATTCATGGAAGATATTTCCAACCTGACATGTCATTGATCTCATACTAACCTGCTTCCTTCAAGAAGGAAGGCTTGATTCGTTTGTGTATCCGCCTCTTTGTTTTGGCTTCTTAAAATATGATAATAAGCCTTTTGAGAGAATGATTTTAGGGTGCTATTTATTTTTCTAAGGAGGAGGGATAAATTTTTGTTCTTGAGGAGAAAACTTTTTTGAAGGTGTTGAATAGTGATAAGGGAATCCCCCAAGATCACTAACTTAAAGACATGCTCTCAATCATTAGCCAATTGGAGACCTATAAGAAGCCCATACATTTATGTGAGATTGTTCATTCTTTGGACTAGCCCCCATAAGTACTTTATTTTTAATATTCCATCGGGATTTAGGAGAATCTCTCCCCCTCCCCCTCCCGCCACCCCAACTATTTAACTTTTATATTTTATTGAACTATTATGCTTCTATTATAACTCTTTATAAATGTATAAATTTATATAATTTAAATGTATGTGGTATAAAAAAAAAACTTAACATATTAGAATCATGAAGATAAAGATAAAAAAATAGAAACTAAAAATATTATTAAAAAAAAGTGGTGTTCTATGTAAATTAACAACATAACTTCCAACATGATCCTCATAAAACTAACTTAACCCATATTGGTCTACTATCAAGTTTGATATTTCAATAATTTTTTAGATGATTTTCATGAAATTATTAGAGTTTTTGTTTAGCTGGTTTAAATTTGACTTGAGATTTGTGAACCTCATGAAATTAATTTACCAAAAAATAAATTAGACAAAATTCAAATGTAATTAATTTTATTCACCAATCTAATAACTTATTTCAAAACTATATAAAAAAATATATTTAAAATATAATTGTTAATATATTTGAAATGTAGTGTGAATTCTATAATAATTTTAGATATTTATTTTTCAAAATTTTTATTCTATTTTATATTTATATATAAAAGTAAGTTAAAACTCTATTTAAAAAATATATTTGAATGTGAAATTATTAATGTGATGTTTATTTTGAAACTATATTATAACATTATATGTAAAAATAAATTTATATTTATATATTAATGAGAAAAAATATATTTAAATGTGAAATTATATTAATATAATTTTCATTTTAAATTAAAATTTGAGCTAATTATATGTATGTGTTTGAATTATAGTTTAAACAATATGGAGTATTTTTAGATACATAATTTGTTATATATATTTTTACATAGAAATAATTTAAAACTATATACAAAAATTTTTGAATGAACTATTAATGCATTAACAATATTTGCTCCAAACTGTCGTAATATTGACGCATATTTTAGAAACGTTGGTCTTGCGACATTTCTAAAATATGCGTCGATATTGCGACGGTTTGGAGCAAAACGTCGCAAGACCAACGCATAGTTTAGAAATGTCGCATTTCCGACATTTTCTCCAAACCATCACAATACCGACGCATATTTTAGAAACGTCGCATTTTCGATGTTGTGTCCCAAAAACCGCCTGTATGCTGAAGCGCATAGTTTAGAACGTTGCGTTTTCGACGACATTCATGAAATGTCGCACTAGCGATCGATGTCCCTAAACGTCGGTATAGTGACGGAGTTGTTGGCGAGATTTGAAAAATTGATAAAAATTGGGGGAAATTTCAGGCAATACGACAAAAGTGTCGGGAACTAAAGTCGTCAGAATTTTGACCCAAATGTACTGATGTATATAAGTAAACAACATATGTTTAAGTATAACATATAAACAATAATCTATTAATTTATAAGTATCTAATTAAACAAATTGTTTAATTATAACACAATAAATGAAATAGCCTTGCATTAGGGATTTTAGGGAGACTGTTATTTAGTCCTTCCTTTCCCAATGTCCTACACTATCTAAAAAATATGCAAAAATAGATTACATAAATCACTAGAAAACACTCATAGGTAGACAAATGCAACATAAATGGAAACCACAATCCTTTCATTATATTCAAGATGAAAATATTGTAGCAATATCACAACAAACATATCCTTCAAGTATCAACCCTTCTTACTTCAAATTACAAAGTACATATAAAGTTTTTTTTCTTTTTTCGAAAATCTCTAACCTATTACAACTTTTTCATGAAAAAATATTTTTTTATCCAATATAATTTGGATAATCCTAATAAAAATAACTCAAAATAGAGGTCTCTGAATTGATTTCCTGACTTTGCACACTATTCTAGGATCTTGTTTCCAACTGCTAACTTTAAATCTGCGTCCTTCTATTTGTGCTCCTGATTTTTCTGCTCCTTACCGAAATATTGCATGGAAATCTACTTCTTGTTCAACTTATAAGTTCAACGAACTTATCCCACTTATCATCATCTGGGCATGAAAACTTTATTACCTTTATGAACAATGTTATCGATGAAACGTGAACTATTACCTCAAAACGGGAACTCTAGCCCAAAAAGACTCAAAAAACATGAAAAAACACCCAAAAAACAAAATGTATTCTAGAACGCATTTGTTTTTTTCTCAAGGTCAAATTTCACCTTTTTATAAAATTATGCTAAAAACGAAATTGTTTCTTGAAAAAATGATTGAAAAAACACCCTCAAAACAAAACGAGTTGATGTTGGAATAACAAAAAAAAAACATTATGTCACATTTTTGACACATTGTAACAATGGAATTAAAGACAACATATTAGGACATTGAAAAATTGTAAAATTCTAAATTTTTTGATAGATGATGTTAAATATAAACAAAATCATGTCTGAAGGGCTTATCATTTCGAACAATTTTTATCTATGTTGTTAAAAGTAAAATATATTGACTCTAAGCAACCCTAAAATTGTAATTATTTTCAACCATAACATTAAAGATAAAATTTCACAGCGCATAAAAACCTTAATGACAAGTTGTAAATCTCAAGCTTTTAAATCTCAAGTTTTCAAGATACTTGAACCATGAAATTATGGAGAAATTATATGACTTAAACAATTTTTAAAAATGAACAAGTAAATGAAAAATTTATTATTCATATATTTATTTGTTTATATATAAAAACATATTTTTTATTTTTTTAAAATTGTTTTTCTATATTTTAAATTATAATTGTTTTAGTTTTAAGAAAATAAAAAATTAAAATTAAAATCTTCTTATATATGTTTGTTTATATTTTAAAACATATTTTATATATATTTTTTTGTTTTTTTATATTTTAAATAATAATTGTTTTAATTTAAAAAAATTAAAATTAAAAAAATTATTTTTTTAAATATTTGTTTGTTTATTTTTTAATTTGTTTTTATTGTTTTTTTGTATTTTAAAATTTTAATTGAATTTTTTTTTTTAACAATACATTTTTTTTATTATAATAGTTTTTGTTTAAAAAATAAAATAAAAATAAAATAGTTTGTGTTTGAAAAAAATAAAATAAAATAAAAATTAATTTGCTGCCCGTCGGGGGCCGGAGGCAGGCTGAGCAGCCCTCGATGGCCCCGCCTGGCCGGCCTCTGGCCCCCGGTTAGGCGGAGGGTGATTCTCGGAATTGCCCTCCGCCTAACCGGGTGTGATTCTCGGAATCGCACTCCGCCCAACCGGGGGCTGGAGGCAGGCCAGGCGGCACCGTCGAGCGCTGCCCAGCCTGCCTCCGGCCCCCGGCTGGGTGGAGGCAGGCTAGGCAGCCCTCAATGGTGCCACCTGGCTGGCCTCCGGCCTTCGACTGGGCAGAGGACGATTCCGAGAATCACCCTTGGTTGGGCAGAGGGTGATTCCGAGAATCACCCCTGGCTGGACAGAGGGTGATTCTGAATCACCCTCCGCCCAGCCATGGGTGATTCTCGGAATCCCCCTCCGCCCAGTTGGAGGTGATTCTCGGAATCACCCTCCGCCTAGCCGGGGGCCGGAGGCAGGCCAAGCGGCACCGTCGAGGGATGCCTAGCCTGCCTCCGACCTGTGGCTGGGTGCTTCACCCAGCCACGGGTCAGAGGCAGGCTGGGCATCCCTTGACTGTGCCGTCGGTCGGCTTTCAACCCCTAGCCGAGCGGAGGGTGATTTCGAGAATCTCCCTCCGCCTAGCCGGGGGTCGGAGCCCAGCCGGGTGGCGCCATCTAGGGTTGCCCAACCTGCCTCCGCCCAGCCAGGGGCCGGAGGAAGGCTGGGCAGCCCTCGACGATGTCGCCCGGCCTGCCTCCTACCCCCGGCTAGGTGAAGGGTGAGTCCGAGAATCACCCCCAGCTAGGCGGAGGGCGATTCCGAGAATCTCTCCTGGCTGCGCAGAGGGCGATTCCGAGAATCACCCCTAGCTGGGCGGAGGGAAATTTCGAGAATCGCTCTCACTTGGGCGTGGGCCGGCTGGGTGGCGTCGTCGAGGGCTGCCCAGTCGAGGGCCGGAGGTAGGCCGGGTGACGCCGTCAAATGAAGGATATTGGGTTTTGGATCTATTTTCAGGTTCAGGTAAGTTTTATTATACAAATTTAAATTTAAATATTTTATTTTTTACTTTTTATGTCTTTATACTAATTTTCTTACTTATTTCTTTTGTACTTGATGATTAGGTACAACACTAGCATGTTGCCTACCAAAAGGAAGAAATTGCATTGCCATTGAGAAAGACCCAGTGCAATGCAAATTTATTCAACAAAGAATTAACGCTCTTGAATTCCTTCCAGATGCGAAGCAAGAAGTTGGTTTGAGGAAAGGGGATTTTAATGAATCACATGTGGCAAAAAAAGCAAAGGAACCTCAACCAACATTATATGGAATGATTGAAAAGGGACACTTTGGAAGATTTGCAGACATGAAAGATCCATTAGAAGATGACAATGACCAAAATGAAGTAGAAAATGTTGTGGAAGAAGCCATCAATGATGTTCTAGATGATGTTGAACATGTATTAGTTGATATTGTTGAGGATCTTTAAGTTATGCTTGCAAACAAAGCTCATTTTTGAGATCTATTAATCAATTTTACTTGTAATGTTTAGACTTTGATATTTTATGAGAAAAATCCTTATTTTTTGCAAAAAACATGTGATTACTATTATTTTTGACATAAAATTCAATAAAATTGCTATTTTCTTAAGTTTTTTTGTTAAGATTTTCCTAAAAATTAGTGTATTTAACATGTTTTTTTTAACAAAAAGTCTCTAAAAGTGCATTTTTTGCATTCTATTTGTATTGAAAAATTGTATTTTTTTGTCATATCGTTCAAAATATTGGTTTTTTAGCGACAATTATTTGATGTGCATTGAAAAATTAATTAGCAATACATAAACTTGTAGAAAATATAAACTTTATAATATTGACCCTTTTTTCATTTTTTATCTATGTAAAAAAGTGAAGATATCATTACAAATTTTGTTTTAAAAAAAAAATATTTTTTTCTTTTTAAAACACAAGTACATAAATGCACTTAAAAATAAACATCTCACGGAAGAAGAAGACATTAGAAAATGTATAGTGTCAAAATCAATCCTCTAAAAAAACGTTGGTGATGATACGCCACCCCTATTAAAAATCGACATAAAAAGCA
>MU968466.1:30193-98841 GCA_034641835.2 Pinus albicaulis | reverse complement strand
TTCTCTACCCCTATATTCATTATGACAAACAAGACAACCCATTGTTAATGATGTTCCTTTGAGTGGTCAAATTTCTGGTATAGGCTCTATAACAATCCTTAACTATGCAAATAGTAGTATGCCATTAGCTAACTCTATCGCATCCATATGGGTGAACCAAACCCAAAGTCCATTTGGGCAAGGGAGAAACTATTACACAGGTGGAAACCAACACTTTCCCCCCCCCGTACAACAGACCCTACGGACAGCAACCATACACCCCTACACGCCCACTCACTGGTAACTTTTATCAATAAATTCCTACTTATCCCGTTGGTAACACATTGATGGGTAGACCCTACAGTCCAAATGGTCAGCAAATACTTCCTTGGCTAGATCCGAGGGAAAACATGCATATGCCATTCTTGATAGCTCTAGACATTCCCGACCTCTACAAAATGACCAATGAGCCCATCAACCACAACCCACTCTGGTCTCCAATACCACACAAGATTCCATTTGACATCCCCAAATTGGAAGGGAAACAAGGGGATGATCCGACTACATACATCAACACCTTTCATCTATGGTCTGTTTCTAGCTCCATGGTGGATGATAGTATCTGGCTTAGAATTTTCCCTCAGACTCTCATAAGCAACGCTGCCAAATGGTACATTGAGCTACCACGTGGGACCCTCAATACTTTTGATGCCTTAGCTACGGAATTTCTTAAGAACTTCGAATTAACTATTCAATATGAAACCGGCATGTAACTACTAATCTCATTGCACCAAGACACTGCCACCCACATTTCCAATCACATTAGGGAATGGAGACGTAGGTGGAGGCTCGTCAAAGAACCAATCACAAATCATCTCTCATCCAACTAGTTTTGCAAGTCACTCTTACCACCCCTAGCTAAGGACATTTTTTATCTAGTGCGGTCACGGAAGACCAATCCATCTCTCATGCACATCATTTACATCTCATCTATTCACAATATTCCACGTTGTATGACTTACTCCCCTATGCCCATGGCAACCTAAATCCTCCCTCTACTCAATTACATAGAGCGCACGCTAACGACTTCGTTGGTGGCACCTTTGGTGTAGCCATAAAACAACTTAGTGGGCAAACCTCCCAGATATTTCATGGTTCCACTGCCCCTAACCAATCGACTACTCTTCATACCACTGAGGTAAACTCTGTGCAGTCTACACAAAAACCTAGCGACAAGAACAAGAAGAACAAGAGAAACACATATCCTTCTGAAGACCAGTCCAGTACTTAGAATAATCCCAATAAAAAAAACACTGCTAAGAATGACAAAGGAAAGGAGAAACCCATGATATTTCCTTGCAGAATTTTTGCGAAGGACCACTTGACATAAAAATGTCCTCAGCTGCAGGAATGCATAAATTTTATCATGAGAAAGGACTCTGGAAGGACACCTGTCATCCTTCACAATCTCTTCTTTAATCGACACAGTAGCAACAAACACACATGGTTGCAAACCCACCACAAACCCCACAAAGGGGAAACATTGGTACTCATCTTTTCGGTGAAGGATTATGCACCATTTATGGCGTAGAAAGTGTTGAACTCCAAACTAGAGCTAAACTCTATGGAAATCCATCATTGAGGCTCAAGAACCTGGTACAAGTTCGAATCCACCGCCGCCCAATGATTTTCATATCGAAAGCTGTGCTATTGACCCTGTGATTCATCCCCCCAAAGGGACGCTTCAACACATGACTCATAACACCTCTGCACGTGCTGCCCAAAACTACAACATTGTAGAATATTTGGTGCAAGCACTGTCAACCATGTCTTCACTCGAAGTATTTCAAACCTACCCCATGCAAAGGAAAGCTCTACTTTCAGCCATTGTTGGAATCAACCGCTAGGATTCTACACTAGCCATCTTCAACATGGAGAAATCCAAACCTCGCCTCTCACACCGACTTGATTTCTAGGTGCAAGTTGTGTTGAATGGGAGACCAATCCATTGCACTGTCATAGATGAAGGTGGTTTGACCTACGTTATGTCAATTGCATGCTGGCTTGCTTTGGGTTCTCCCACTTTGTCTCCACCATCGAATTCCCTTAAATCTTTCGATGGCCACACTTTCCTCCCAAAAGGATACCTTGATAGCTTTCCCATTTCACTTAGTGGGAAAATGATAATGGTGGACATTGAAGTCTTAGATCGTCATCTCAGGTATAATATATTGTTGGGTTGTAGTTGGTCTTACACAATGACTACCATTACCTCTTCGATTTTCCGACTCATCATTTTTCCATTGGATGGGAAAATAGTTAGAGTGGATCAGTTATTCTTTTCCAACCCCGATTATTCCATGTTACTAAGTAGCACTCTACCCCTAGTAGGAGGTGTTCCTGACTCATATATCAGTGTCAGTCCTAGTCTTCTAAAGGCATATTCCCTGATGGTTTGTTTTCCTCTCCCGCCACCTAAGGTTCCACACACAATTGCAATGATATCCACCATTTTGGATGGCTCTATTGATCAATGGATCCTACCAGCGCCTTCAGAAATTAATTCTTAAAAATATCACATGTCGCTATCACCTGTTGATTTGTCTTATCAAGCCATCCAAATAGCACCTAAACCGTCCACTGCTTTGGTTTCGACCGATGGTACCACCCTCTCGCTCATCATAGTTCCTTCTAAGGATCTCCTTGATGAAGTCCTTCCTACACATGAAGATATTCGAGAGATCATGTCTCTAGAGGAACAACCTTGGGGAGAGTTCCATCATCGCCCTTCGATGTTTGACTTAGATATGACCACTAATCAAATCCCATATTTTGACCCACCTGAGATCGTTTCCTCCGCTTAAACGAATGTTTAAACTATCGATACAGAAGGGAACATGGGAAATATTTCCAAGACTATGCTCATAGATATCTGAGTCAAAATGAGTATCATGGAAAATATTCAAATTGGAGCTGATTTCAATCCTGAGGAAATTGCACACTTCACATCCCTTATTATGGAATTATGTGATGTGTTTTCTCGGTCTTACGATGAAATTCTCGGCATAGATCCTTCATCGTCGAGCACGAAATAAAGATTTATGAAAATGCCAAGCCTATCTGGCAAAGGCTCCAACTTTTCCACCCTCGCAAAGTAGTTGCCATCAAGACTAAAGTCGAAAAATGCTTCCACGCTGGTTTCATATATCTTGTTCCTCTAATGGAATGGGTTTCCCATCTGGTTCCCATAGGTAAAAAACAAGGAACCATCGAGTTCTGTGTTGATTATCATGATCTGAACATCGCTTTTCCAAAAGGAAATTATCCTACTCTGTTTATAGATCAAATTCTTGACGATTTTTCCAGATGTCAATCTTTCTCCTTTATGGATGGCTTCTTAGGATACAACTAGATAGGGATTTAAAAAATATGACCAGCATAAAACAGTCTTCATATGTCCTTGGGGAAAATTTGCGTATCATAACTCCCATTTGGTCTGAAGAATGCGGGAGGAGTTTTCAAAGGGCTATGGACTATGCATTTTAAGATATTATAGACATTGTACAAGCTTACTTAGATGACCTTCTAGCTCACTCCAAGAAGCGAACCCATCACCTTGCGCATCTTAAAGAAATCTTTGCTCTATGTAGGTCCTACAACATACGTCTGAATCTTCTTAAGTGAGTATTTTTTGTCGAGCCTAGATGTCTTCTTGGCTCCATTGTTTCCAAGCATGGTATTAGGGTTTATATCGATAAGGTTAAGTTGATCATTGAATTACTTGCACCACAATCCATTCTGCAACTCCAACTTTTACAAGGGAAAGAAAACTTCTTTCGTCATTTCATAGTAAACTATGTCGAGATGAGAAAAGCCTTTATGCGCTTGCTTAAGAAATGGATATCATATCTGTGGGATTATCAGGCTCAACTATTGTTTGACACCTTGGAACGAGCACTTGTTTCCATCCCACTTCTCAATTCCCATAACTATTCACGCCAAATTCTCCTCTACCTAGCAGCCTCACCATCCTCATTAGGAATGGTTTTGGTTCAAGTTCATGATGACGATAATGAGCATGTGATATATTATTTTTCAAAATGTATCATTGGACCTAAACTATGATATTCACATGTGGAGAAACTATCTCTCGTGGTGGTCTTCACTGTCACCTACCTCCAACGCTATATATTGTTGAGACAGACTACCATAATTGCTTTGGAGAATCCCATGCGACAGATCATGTCTTGTCAAATGATTGGAGGAAAATATTCCAAATGGATTGTAATCCTCCAAAATTTTGATTTATTTTTCACTGCTGCCAAAGCAAAGAAATCTTTACTCTTTGCCGAATTACTGTCGGAGCTTCCCAAAATTGACCCGCACGATGTAGCTCATGATCCATTTCCTGATGAATCTGTCTATCTAGTCGATTCTTCTAATCCTTGGTATGGAGACATTCTGGTCTACCTCCAAACTCAACGATTCCACCCAACTCTCACGTCAGATGAATGTCATCGTATTTTTCACCAATAAAAACACTATTTCATGCTAAACGATACTCTATATTGTCGTGGTGTCGATACTATTCTTCGGTGTTGTATCACTCTTAACAAGGCAGAACACGTTTTAAATGACTGTCACGCAGGGGCGTTCAGTGGTCATATTTCTAGCATAGCTACTGCTCATAAAATATTTTTTGTGGGATATTATTGGTCCACTTTGTTTAAGGACTCCATTGCAATGGTCCAAAAGTGCCATCAATGTCATATTTTCACAAAGAAAATGCGCGCCCATACCGCCCCTCTTCATCTAGTTATCTCCATTGGTCCTTTCTCTAAATGAGGAATAGACTTTGTTACATGAAATCCCACTTTTGTGGATGGACACAACTACATCGTACTTTCGGTCGACTACTTCACAAAATGGGAAGAAGCCAATCACACTTTTAAGGCCAATGGAGAAACCACGGGTCTTTTCCTGTTCAATCAGGTTAGCTACCATTTCGATCTACCCCTCTCAATCATCACAGATCGTGGGTCACATGTTTAGAGCCATATGATGATGAAATTAATTTACATACTATGTTTTAGACAAGATCATTCTTCATCCTACTATCCACAAGCGAATGGTCAAGTCGAAGCCGTAAATGCTGTCCTCAAAACCATGATTTGTTAGTTAGTCGGCAACCATAAAAGAATGTGGCATTGGAAGTTATACTCCACATTATGGGCATACTGAATGTCAGTAAAATATGCTACAGGCTTCATGCCATTCCAACTAGCATTCGGTTTGGAAGCAGTACTTCCAATCGAGTGTGAGATCCCATCACTCAAGCTAGTTGTTGAACTCCTACCTGGTACCACTTCCGAAGAAGAATACTTTCTCTCGCTTGATCAATTGGACAAAAATCATTGAGATGCCACACTGGCACTCAAAGCTCACAAGCATCGAGTAATGGCTGAATACGAAAAAATATATCAAGCCTCGTTCTTTCCAAGAGGGTGATCTCGTTCTACTCTATGATCATAGACACGACCTCTTGGTGGCAGGAACACTCCAATAATTATGGATTGGTCCTTACGTTGTCTCGAAAGTCCTTTGAAAATGAGCTTATTAACTTTAGGACTATAATTGGATTCGACTTTTTGAGCCCCGCAATAGGCTCTATCTGAAGAAGTATTTCGCCTATTGTTCTACTAGGCATATGCTTTGTAATTTTATGTGTATCATTTTTGTCTTTGTTTGGTGTGTCTTGATATTTTGGGTTGTTTGAGTGTTTTTCTCATTAAAACTCTCATATTTTACACAGATGTCTTCGTCATCCTTACCATACGTTGGATACGCGGATGGTGTGAGTCGTCATACTCAGCACATTGCATCAGTTGCTTGGGTCCTCTACACACCTAAGTCGGAACTAATTGGTTCCTAGGGAATCTTCCTAGGCGATGCCACCAACAATATTGCTAAGTACATGTCGGTGATACAAATCCTCATGGAAGCTGCATCTTGCGACATCTCCAATCTGGTGGTCAGGTTAGATTCCTAGATTTTCGTTATGCATTTAAACAATTTGTATTGTGTATGTCATCTAGCCTTATTTAGTTATTACTTAAGGGTATGACTTCTAGAACTTCAACTTCAAATCATCACGTTCGAGCACATTCCTAGATAATCTAATACATTAGTTGATTCAATGATCCAGATTTTTGCAGGAATGCAACAGAATAAAGAAATAACCATAAACATAGAAATATAGCGGAAATAAGCCTTCATTTCATTAATATCAAATCACATAAATATTCTTACAAACATGATGGAAATAAAATAGCTAGGGTGTTGGTAGCGAATCCCTGAGAAGAGATGTGGTGGCTACAAACCTTTGAACTATGTTACAATCAAGTTCGAGGGCCTATTTATTATGCAGAAACAATGGAGAACTCTAAACATCCAAAAACCTAACCCTAGGAGATGAAGCACCAAAAATATGGGCCCCGTTTGGGTAAATTGGTGTTTCAACTTCCCGGGGACGTAACTTCGACATACTATATCCGTTTGGGGCTTCAAAATAGTTCCAGAAGTTTAGGACCCGAAAAAATGCTAAAAATAGTAAGTTTTGAAAAATTGAAAGAGACAATGGTGGGGCCCCAAATGGAAAGGCGAGTGGCCACCAATATCCCCCTGGATCATTCCTCCCCCCTTAGGAAGAAATGGTCCCCATTGCGTTGAGTTCCTCCATGAGATGAGGAAAATTCTGTTGGACTTGGTCCCTGGTGAACCACTTGCCTTGGTGAAGGAGTTGGCAAGCTTTGACAACCCGATACGGTTGGATCTTCTGTCAGCGAGTGTTCTTGATTTGCATGTCCATGATACAGTCTGTGGTGGCATGTTCCATGAAATCTGGGTTTAACTATTTTGGTGTGAGTTCTTCTGCAATGTCAGAGGTGTCCAATAGAGGTGGGAAGTAGGGATGAAGGTAGTCTACATTGAATACTAGGTGCAGACCAAGGAATGGTGGAATAATGAGGTCAAAGGCATTATTCCCTATAGCCTTGGTGATGGTGTATGGCCCATATCGGAGCGGGTGAATCTTACGGTGGGGTCTAGTGAGGCGCTCCTTCTGTAAATGTAGACACACTTTTTCGCCCACTTGGAAGTTGTGTGGCATCCGATGTTGATCATGTCGTTGCTTGAACTTAGCATTGGCTCTCTCTAATATGTCATGAACTTGTTGGTGGATGTGCTGAATGCACTCGATGAAGTTGTTTTCTTTGTCAACTTCAGACTGGACATGAGCCGAATCGGCCTGAGTAGCTGCAAATGGCATGGCTACGTCAATGGGACATAGTGGTTGGAATCGCAAGCCCACCTGAAAGGGGTTGTGGTCGGTTGAGCTGTGGAGAGCCCAGTTATAACTTTGTTGTACATAGGTAAGGCTCTCATCCCATGTGTGTGGATCCTTTGAATTTTAAATGCGTAGAATGTGTACAATCATCCTGTTGATGACCTCTGTCTGGCCATCAGTTTGGGGATGGAAAGCTGTGGACTTAGTGAGCTTGGTGTCGAACATTGACCAGAAGCTGGACCAAAATGTGTTCAGGAACCTACTATCGCGATATGGTATGATAGACTATGGGATCCGAAAGTGCACCCACACTCGTTCAAAGAATATTTTAGCAGTGGATTTTGTTGTGATATTCTTCTTGCAGGCCACCATAATGGCCATCTTTGAGAATATATCGATGACCACAAAAACATAGTCATTTCCATGATTAGTAGAAGGAAGGCCTAACATTTAATCCATGGAGATGAATTCCCAAGGTCGACTAGGGGTAGGTAGCGGAGTATAGAGCCCTTTCTTCTTTATAGTCGATTTGGCAACGACGCAAGCAATGCAGGATCTGATGTACTTCCCAAAATCCTGTCGAAGGTTCAACCAATAGAAATACTTCTATAGTACTGCCACTATTTTCTCGACCCCAAAATGCCCAGCGACTCGACTGTAGTGCGCTTCCCATATCATCTTGGAATGCTTGCTTGAAGGAACACAAACGTGTCCTAGGTGACATAATAGTACATCTTGGAGGTGAAAATTTGAAACTTTCATAACCCCCAAGAGTGCCTTGTATGTGTAGTTGAATTCTAGATCGCTCTTGTAGAGAAGAGGCCAATCAGAAGTCTCATGCCCACAAGAGTTGAGAATGGTGGTTATGGCCATGATCGGTGGTCGGCTGAGGTAGTCTGCAACATTATTAGTGCTACCCTTCTTGTACTTGATGTTCAAATGAAATTGTTGCAGATATTTGGAACACTTCTGATGGAAATCGTTCTACAAATTCACCTTTGTCTGTATGAACTGCAAGGGTTGATGGTCTATGTGGATGATTCTATCCTTCCACAAAATGTAATGCTTCCATTGTTGACAAGCGTGCACAATGGAGTACATTTCTTTTTCATAAGTGGGATACTTTCAAACTTTGTCAGACAATGTATCACTTTGATATGCCACTTGATGCCCCTGTTGAGTAGAACTGCCACAATAGCATAGTCTATGGCATCTGTCTCGATCTCAAATGGTTGTTGCAAGTCTGGTAATGTGAGCACTGGGCAGAACATAGGCGATGTTTCAATTCTACGAACGCCTTCTGTTGAGATTTTGACCAACATAATTTTTCTTTCGCTCCTCCCTTGGTGACTTAACTCAAGGGCCAAGTGATATGAGAGAATTCCAACACAAACCTAAAGTAGAAATTAGCAGGACCCAGAAAGTTGCAAAGCTCTGTTAGGGTAGTTGGGGCTGGCCAATCCCAAATGGCTTGTATCATGGCTAGATCCTCATGCACCCCCCTTTCATCAATAATGTATTCGAGATATTGAACCTAGGTCATGCCAAAAGTGCACTTCTCAAAATTGGCACACAACTTGTGTTGCTGCAGTGTTTGGAGGAATTATCGGATGTGGTGGAGGTTCTCTTCCCAAGTCTGGCTGAAGATTAGAATGTCATCCAAGTATATCACTACAAATTAGTTGGTGAATGGATGCAAGATGTCATCCATCAACCTCATGAAGGTTGTGGGAGCATTTTTCAATATGAAAGGCATGATGAGCCATTCAAAAAGGCCCTCCTTGGCTTTGAAGGCAGTCTTCCACACATCAGAGGGTTCGATTGGTACCTGGTGATACCCATACTTCAAGTCGATGTTGTTGAAATATTTTTCCCCTTTGAGTTGGTCCAAAAGGTCATAAATCCATGGGATTGGGTACCTATTCTAGATAGTGATCTTGTTTAGTGCCCGATAATCAATAGAGAGTGTCCAATTCCCATCCTTCTTTTATACCAACACGATCGGGCTCCCACATGGCGATGAACTTGGCCGTATGTGACCTTTTTGCAACAGCTCCTAAATCTGCGTCTTGATTTCATCATTCTCCAGAATATATCATCTATAGATTAGTCCATTTGGTAGCGGCGCACCTCGGGTTAGGTCAATGGGGTGCTTGACCTAACAGTGTAGAGGCACCCTTGTGGGTGAGGTGAAGATGTCCCTGTACTCCTCCACAACCTTGTCCATTTGTTGTTGTCATGTAGAGGAGCCATGTCTAGAGGTCGTTGCCACAGACTTCTTCTTTCCCTGCGGGTGGATCATCAGGAAAAAAAAATTCCTGGTTTGGGAAATGAGCTTACTACATTGTTTGCAGTAACTAAAGAGATAGTGGGAGGCGGTGGTACCTCTGGTATCCTATACAATTTATTTCCCAAAGTAACAATAACAACACGAGGTCGAGACTCATACACAACATGTCGCTTCCATAAGTATGGTTGGCCTAATAATACATCAGAAACATAAATAGGAGAAATGTCACACAATACCTCATCCGTGAAGGGCCTGATGCTATAGGGAAGGTGGCACTGCTAGCTGATGTGGAGATACCATCCTTCGTGAAGCCACCCGGTGGTGTATGGTTGTGGGTGCATTGTGGTCGGTAAGCCCAACCTCTTCACGACATCTGCTGAAATGAGGTTCTTTTTGCTCCTATTGTTGAAAATGAATTGTAGCGGGGAACCCTTTACCCACATCTGGGAATGGAAGAGACGCTTGGCCTCCTTTAGATCTTCTGGTTCCTCCTTCTGGATCTTCGTAGTGGAAACAGTGGCTTTAGGCTCTGCATCAATAATTTTCTTCTCTTTGTCATTCACCTTGTCAGGTTCTGATTCAGAGTTAAAGCATGCATTTGATTCAGAAGCCCTCATCTCGGCCATCAACCACCGCTTGGCCCGACACTCACTTGTGTTGTGAGTGGAGCTCTTATGGAACTCACACCACTTTCCCATGTGCTTCTTTGGCTTTGAGGTGTTGTTATTTTCTTGTGTCTTTGGTAGGTTTTCGTCGGCCGCCATGCATTGGATTTGTCCTTTGTTTTGCGGTTTGGGGGCACCTTTCCCATGCTTTTGATTCGTAGATCCAAAGTCTCTCTTCTTCTGTTTAAATTTCTGCTCAAACTTGGCAGCATACTAGTATGTCATACCAAGCGAAGAGATGTCGAGGAAATCCATTTCCTCCTGAATATATCTGTGTATAAAACCGCGATACTTTAGCACCAAATGTTTCTCTAAATCTTTGATACCCAACTTTGTGCGTAGGGTATGGAACAAATTCATTAGCTAATGCACATCTTGATCCCTTTGTTTCCGCAGCGTGGTCCATTGTATGTACTTGTCCTCATAGCTCCCCATGGGATAGTATTATTCCTTGATGGCATCTCGGAAAGAATTCCAAGTGGGTATGACTGAGAATAGAGAGGGTTTTGGCTCGTCCTTTTTCTCATAGTAGGTTTCCCACCAGTCCTTGACATGGGGGGTAGCTTTGAGGAGTGCAAAAATAATATTCTCTTGGTCGGAAAAGTCATGAACAAAGAAATATCCTTCTAATAGATTCAAACATCTATCTATGACATCTACATCTATTTGACCCTCAAATATGGGAATGCCAAAGTTTACTTGTGCCTTAAAGGGAGTCACGCCTCCATAGTGGCTGCTAGATACAGATGCACCACCGGTGGGCAGTCGTTGAAGGATCTTGGCAAATCTATCCATCATCGCATTCCTTTTTTTTTTAGGGCCTCCTCAAGCAATATTTTGATAGGATCTCCTGCTCCCTCATCTTTCTTTTCATCCCACATGGGCATCCGTCGGGGTTTGTAAGGCTGATCTTGCAAAGGTTCCACCAGATTGAGCCCTAACTCCTTGTACCCCGACCTCGT
This sequence comes from Pinus albicaulis, assembly GCA_034641835.2. Classification (NCBI taxonomy): domain Eukaryota; kingdom Viridiplantae; phylum Streptophyta; class Pinopsida; order Pinales; family Pinaceae; genus Pinus; species Pinus albicaulis. The sequence goes on along the minus strand of MU968466.1, from coordinate 87,600 downwards.
TGGGGACATGAAAAGAAGAATTGATAAAAAGAAAACCACGCTAATACCACTGATCTAGATTTATGCAGGAATGCAACAGAATAGAGAAATAACCATAAACATAGAAATACAGTGGAAATAAGGCTTCATTTCATTAATATCAAATCACAAAAATATGCTTACAAACATGATGGAAATAAAATAGCTAGGGTGTTGATAGCGAATCTCTAAGAAGAGATGTGGTAGCTACAGACCTCTGAACTGTGTTACAATGACGCTCGAGGGCCTATTTGTTATGGAGAAATAATGGAGAACTCTAAACATCCAAAAAGCTAACACTAGGAGGTGAAGTGCCAAAACTATGGGCCCCGTTTGGGTAAATTGGTGTTTCAACTTCTCGGAGATGTAACTTCAGCATACTATCTCTGTTTGGGGCTTCAAAATGGCTCTGGAAGTTTAGGACCTGAAAAACTGCTGAAAATAGTAAGTTGTGAAAAAACTGAAAGAGACAATGGTGGGGCCCCAAGTGGAATAGGTGGGTGGCCACCAATATCCACCTGGACCATTAATTAGAAAATTATGTTTTGGACTAGAATTTGACACATCCATTATAGAAAGATTCATGAAAGAGTGTATATTTTCCACCATAAAAAATAAATAAAAATTAAAAACAAAAGAATCAAAATTGCCAAAATTTTCCAGTCAAGTTGCATTAAAACACTTCCCAAAACTTGGGTGTTTTACAAAAACTTGGCTCTGCTAAGCCTCACTCTAAAATTTACACATCTATCCACTATTCCTCCTGAGCCTGCTACTCATGATAGAAGATAATTGCTCTGGCTAACCTCATAAGAGGCACAAAGAACCTCTCCGTCGCACCCACTATGTGTCACTGTAGGTGAACCTGTATTTCCCTCATAGGAAGAGGTGGCATGCCCATGCTTAATCCCTCGAGGTTCCTAGCAAGCTCATGCAAACTGCGTGCAACATCACCCTCTTTGGTCGCTGCTACAACCTCTGCTGTTGCACCAGCCCTAGGTAGTTGCATTCCTCGCCTTGCATAGAGAGGGGCTCAAGCTAGAAGTACAAGTTCCATATATGTGTCTAGAAATAAGCTTCATGTCAAAACATTTTCACCCATTAAAAAAAAAGTTGCATAAAAATTCGAAAGATAACAAATACTTCAACACCGATCATTTTCCTTCTTACCATCTTGACCCCACTGATTTCCTGGTGGCAGTATCAATTCCGAATCTCCTGTGTCTTTCATCCCTGCATAGGGATAATCTTCAATCATCAGAATCTGGCCATCTAGCCACTCGAAGAATGCTTCATCAAAACAATGATGGATTGGACCCTCTCTCATCTGTGACATCAAAGCTGACCAACGAGCCTATCTTGGCTCTCGTGGTCCCAATTCATCCATGACCATCTTTGGCCTGATTGCGGACACTCACTCTAGTATAAAGGACAATCAAAGCTTCATAAAATCTCGGTCGTTGGATTGTCCATCCAGTGGGAGTTGGAGAAAAATGCTTTTTTAGATTCTACGAAGTTGGAGCTTTATTTTCAATTGGAGTTGAATATTAAAGAATTATTAGAAAAGCATTAGGTGGTTTTTGTCCCAGAGTGGGTTTCCACCTTAAAAGCTGTGTGCATTTGTGTTCCTTTTATTTACTTCTATCACTGTACAAACACTAATAATAATTGAATATTAACTAATGCTATAATTGAAAGGAATACTGATTCACCCCCCCTCTCAGTATTTCCAACATTTGTTACTTGAACTCTTAGCATCCATTTCTTTATCAATGAAAAACCTATACCATTTATTAATATATTTTATAAATAAATCACATAATTTTCAAGTAAAAAACAAATCAAGAAAACGATGCATCTATCTAAATTAGACGCATGATGCGACTTTTTCAACTTACATATTGAAACGGTGCGATAGGTTCTTATAAATGCACTGCCAATATAGTAGAAACACCATATGGTGCTCTTTGCATCTCTAGCACCTACATGAAAAAAAATTGTATGCATAGAAAATATCCACTTACCATATCTATCTTCCTATTTGATACTACCTCTGTACTATATATAGTCTTCCTTTTGACCATTGAGAAACATCTGTCCCAATAGTCTTCCTTCTTATAGGCATATAAATTTTTTTTTCTGTAGGCGCTGGAAAAATGATTTTCCAACGCCTACAGGAAAAAAATTTTATATGCCTATAAGAAGGAAGACTATTGGGACAGATGTTTCTCAATGGTCAAAAGGAAGACTATAGATAGTATAGAGGTAGTATCAAATAGGAAGACACATTTGGTAAGTGGATATTTGCTATGCATACAATTTTTTTTTCCTGTCCATAGGAAAAAAAAATTATATGTTTCTTGCTCAAGGATGTTGGTCCAAGAATTTAAATTTTTTGTGTTTCTCATCCCATTTCTTATAAATCCAAAGAATCTGTACACAACCATCATAAATAAAGGGTGCTTAGTTTTTTTCTAGCATTCAAAAATCTATTACTATTGCTATTTAGATTGCTGAGATCTTTTGCAATCAGAAATTGCGGCATAATCTCATAGGACCAGGATCAACACTGGAAAACCAATTCAAATTAGTTCACTTATACTGAGCATAGGATCATAATTGATATTAGAACCTGTGATTGAATCCTTGTAATATCCCATTCTTGAGGTGCCATAAAGAGGAGGAAGACCCATCTAAAAACCAACAGACAAATCTGCTAGACCACTCATTTCTTACTTTGGAAGAGGTTCACCCCTGATTGAGCCTCTATGATCACCTTCAGCATCTCTATATTTTTGGAGGTAAATATTCAAGGGCTCCACATAATCATCAAAACCCAGCTTGCTTATATCCCAAAGAACATCTTCAGCAGTGATAGTTTTTCTCTGCTCTTTCTGGCAACAATCATTGGCTTCAATGGTGATGAGGCTTATGTATTCAGACACACATTCTTGAATGGTCTCCTTTGCATCATCAAAAATCTTTACATGGGTGGTCAGAACATTCCTCATTATCCTAATGACATTAGCAATGGGCATGAACCTATCTTTCTCTCTCACAACACATTTTTCACTGTCTCCATCCTCAGAGTTGCGGCTGTCCTAGCTTGTAGGGTTGCCAACTTCGGACATCATACCTGCAAACATACAGAGGCAATGAAGCTCTGTTTGTAGAAATAAACCCTTAATACTTGTACATATAAAATAGTTAAATAAAGCTCAGCTCTCCCCAAATATTATATTGTATTAAAATACTGGGCCATGGAAACAATACTAGACTATCTTTTCATTTCAATAATAACAGCTATGTAATCTGGGATATGTAGTCTGGTTTTTGTAGATAAGAATTCGGATTTCCAATAGTGATGTTGAAATTTGTGTATTTTTTGAATCCATTTTAAGGACAATGGTGAGTTTGGAATTTCCATAGTGATGTTGAAAGTTGTGTAGGTTGGAATCCATTTTAAGGACAATGGTCCTGGTTTTTCTTTTTTTAGATAAAGAGTTGGGAATTTCCATAGTGATGTTGAAAGTTGTGGAATTTTCGAATCCATTGTAAGGACAATGGTCATTGGGTTTCTGTGGTTTTTGTAGATAAAGATTTTAGATTTTCCATAATGATGTTGAAAGCTGTGGAAATTTCAAATCCATTTTAATGACAATGGTCCAAAGAAAGAGAAGACAAAGAAAAATGTATAAGTACAAAAATTCAAAGGAGAGGGAATGTAGTATGTATGATACTCTGATACAGCCCTAATGTAACATGCATTGGGAGAATTAGTTCCATAGGTATAACATGACCACTTCGGGCACTTCCCCTAATAAGATGGGTAACCCTTACTAACCTACTAACATAGATCATCCAACAGAAAGTACTTTCCTCCACTTTCAATATTAACCAAGCCGAACCTTCCATGCCTAAAAATTCAGTTTGTTTTATTTGATTGCTGATTTTGCAAAAGTAGAAGTAGGGCCTGTGTGGAGGTGGTCTATCATATTCCTATAGTGTATCATTTCTATCTGCTTATTTTACATTAATGAGGCCTCCAACAATATACATGTTAGAGTTTTTATTGAATTGGAAACTTTCGTATTCGAATTATTTATAAATCATATCCCTCGCTTCTTAGGCCTTGACATCTTCGGTAACATGTAGTGTGTTATAGTGTTTCTCAGCTTGCACAGCTAGTTAATTATTCTTTGTTTGCTAGGCTGTGGGTTTCGAGTCTGGACTTGGTCCTGGTTATGCCTGGATAGTGGGTTTGGTGGTATTGTTTGGATTGTGATTTTGTAGAGTTATGTCTTGATATTTTTTTTATATGTTTTCACAGTTAAGAATATAATGTTGATGAAAATTACTGGAATCTTGTGTATTTATTTATTTAATAATTTAATTTTTAATTTGATTTTAAATTTAAAGTTAAATTCAAATACATTCTAGTCTAGGACTTTTCCTATCATCTGTTAGAGATTTTTTCTTTTGAAGATATGTGAAATATTCATCTCTCTTCTAAAAAAATACATAGAATTCCCAAATTTCTCATCAACCTCTCATATGTGTTTGATAACATGAATATATGTGTTAAAAAAAGGGATATAATTTTAGTAGATCTATTTTTTAGGTCTATCTGTGGCCTTGTTTTAGTGCTCATTGTAAGAAGGTGCCTCTTGCACATCGTGCTGCCTAGGAAACATATGTACAATAGTAGGGGTGGGGGCTGAAAGGTTCCAGGGTCATCATAGGGCTCATTTATTTTTTCAGGAATCAGTTGCAAGGTTATAGGGCTATCATAAGGCTCATTTATTTTTGCAGGAATCAATTGAGGCTTACTTCAATGTTGTGGCCTAGAAACTTAGCTAGAAATCAAGAATCTCAAAACCATGATGGGTGTTGAGAGGGAAAGAATTTTTTGAGTATGAGACCTTGGAAGAGGTCTCATATTTCCCAACTCTCCTTTGTCACACTAGTGGTTGGAGAAAATGACATGTCCACTCAATTGCATTGCACTAGAAAACGAAGAATCTGTTGGATATAGTATTGAAAGACAAGCAAGCAGAAATTAATAATGTGTTTGCCTCTTAATTAGAAGACATCAAGAGAACATAATATTTATTCATGAATATATTGGATTGCAAAGTTGGTCCATATAAAAAGTCATCTTCAATGTAATTTTGATCCTACCATCGAGGTTGAATCTCAAAGGACCTAACTATTGTTTTCTCCTGGGATTCTTAATAGTCTGCTAGCTGCTTCTCTGGTTTTGTGTTATGTTTTGTACTGTTAATATATAACCAGGATGTGTGGGTTTTCTTTTTGAAATTCTATGTAATGAATAAGTGGGTAAGTCCCCTAGGTGATAGTGAGAAACCTCCTAAGTGGAATGATGAATCAACACTGCATGAATGAAAAATGTAATATGGTTTTGGAATGTTGAATCAACACTACATGAATGCAAAATATAATTTGGTTTTGATTTCTGTGTAATGAATAAGTGGGTAATCTGGTTTTTTATTTCTATAAATGCATACATGTTTGATATTAATTTATTGTTTTTTTATGTTGTAGGTTTTTTAAGTTTGGACAATGGTCGAAAAGTGGACATTGTGTATCGAAGTTTCCTGTCTTCCAAATCATGGAAAAGCCACAATTAAATATGTGCTTTACAATCTGACACGAAATCATGTCGTGCATAGAAACATAGATCTACATGGGAGGACAACTAATAATGAAGCCTACTATGGTTAGCCACCTATAAAATTTGTCATATCAAATAGTGGCTAAAACATTTTTGAGCCTTCAAGAAACACTTTTATTGCTAGAAATGTTATATCTTGAAGACTCAGGGATACATCATGCCATTGGTTCAATCTTCACTACTGTTTCAATTTTAAACTCAGAAATTCTGCTGATTTCATTGAGAAAAGACTGCTGCAAAAACCATTATTCCCTTCCCTCCACCTCAAAATTAACCTTCATTTTTCCTCCTCTTTTTCTCATAAAATTCCTCTATTTTTCATTTTTCCCCATTTCCCCTTCATGAAATCCCCTTCACAGAGTTTAAAACTCCTCTTTTTTACTCTGCCGAAACCCCCAAATCCATCAGAAAATCCTCAAAAACTCATAAAAATACACTTTTTGTATTATATACTTAAGCCCCCTTGGGCTAAGTCCTAACCACTTCCCCTCCATATGCCTTGGTGCTGGAACCAAGTGCTTATCGCATCGGAACAAAACCCAGTGCGTAAGTCTTTTTACCTCGCAAAGTTTTTCGATTGCGATTAGCCCTCCATTTCATATCCCTCGATCATATTATTGCTTCATAAACCCTTGTGCCTGCAGTCAGGTGCTATAAAATTATAAATATTCATTCCTAATTCTTTTTTTCCTTTGTAAATCCAAAAAACCCACTTACCCAAATTTTTGGTCTAAATGCGCCGGAGTTATGTTTTTTAAATTAAAAAATGGGCAGATTGAAAGACTCTCATCGTTTCTCCGATTTGATTGAGCCCATTACATGAACTCCTCTTTATTCATGTGACCTACGCCCCAGGACCAAGAGTCAAAGTCTCGAGCGCCAATCACATCGCAAAAAACAAATGGTTAGATCAAAAAGACCAAGGCCCAACCTTCCGATCGCGATTGGCCCCCATATATATACAACCCTGGGCCTATCACACACCATAAAGCCATGGCCCCGCAGTCGGGCGCCTATCCCTTTCATATATTTAAAACCCACCCCGATGCATAAAAACTTTTTATTTTATTAAATTTTTGGATTTTCATACATTATGAGGATTTTTCCGCCGGCGCATCTCTCAAACCATCTCCGTTGTTGATCTAAGGCCGATCAAATAGCCTACGCATCATCGCATCGACAAGTTTTATCGGGCGCTTTCTATTCTGAACCCCGATTGGTATCCCTCTGATTCACTCCACACTGTCGATCTAAACTACAAATTGACGGCCCACAATCAATTGCTCTGGCGCCATCCATGCCCATCGCCCCGCCGATCGCGAAGCTCCGATTGCATCTGGACCATCCAAGTGTCTAGATCAGACGATCCAGATCACATCTCGTGACTTTGGGTTAACTTGATGCACCCCGCTTCCTAATATTTTATGGCCAATTCCCAGCCGTTGATCTCTACAGATCAACGACCCTCATTAACCCATCTTCTACCATTGTATTTTTTCCATTCAACCCTCATATATAATCTCCGCTGTTGATCTTTTCTATCCAACAGCTCATATTAACCCTGCTGAGCCCGGCCCCTGTGTGTCCTGCCTCCCTTTAGAGCTAATCTCAGCCGTCCATCTCAGATCTAACGGCCCAGAATGAAACCACCCACCCTGCTACTTCCCACGCATCTACCTCGTATCACGTTCACTTTTCCACCGTCAGATCTGAGACCCTTGATCTGACAGACCACATCCCTAGTCGCGCAACTTCGAGCACGGAAGATAATTCTTAAAAATTACGTGATATGGGTGGTTTTCTGAGGCCATGTTTCGGGCGGGGATGCATATCACGTTACAAAAGGAAAAATCACCTCCCCTCCCTTTCGCTATGCGAAAACAGTTGTTTTTCTCCCCGAAACCACTTCCCCTCTTTTCTCTTGTGTAATATCGCGCACACCCTCCATCATTGATATCTGAAGATCAACATTTTAAATCTAAACCTTCATTTGCATATCACCCTCTACCTCTACCGAAGGATTTCAATGAGTAATATCATCCGTTGTTCGCCTGGGCTGATCTCATCCGACGGCCCAGGTTATATCCGAAACCCCGAATTTCGTTTAACCATTTTTCCTCAAAAACAAAGGTTTTAAAACTTTTTATCTGCATTTTTCTTCTGTTTCATTACAATGGGCCTCACCATTTTATGTTTTTTGACTAACCCCCATCATCGATCCCTGCGCAATCGACAGATCTGATATATTTTCTCCCTCTACTCTCCTTTGACCTCTTTTTAAACTGATCCCGACCATTGGATGATGCCATCCAATGGCTGCACTCCTCCCTACAACCTCTGCCGCAGTAAAACCCAAAGACATAGGATTTTATAATATATTTTTGTATTGTGCAGGTATTTTAATGTTTTTCCATCATATTAAAGAAAAAGTCAAAGGCTGGGAATGATGATTCCCATGCCTCTGATTCATCAAAGGAAACCATTCGCAAGGCTCAAACTCCACTTCTCGTCAATGTTTCATGAGGAATTGATGCCATATGAGCCCTATGCAGCCTCCACATCAACAAGACACAATGTTATTTAAATCAAATTAAAAGAGTATCAGTGTCAAAGACAAAACACAGCAGAACAGAATATTGAAGATAGTTTGGGGATTACGGCTAAGATTGATTATCAAAAGCCTAATCCTCCAAATTAAAACAAAATTAAAGGTAAATCAAAAGATCTATCAGACAGAAAGGCCTCCACCGCCACATCTGAGGCAAATTGATTCCTCTCAGCTACCACAAAGCCACTTGTAGCCACAAGCATTCAAACGAAGGCCGGAGTTATTGATCAAAATCAGATATTTGCCTCAGTGCAGCCAAAGAGTTAATTCTACCAAAGAAATTAATGACTAAATATCTGCAGAGTTACTCCAACATGACACAAAGCCTCAAAAATCAATAAGAGCTCTCACTGAGCTTGAATCTTAAATGTAAAACATTAATACAGACAAAACACCTGTAAACTTCTCCATCAAGCCCCTCAAAGGCCAAGAAGTCATTAATTTGTATTAATTATCTTGGGGGATCTTTTATCCTCTCCCACCTCCTCGTCCTTCTATAAATACTGTTGTAGAAGATGAGAAAATGTTGGTTGCTGAACTTTGAAATATACTTGAGCTTGAGACTTCTACTTGTAAATAGTGTTCACTGGCTCTTGGAGCTCTACTTGTGATAGATAAGTTATTCTGGGAAGTGTAGATGATTGCTAAACTAAAGCATTGGACTTAAAGCTGTAACTGGTTTGGAGCATCAATACAAACTGATTTATGGGATCCTGGTCTATGTCGACGGTGATGTTATTTATTATTGTGAATTGTTATTTTACTTATGTTTTCACTTTGTTCATCTTCTCTTATAAAGAACATCATGCATAGAGTTAGGACCTACTATATATCAGTACCCTTCTCTGACTAAAAATCTTTATCTGTATGTTTTCTTCCAAATTGTGTTATTTAGGAATGATTTAATTCAGTTTAAGTAGTAGGAATGCTGGTGTTCCCTCGTCCTCGTGTCTTAGCTAAATATTGTTCTTGAATGTTATTTTCATTTCATATCAAGTAGAGATTAACTAAGGAATATATGGTGTGCCCTGGTCCTAGTTTTATCCCAAAATACTGTCTGAAAGTTTCCCTTGGAATGTGTTAAAAGCTGGCTAGTTTCGAAGTACTTACGAGATCTTAGACCATTCTTTGTTATCTTTGTGTTTGTCTTGAAAGTTACCAAGTAAAGCAGAGCTAGGAGAGGATTTGTGGTGAGCCCGGCCCGCTAGTTTCTACTGGAACAGTTGCCTTCAAGCTTCCCCCCTATTTTTAAGTGTTTTCTATTGAAAGTGTATCAAAGGCTGGCTAGTTTCGAAGTACTTACCAGATCCTAGATTTATTTTATGTATTTCTTAAGTGTTTGTCAAAGGCTGGCTAGTTTCAAAGTACTTACCAGATCCTGGGCTGCTCTTTGTTCTTCATTTGTTTAAATTCCCCTTCTTGTTGTACCATTTCATTCCATAAATCAAACTTTAGAGAGATCCTTAGACATAGATGACTTGCCCCATGGACCACTCTTGCCTCTTGTTGTTTCAATTAAACCCTATTATGACTCCATATCCCAATGGACTAAAACCTGCAATTATCTATATTTTTTTCCAAAGCTTGTTCTGATTGCTTGCAACTTCTCACCTTTGAAACTCTTTGCATTTAGGACTTTCCACCTAAAATAATAATCATGCTCAACCATCCAAAAACAAAAAAAAGCATTGGCCTTCATAACTAGACTAACGTCATTACCATAAACTTTCAAAGACAAATCCATCTTTGCAACTTATTGGAGAGATCCCTCTCTGGATTCAGTAGGGCTAGATCCTAGAATCCCAAAGTGGTTGAAACGATGTTCTCCCTGTGGTCAGACTTTTTCCAATCTTTCTGACTATAGGGAGCTAACATTTCTGGTGACTCCGCTGGGGACCGAACCCAAAATATATGGTTCCCCTTAAAATTTCATACAAACATCCTGAGTTAAAAGTAGTATTTTCAAGCACTACCAAGCAGTGGTAATCATGATAAAGCTTGTTTGAATCAGTGACAAACTAGGAAAACCCTAGGGTTCTCATAAGTGTCTATCTAACCTTGAAAAATAAGCTGGCTTAGCCATAATAGTACACTGTCTTTGTCTCATAACCGTAGCTAAGTTTTGAAGCAGATTTAGCATACTCTTAAACAACCAATAGGATTGAAAAAATAACTCAGAAAACCCAAAAATATTTCAGACTGGTATTCAATAAACATGGTGGTCGACCATAAAACCTTTTACCTCTGAAAAGAGCTAAAATTTCCACTTGGTGACTCCACAATCCTTAAAAGACCTTAAGACTCCACTGGGAAGAACCTTTGTCATTATAACATTGTTTAAAACTCAGTTAGAGGACTGTAGGATTAAAAATTTGTGTAAAACAGACTAGTTAACCTCTTAAATATTTTCATATTTGGTTAAACTATTTTTGTTTAAGTTGGGTCTAAAAACATAGCATAGTGGCTCCTAGGAAGATTCATACTAGAGCCTACCTTGAACCAAACCCACCTAAGATAGTTGACAACCTGGAAAGTATCCTTAGGAAGTCTCCTAAGATTAAATTTTCAACTATTTTCAGATCACCCTTGAGAGCTAATTCAGTTCCTGAAAACCTTGCAGCTCTACAAGAAACACATGGTGGTGGAACCATAAAACATTTTACCTCCTTACGAGCTAAAAATTTTCCACCTGGCGACTCCACACTCTGAAACTCCGAAAAGACCAAATGAATCCACTGGTAGAAGACCTTGAACTGATTAAACAGACACGGCGACCTCTTTTTCTGATTTACAAACATGGATTTAGATATAGACCCAAATGAAAAACATATGCTCATAATGGAGAAATTGATGTACATGCTTGGAAAGAGAATGGACAGGTTGATGGCTAATTTAAACGCTGGAAATATAGAGAAACATATACCTTTCCCTAATTAAACACAAACTCTACCCCGACAAGACATGTATGATCAACAAGATTACAAAGAGAATAAACAAGAAATCATGATGGAAAAGGTGATGTACATGCTTGGAAAGAGAATGGATAGGTTGATGGCTAATATGAAAATGGATGATCTAGAGCGAGCTACCTTTTCTCTTGATAAAAAAAAAGCCCAATCACCTCGAGATCAAGACTATGACCAAGACATGTATTATGATCAATACTTTATAAAAGATGATGAGAAAACTTATGAAGAAAGCAATGAAGAAGGTTGTCAACAAATTTTAAATTTCCTTCCTATGTCTTGTACAATGCTGATAAGAGATCTTCATGACCGAAACACAAATGATAATAGTGAGAAGTGCTTCGAGGAGACAAGTAGCCATTTGGAAAACATGAAACCTAAAACTGAGGAGACACCAACACATATATAAAACCTTCCTTTGTGTTATAACTCAGTTCATTTTATACAACAAGAATGGCATCCTGATAACAAGGAGAAAATAACTCATGAACCTGATGTACAAACTCAGTATCATACTAATCATGAGGAATTTTTTGAAACACAATAAGATCAGGAAACAATAGAAAATCTTCAAAGTTTTCCTACAAGCACAAGTCAAGATCCCCTAGAAGAGGCTCAAGAGAACATCCAGCCTCAAAATCAGCCTTCACAAGAGACAGAGAACTATTGTACTTATGTTCAAAGGGACACAGAAATATCCTCCCCATCAACAGAAGAAGAGATAGATCAGACTATTAATAAACATTCAGTCTCTAAAACTTATTGAAAAACAAATACTCTTTCTCATTCACGAATAGAACTCTATTGCAAAGATGCAGAAAGTTCTTTTGTTGGTCATAAAATGCAGGGAAGCTCTTCCTATGTTTATACTCAAAGAAAAATCTCTCCTTTGACAGAAGAACAAATTGATTAAATAATAAGCAAACAACTACCCTCCAAACCATCATCTCAACTAGACCATCTTGAACATGGTGCCTTTTCCATAGAACAAACCAATGGAACCCAAGACAAAGAGGATAGTAAGAAAACCAATGATAATACTGAAACTAGTCCTCTTTGGAATATGAATTTCGATGGGTTATGTACTAAAACTAATACAGGTGTAGGAATATGGCTTTACAATACAGGAAACAATTATTCTAAAGCCCATTCATATAAACTAAATTTTCAATGGACAACAGACATAGTAGATTATGAGGCACTCCTCTTAGGGCTACATTTATGGAAGAAATCAGGAGCCCAGAAGATAACAGCTCATGGAAATGAAGAATTGGTAATTAGGCAAGTGAAAAATGAATGCAAGGTTGAACATCCTAGACTCAAAGAATATAGGGATGATGCCTTCGATTTATTAAAATATTTCAAAGATTTCCAACTTATACTTGTTCCTAAAGACCAAAATAGTTTTGCTAATGTACTAGCCCTTGTGGCTAATACATGTTTGAGACCTTGGGACAACAAACAATATACAATTAAAGAAAAATTCAGACTAGTTGTCCCAAACAATAAAAGATACTGGCAAGACTTTGAAGGAGAAAAACAAATACAAGACTGTCCTACCGAGGATACACCATCTTTTCAAGAAGAAACTTCTCCCTTCACTAATGTTAATCTATCATTCAAAGAACCTGAAATTATATCAGAAGCAAGCATAAATTTAGAGAAAGAAGATATTTCACTGTTTGCTATTGTGCAGGTTAAGGATGATGATACTTCGAAGGAAAATACTGAATACATAGCCCTCAAAGTTGAAGTCTTGGAAGCAGAAAATCTACCAGACATGGAGAACCAAAAAGAAGACAACCTTCATCTTTTATTTTTTGATCCTTTGGAAAAGTGTGTGGAAATCCCAACTGGCTCAAATTATCAAGCATGGATCCTTTGTAAGAGACAGAGACATGAAAAGCTGTCACCTCCTGTGATAGTCTTGATTTTGAAGATTAATCTTCAAAATGTACTATGGATACCTCTAACAAGCAGCCAAAGTTTCTTCTTCTTTATGACATTACTCAACTGGCTACATTGGCACTTTTGTATCATATGAAGATGTAAATACTCCATGTTAGAATAGGTTAGATAGGAATGTAAATATATCTTAGTTTTGAGAAGTTAGATAGTTGCTGACTTTTGTCTCCGAAGAAAAATAAAAAACACAAAATACAAAAACAATAGAAAAGAGAAAAGAGGGCAGATTGCGAAAACAAGAAAGGTACAACCCCATACCAAAAAAGAGAAACAAAATCTGAAAGTGTTCAAGCTTAAATGCCACTCCTGAAAACACACTTCTAATTAGTCAAACAGCCTAATATTGACTAATTAGTTTTAAATTGACTGCTGATAGGATAGTGAATTTGATTTGCTAAACTATTTAATCTTGGATTATCAGTAGATAGATTAGGATAGAAATTAAAGGTTCAAACATGCTCAAAATCTGAACCTAAGTTTCCAAAGAGAATGACTCAAATCTGTTTCAAATTCTAAGTCAAAAAATATGTAAATCTGGTTCTAATTAGCTCAAACTCTGAACTAGAGAACAAGGAAGAAACAACTCAAACAAGAGTCAAAACGGAGCTGTAAAAAGGTGAAGGAAGTGCTTGAACTTTCAAATCTTAAGCCTTCCATTTTGATTTAAATTTCTGCAAAATAATATTTATGTGCAGCTTGTTTTTCATGCCATAGATCACAGCAAGTCAAACAACTTAAACTTGACTTGACTGATTTTAAATTTCTATTGTAGAATTTCGAGAAATAAAAATATGTTAGACTGTTTAATCCTAACAGATTAGTAGATTAGGTAGATAAACATATGGAATCAACTGATTAATTTGAGTTCATGGAGAAATAAGGAGTAGAATTAGATTAGTTTTATGCTTTTAAAAGAATAAAATGTTGTGAAAAGAGTTTTCCAATCCAAGTGCACTCTAATGAATAAAAAATGTTAGATCAGTAGGATTGGGTAGGTAGAAATCTTGTATTGATGAAGTTCCATTGTTTTCCATGGCTGTGTTGTGACCAGCAACAACCCCCCTTTTTATTTAATATTAGTAATAATACTAAATAAATGAGGACCCTTAGGTAAAAATCCAAAAAATCGATTAGGATTTGTTTGCCTTTTAAAATAAAACTTTCTATCATAAACCTATAGAAATCCCTTTGAAATAATATTAAAAAACACTTAAGTTTATGATAGATCATAATAAAATTGCTCTTTAAACAAGATAGCGCATCCATAAAGAAATGGTATATTTCTTTTATAAAATGCATTGGTCGCAGATCGCATAACGCAGAAAATAGAAATGATTAATGAATATCTTTTGCGCTCTTTTCAAATATGCTCTTTTGCGACTTTGCGATGTGTGCTTTTGCGACTTTGCGATATGCGCTTTTGCGATTTTGCGATATGCACTTTTGCGATTATGCGCTTTTGCGATTTTGCGATGTGCGATTTTGCGATTATGCGCTTTTGCGATTTTGCGATATGTGCCTTTACGCTATTGCGCAATTTCCGCTTTTGCGCTATTTTCATAACTATAATGACTTCATATTGCGATATTGCGCAGCAAATCGCAGATCGCAATGTCGCAGATTCATATAAGCGTGCTATCCCAAGGCAATCTTCCCATATGTCAAATCCGTTATGCGCTTTAATGACTATATTAAATGATTGGATTGATTATTAATGGTAAATGAGATTGTGTTCAGATTGAAAGTCATTTCACGATTAAAATATCATATTTCATCCGCTTTCACATTTTAAACAGTCTCATCACCTTTCTTATATCATTACTCTCATTTATTCGTAAAACGTAGGCACGAAGGAGCAAACGACTATACAAAGCTTTCACTAAACACTATGGCAAAGAAGGAGGAAAACTCGAGTTACGAAAACAAAGAAATGAAGCCCATTTGTGTGCAGAGACACCGCTTATAATAAGGATCTTAGGTCTATCCATGGGAAGGAATGTGTAATACGCACAGAGGGAAGAAAACCTGTGGTGATAAAAGTTGTGCTACGAGCGAGGTTCCCGGAATACGTTTGGGCGACCCTTAGAGACTTGGCTTGCTCATTTCTACATAGAATAGCAGCAAGGCCAAGGATTCTCCCATATACAGACATGGTGAGATGGGTGCTGCATAGCACAGATATTTCAGAAAGACAATTCAAAACTCCATCTGAAGAGCTAATTAGGTCATTCACCATAGAAGATCTGAGATTAATGTATAAGCTGCCAGAACCTCAGGCAACTTTCAACAAGAAATTTATGGAAGAGTTTGCCAAAGAACACTCAAATTTGGCAGAATGCAAAAAGGAGTGGACCAAAAGAAGTGAACCATTGAAGAAAAAAAACAAGGTATGTACAGCACGGGTTCACTTACCTCTCCTTATTGTTTTACTACTGCCATGTTATGCAGGCTTTTTGGAAAGCCTGACATAAATATGATATTACCCGAATGGCTTCCTTTGTTGAATGCGAGTGTTAATTCTACAATTGTAGACTGGGCCAAAATCCTATCTGATAATTTGACCACTGTTATTTTTCACTACCGGTCTAAACGAAATGTTTCTCAGCGAGTTTATCCACCTTTTTATTTAACTGCTTATGTCATGGACGCCATCTGCTATGTCTCTAAATTCCCTGTGATGGGCTGGAAATGAACTATCCACGATCCTTTGCCCATTCATGTGTACCATAAAGAACTATGGGAGTCTAATTTTGTCCCCCATTTTTACCAAATTTGTCATGGAATAATGTTGCCATTGTACAAAACATTGTATAATAAGGATGCCCCGAGGTTATCCTCAGAAACAGAGGTTGATATTCTCCCCGTCGCAAGATGGTTTGGAGAAGAATTTTTCACCTATATTAGGGTTTTTGGAAGTTATGCTTCTCCCCATGTGTTACCCCTATATGTTCCAGATAGACTTGTAGCTCGGGAAATTTCTTATCAGACCTATGGCCAGGGAGGTATAACAAAATATTTAAAAGAGAAGAAAAAGGGCATTTGGCCACAATTTCCCATAAAATGTGGAACATTTTCACTGTTTGATATTGGTCATGCATTTCAAGAGATAGGCAACGTTACATGCCTACAGCTGTTCAAATTCTCGAGAAGGTTATTCGACCCAAATGATATTGCTAAGAATTTTACCAATGCAATCAAAGTAAGGGGATTTTCCGGGGAACAGGATCTTTTTGATGATATGTTCCAAGCAAGAAATTCATTCAAAGAAATTTTGAATTCAGCTCAAGCACATCTATCTCCAGAGGAATTCCAGGAATTCAAGCTTTACAGAGAAAAAGACTAATTCCTATTCCTTTGGATAATCTATGCTTAGAGCCCGCAAGGGAACAAACTCCTAGTGTTAGTCTTAACGGCAGTTCAAGTACAGGTAAATCCAAATCAAAATCTGACAGAGATTCTGAACACTCCAATAAGTCTAAAGGAAAGGAAGATAAAATGGAAGAGTCCATTAAAGATTCTGCACAATCTAAAGAACTTACTCAAAAGCAAATTTTGACTTCCCAACAGACGAATCCTCCTCCAACCAATGTACAGCAACAGCCAGTCACCATTGAGTTAGACAAAGAATGGGAAACCTTTAATCAAATGATTAATGTAAAAGGACAAAATGTACAGACCCCTGTCCAGACAACCAAAGTTTTGAATACAGGAGCAAGCAGCACAGTCACAGTGACAGAGTACATACCAATCACACCCTCCTCTGAAATTGTACTTAATGTAGAGGACATTCCTCCTCTGGATGTATTCTACAGCCCAAAATACAAAGCAGTAGTGAAGAGACAGAGAAAAAAGAGAAAAATAGAAAGTGCAATTGCTACTGAAGCAGAACAAGTAAATGTTCTGTGGAAAGATCCTGCCACAGAGCCTACTCATAATCTCACTAAGTTAACTCAAATAACATGAGCTTATGCTTCTGCAATAATTGATAAAGCGGTTGAGATAAAACTTTTGTTGAATGAAAAAGAAGAACAAGTAAAAGCTCTGCAACAGCAATTGCAACATGTACAGGCCAATAAGGAAGCACAATTGAAACTTGAAGAGTTACAACAACAAATTCAAGAAATGCAAATAGGACATCAAAAAAGCTTGGCTGATAAAGACAAACAAATACAGATTATCCAAGATTAGCATAAAGATGATCCTAAGCTTCCAGAATTCATTTCAGAGACCATCTCTTTGAACAATCAACTACTGCAACAAGAGGAAGTTTTCTGCCAAAAAATCTTGCAATGGAATTCTTTGTGCCAAGAGAGCGATAAAATCACAAATCATGTCATAGATTTACGAAATGATTATGATTTGATTAACGAAAAGATCAATGATTATCTGGCATGGAAAAAGACAGAAGAAGGCAGAAAAGCTGGTGCAGCCAGTGTTAATGAAAACCATAAAGACATACTGTTCAATAACTGGGATGCCCAAATCAGAAGGGCAGAAAAGGCAGCAGAGGAGGCGGCTATAGTGGCAAACACTCTCACTGATTGTGTAAATGACAATTTACACAAAGCTAATTTGATCCCAGAAACTGTTCCAGGATATCTCCCACAGGAAAATCAACTGCAAACAGAATGGAGGCAAAAGGCAGAAGAAAGAGCAAAGTCCATCCAAGGGCTGACAAGATTGAATTGGGACTCATATTGGATGTACTTGGTGAAGCCACACAGTCAGCACAGTGCGCTCAATTGTATCATCAATGCTACAGAGAAGATTGCTCCTACGCTTGCCGACTCTGTCTTTTCAGGACAGTTGAATTCCGAAGTCGGTCAACTGCATCTTCTCAAAACTATGCTAGATGCCTGCAAGCTTAAAGATCAAATTCATAGATAGATAGATTTAGTTTTAATTTCACTGTATTTTAGCCTAGGAAAAGGACGGTCATTGAACCGAATCCTTAATTTTTGTAATAAACTATTTTTAGATTTAGTTAAGTAGTATTTAAACCCCTCTCATGCATTTAGAGAGGGGTCCTAGATCTTAATATTTTTGGACTTGGAGATTGCATTTCTGTACTCCATTGTCTTATATATTTTTTAAAAAGGATCACATCTGGTGATTTTCATGCGGAATTATCTTTGAAGTGTTGCATTTCTGTACCTTGGAATTTGATTTTGCATTAGAGTTACTGGATAGAGTATCAGATTGCATTTGAAAGTCTTCAAGATGAACAAGGTATTTCTATCTGTTCACTGTTGATCTCTTTTGTCTTATGATATTCGTTTTAAAATTGCTATCATTTATATGCATATTGGTTTTCACAATGCTTTCTTTTATATATCATTTTTTAGTATAATTGAAACGTTATTTTTCATAATTACATGTAAATGTTATACAATGATGAATGCAATATGCTTATATAACTCTGTTTAATTTCTTAAACAGAGTTATCTTTATTTTTTTCTGCACATTTCAATTTAATTAATAATACATTTTCATGGTTATTGTTGAATTGGAACAATCTTAAGTTGTATTCACATATAGCTACCCGGGTTAATGTTAGAATTTCTTTATCGGTATTTAGCTTAAATTAGATAGTTTTATTTCAGTTAGTTTAGTCCCATTTCCAACCATCCAATCCAATCCATTTAGTTACAAGGAAACTGGTCCTTTAAATCCAGTCGGAGCCACCACACCAAACGGAAAAGGAGCTGTCTTAAGGTCCCGACCAGGTGGTTTTCCCCGATGTTTGAAGCAGAGATTTTCTAGGCTTCAACATTTTTGGCGCTAGAAGGAGGGCCTGAGCTATGAATGGCAAGTAAATATTTATCCACAAGCCATTCTGAGAGCAAAACACCCTCATTAACTTCTTCAATTTCTTCTGAAATTCAAAATCATAGAGAAGAAATTGCAGAAAATATTCAGACACCCACTACCAAAATCTCAAAACATTCAGACAATCAACATCCTGAGTCTCCTGAAGTTCAAGATCTAATTCATAAATTGAAAGGATTCTCATTATCTTTTGAAGAGTCTGAAATATTTGAAGGTAGTGTAAGCTCAAAATTTATTCCTTCGAAACCTCTTACTAGGTTGCAAAGTGAAAAACTTGGTATTCCTCCGAAAGAATTTCCTTTACCTAGTAAGGGAAAAATAAGAAAAACTCAATCGGAATCAGTAAGTTCAACCTCTAATAGTCAAATATCTGTTTCCGAAATACCGACTCAACAAAGTACAGTTGTTTCATCATCATCTCCACAAACATCTTCTCCTCAATCCTCATCAATCTCAACATCATCTATTCCAACCACTTCTATTCAAATACCACCAGTTTCTACTATTCCTCCAATAGTTGTTCCAATAATGGCACAGAGCCCATGGTCTACTCCAGGGCAGTCAACATGGCTGCACCTTTACATTATTTACCAGACAATCCTGGAAAATGGCTTCCAAAGTTTAGCCCAGATCTTAACATTCAAGCTGAAGAACATATTAATAACTTTATACTGGCTATTAATTTGAATGGATTCATACACGAAGATGTTGTAGTTATATTATTCCCATATACTCTTCAGGGAGTAGCAGGATCATGGTACTTTTCATTACCATTAGGATCCATAACGAGTTGGGACATTTTTGCAGATCATTTTTTGACCAAATTTGGAGATGACCGATCAATTGCAACTTTACTCAATGATCTCTCAAATTTGAAGATAGAACCCAAGGAACCTATAAAAGAATTCAATGCTAGATTCAACAAACTCTTGAACAAAATTCATACAGATTCACAACCCAGTGAACAAGTCAGAATTGAATGGTATATAATTGCCTTACCCTCAAACATAGCAATTTTCGTAGACAGAGCTGCAAAGCCTACATTAGCTGAGAATATGAAAGAAGCTATTGCAGTGGAAAAACGTATTACTTCTCTGGAAAATAAAAATGCTATCGAGGAAAGGAAATCAAAGAAAGTCAGCTTCAAAGATGATTCAAAGAAAAAGGCCAAAGATCCATACGACATGGAAGGTTTACAGAAAGTTCTTAAAACCATGTCAAATGAAATGGTTGAAATTAAAAAACAAGTGGCTGAAACTTCTACCAAGAAACCATTTCGAAATTTCAGAAGAAACCAAGTTGAATCTAAACCTCCTAATGTAATTTCTAATGCAGAATCAGAAGAAGAGGAAGAAGAAGAAGATACATCTATAGTATCAGATCAAGAAGACGAAAATGAAGAAATAGCTGAATTGAATGGAATGTGGGATTTTATTCTCCCTAATTCTGATAGTGAAGAAGCTATGCCTGTAAGTACTAGGAGTAAATCTACAGCAAAACCAGTGCAAACAGTTCCTAAAAAGAAAATTACAACTCCAAGTACCAAAGACAAACCCACTGTGAAGAAAACTTCTCCATCACCTACTCAAAATCAGCCATCCTCTTCTAATCCTCTCACATCAACAGCGAAAACTTTAGTAGTGTCAGATCCCATGGAATACAACATTGTCGAAGACATGAAAAAGATCAAAGCCAACATTTCCTTACATGAACTCAGCAAACTAAAACACCAACAAAAGTTGCTATTGAAAGAATTAAATGCTACACCAATTGCTCCTTTACCAAGCGGTGTAGTTGCAAAAGCAGCAAGAGGAACTGGTAAGCCACCAGATAAGGTAGATGCTACTGATACTGTGCTCATTGGGGAAAAGTCAAATTCTCAAACTCCTCCTTTTATTTTGACTTATGAGATGTACAATAAAAATATGCACAATTGTTTGATTGATTCTGGAGCTTCCTCCAATATAATGCCTACTTCTTTCTGTGCTAAATTGAATATCGAACCACAGAAATCAGCAGTTCATATCGTTCAATTCGATCGCTCTAAAGTCCAAGTGGTAGGAGAAATCAATTCAGTTACTATCAGATTAGCCTCTGATCTAGGATTGTCCAAAGAATTGATATTTTGATTGCTGATATTCCTGAATTCTATGGATTAATCTTGAGCAGGGACTGGTCTGCGAAACTTAATGGTTATATCTCGACTGATTATTCGCATATGTGGCTTCCGTACAAAGGGAAACCAAATCAAATTAAAATTGAACGAGAAAAACATATGACGTACACTGTCACTGAATTCGAAGAACCTAATGAGCCTGTGGCATTCAACAACAATATTCTTAGAGGTTATTCTGCTAAATCATTTCTTGGAAACTTCGAAGCTCCTCAATCACCTTTTTCTGTAAATAATTTTGTTTCTCAGATAGAAAATTTTTCACAATTTGATTCTTCCATAATTGTAAATATTTCTGATGTAATTGTAGATAAGCCAATAGACAAATCTTTATTTTGGTCGTTATATTTTGATGGATCGAAGTCTAGTGATGGAGCTGGAGCTGGATGCATCTTAATTGATCCAGATGGGGAGAAAACCATGCTGTCATGTAGGTTAGAATTTGAGTGTACTAACAATACCGCGGAATATGAAGCCTTGGTTCAAGGACTTTATAAAGCTATAGGGTTAGATGTTAAATACTTGAAAGTCTTTGGTGATTCCGAAATTGTAATTAAACAAGTTAGGAATACTATTCATTGCCTTTCGGGACATCTTAAACACTATCAAACCCTAGTGCAAGATCTTACCACTCATTTTTTAGCATTCAATATTTCTCCTATTCCTAGGAATCAGAATACATCAGCTGACTTGTTAGCTAATGTTGCATCTAAACTCCTACCTGCTGAAGATTGCAGTCCTGATAGGTTTTCTGTAGAATTGATTTTTCGTCCATATGTCCCAGATAATGTTACAAATTGGAGAGTATTCTATCATGATCAAGATATTTTAAATTTCATGACTTCAGAGAAATCATATGATGAGAAAATTATTGACGAAGATGATCATGATTTACAAATTGCTTCAAAAGATAATGAAAATCCCATTCCAAAATCTGTTGTTAAATTAGAGGATTTATATGACATTAGAGACAGATTCAAGAAAGTTGTTAATACAAAACTTCAAAGTTCCACTTTGAAGTTTGAATTAGTAAATCTTGGTTCTGATTCTAAACCTCAAAACGTTAACTTAGGACTCAATTTAACACCAGAGGAAAGGAATGCATTCATTAAACTGCTGAACAAGTATAAAAACGTGTTTTCTTGGAATTATGATGATCTAAAAATGTATAATACTTCGGTTATTCAACATACAATTCCAATGCTTCCTGATATTAAACCTGTTCAACAGAAGTTGAGAAAGATCCATCCAAATCTCGAAAGTCAAATCAAATCAGAACTTAATAAACTTCTGAAAGCCAAAATCATTTTTCCAGTCAGGCACTCTAATTGGGTTTCCAATATGGTACCTGTAAGGAAGAAGAATGGTGATATAAGAATCTGTATTGATTTCAGAAATCTAAATAAGGCATGTTTAAAAGACAATTTCCCATTGCCAACCATGGAACAGATACTTCAAAAGGTAGCTGGTTCTGAACTTATGCCTTTTCTCGATGGATTTTCGAGCTATAATCAAGTTTTTGTTCACCCAGATGACAGATTGAAAACAACTTTCAGAACAAAATGGGGAACTTATGCTTATCAGAAAATGCCGTTTGGTCTAATAAATGCAGGAGAAAATTTTCAAAGAGCCATGGACATAGCATTCAAAGGTTTGATCAATAAATAAGTTGTTGTTTATCTTGATGACATAACAGTATTTTCAAAAAAGAGAGCCAATCATCTACATGACTTAAAACAAATATTTGAAAGATGTAAACGGTTTGGTATTTCCTTAAATCCGAAGAAATCTTTCTTTGCTTTAAATGAAGGAAAACTCTTAGGATTTGTTGTGTCAAAAGATGGTATATATATTGATCCAGATAGAGTGAAAGAATTTTCTGATATTTCTTTACCGCATAACAAAAAATCCATGCAATCATTTCTTGGACAGATAAATTTTGTTAAAAGATTTATTCCTGATTTTTCTTTAATTGTTTTACCTATGAAAAATATGATCAAGAAGAATTCAATATTCAAATGGGCGCATAAAGAAAAAGAAGCTTTTGATGCAATCAAACAAGCGATCATTAATGCACCAGCATTGAATACCCCGGATTTTTCTAAAGATTTTACTTTGTATACTCTGGCCACTGAAACATCCTATGCGGCCGTTTTAACACAACTCAATGATCAAGAAATCGAAGCACCAATTTCTTTCTTTAGTTCAAATCTGCAAGGAGCTGAGCTTAATTATTCCGATGTTGAAAAACAAGCCTTTGTTGTGTTTAAATCAATCAAACATTTTAGACCTTTTCTCTTGAAAACACATACAAAAATCATTGTCCCATTCTCTGCAGTGAGGCAATTATTAATTCAAAAAGAAGTAGGAGAAAAGAGAGCTAACTGGGTAACAACCTTGCAAGAATATGATATTGATATTAAACCAGCTAAGATTGTTAGAGGACAAGGGTTTTGCAAATTATTGGCAGGAGCTCATAACATACTAGAAAATCAAGAATCAAATCAAGATATTCAAGTAAGTCGGATAAATGTTACAAATTTTGTATCTCAGTATGTTGATCTTATCTATTACTTGAAAAATGGGTATGCTCCTTCTAATCTCAGCTATAAGAGTAAACGCGCTTTAAGGTTAAAGGCTATTAAATATGAGATCATTGATAATGTGTTATTTAGAAAAAACTATGATTCAATTTTATTAAGATGTCTGGAAAAGACTGAAGCTGAAAAGGTTTTGCAGGAATTGCATGATGGACCAGCAGGAGGTCATTTTGGAGGTGATACCACAGCTCACAAAATAATTCGTGCTGGTTATTATTGGCCTACCCTTTTTAAAGATACGCATGATTATGTAAGGAAATGCAGAATTTGTCAAACTGCAAGTGGAAGACAAAGGAAACCAGCTTTTCCTTTGCAACCAGTAACTATTGAGCAACCATTTGAACAATGGGGGCTTGACATTATTGGTGAGATAGTACCTCATTCTTTTAAACAGCACAAGTACATCCTTACTGCAACTGATTACTTTACAAAATGGGTAGAGGCAATCCCGTTGAAGGTAGCCAATTCTGATGCAATTATTGATTTCATAGATCAATTCATCATAACCAGGTTTGGTGTACCTCAAGCTCTTGTTTTTGATAATGCATCTTACTTCTTTGGAAATAGTTTAATTGAATTTGCAGTCAAAAGAGGTTTTAAATTAAAATATTCAGCAAATTATTATTCACAAGGTAATGGTTTGGCTGAATCCACTAATAAAAACCTTATCAAAATCATTAAAAGGACCGTTGATCAAAATCAAAAGAATTGGCACAAATCTTTAATATTTGCGTTATGGGCTGATCGTATCACTGAAAAAGCTTCAATTGGGACTTCACCTTTCAATCTGGTTTATGGAAAAGAAGCTGTGTTACCATCAAATTTAACTCTTCCATCATTAGCCCTAGTGCAGTTTATTGAAGAAAATCCTTCATCATCCATTCAAATGAGGTATGATCAAATCCTTAAACTAGAAGAAGATAGGGATAAAGCAAAAATTACTCATGAAAAACATCAACAGCTTGTAAAATCTTCTTTTGATGCAAGTTCTACCGGCTCAAAATTTTTATCAATTGGTGATCTCGTTTTGAAATGGGATAAAGCACACGAAGAAAAGGGTAAACACATCAAATTTCAGAAAATGTGGCTTGGACCATTTCAGATCGTTGAGAAGATAAGCTCAAATACATTCATACTCCAAGATCTAACGGGTAAGAGAGAATCTCTTCTTGTAAATGGGCTTATCTTGAAGAAATTATTTTCATAAGGAGGTAACCCCTTCTTAAACTGTACATATTTCTTTCTGCAAAAGTTTTGATTGTTTTTGTTTTTACAAATAAAGGTTGTTTATGAGTCTCTGATTGACTGTTTACTATTTAAGAAAATTTCTTCGGAAAAATATTATAAATATTTATTTTGTGTAAATAAGAATTTTTAAAGTAATGATCACAGTTTTTGAATAGTTTAAAATAAGATGATAAAACTTTGAAAGATTATTTCAATCATTTGCATAATCTTTTGAAAACTTGAGAAGAATGTAAATCATCATAAGTTTATTAAGCAAAGAAAGGTTATCTATCAAAGTAAAGATTTTTTCAAAGTTTTGGAACTCAAAAACTCTGAAAATTGTCATCCATTGATTCTTAAGGATAAAACTATTTCACCCCATCCATTTAAGTTGTGATTTTTTAGAATGTAATTCTAAGAAATTATACGAAAATTTTAAGAGATAAGAGGTCTCATCACGAGCCGACTTACCATGTTCATAAGGAGTAATAAAAACTGACATTACCAATACTGCATACCAAAACGGGGTAATGGCTTATAAATATAAGACAAGGGGTCTCATCACGAGCCAACTTGTTAAGTTTAATTATAACTAGTGAATGGCATTGTTATTAACTGGCTGCCAAACCAGAAGAATGGCTCTTAAAATAAAAATAAATAAAAGACAAAAACATGAGATAATAGGTCTTATGAATTTATCTTTTAAATAGTCATAATTTTAGTTGGATGGGACAATGAATTGTTAATGGTTTAAAGGTAACCCTGTCGAGACTATGAACATTTGTTGGCAGCAGAGGCAATACCTATGGCAATAGAGTATATTATAAAACCAAAACTTGGAGAGATCCACTTACTTCATTATTAACACCAATCAAAGCTTGAGATAACCCAAAATGTTTTATTTTCTTAAGGAATTAGAAAGAAATTATGAAATGATTTTTATTTATTTTTCATAGTTACATTTTTATTTGAATTATCCTAAGATAGTTTTCATTATCTTTAAAAACCTTTACTTACTAAAGATAGAATGTTCATTTTATTTTTTCAGAGATAACTGTTTCTTTCAGTGAATCGCCAATTGTTGTGACCAGCAACAACCCCCCTTTTTATTTAATATTAGTAATAATACTAAATAAATGAGGACCCTTAGTTAAAAATCCAAAAAATCAATTAGGATTTCTTTGCCTTTTAAAATAAAACTTTCTATCATAAACCTATAGAGATCCCTTTGAAAGAATATTAAAAAACACTTAAGTTTATGATAGATCATAATAAAATTGCTCTTTAAACAAGATAGCGCATCCATAACCAAATGGTATATTTCTTTTATAAAATGCATTGGTCGCAGATCGCATAGCGCAGAAAATAGAAATGATTAATGAATATCTTTTGCACTCTTTTGAATTGTGCGCTTTTGCGACTTTGCGATGTGCGCTTTTGCGACTTTGCGATGTGCGCTTTTGCGATTTTGCGATATGCGCTTTTGCACTATTGCGCAATTTCCGCTTTTGCGCTATTTTTATAACTGCGATAACTTCATTCTGCGATATTGCGACATTGCGATACTGCGATATTGCGCAGCAAATCGGAGATCGCAATGTTGCAGATTCATATAAGCGCGCTATCCCAAGGCAATCTTCCCATATGTCAAATCCGTTATGCACTTTAATGATTATATTAAATGATTGGATTGATTATTAATGGTAAATGAGATTGTGTTCAGATTGAAAGTCATTTCACGATTAAAATATCATATTTCATCCGCTTTCACATTTTAAACAGTCTCATCACCTTTCTTATGCCATTATTCTCATTTATTCGTAAAATGCAGGCACGAAGGAGCAAACATCTATACAAATCTTCCGCTAAACACTATGGGAAAGAAGGAGAAGAGCTCGAGTTCTGAAAACAAAGAAATGGCTTCGCTGTATGCAGACATCGCTTGTAATAAGGATGCCGATATATCCACTTGGGAAGGAATGTATAATTCTATTAAGGATGAAAACTCTGTGGTGTTGAGAAAGTTGCGGCTACGACGGTTCAAAGGATACGTACGGAAGCAGCCCCTTAGAGACTTGGCTTGCTCATTCACACGCAATTGCGGCAAGGCCAAGGATTCTCCCATATACGAGACATGGTGAGATGGGTCTGAATCGCCTGGATATCTCGGACGAGGCAATTCAAGACTCGGTCTGAAGAGCTAATTGGGTCATTCATCATAGAAGATGTGAGATTAATGTATAGTACAAAACCTCGGGCGACTTACAATAGCAAATTCATGGAAGATTTTTCCAAGGAACACGTGAATTTGACGATTGCACAAAGGAGTGGACTAAAGAAGTGAACCATTAAAGAAGAACAAACAAGGTATGTACGGCACGGAGTTCGCTTACTTCTCCTTATTGTTTTACTACTATTTGCTATGTTATGTAGGCTTTTGGAAAGCTGACATAAATATGATTTTGCCCGAATAGCTTCCTTTGTTGAATGCGGCGGTTAATTCTACAATTGTGAAACTGGGCCAAAATCCTATACGATACTATGACCTCTTGCTATTTTTCAATGGGTCAAACTAAATGTTTCCCGGTGGGTTTACCCGCCTTTTATTTATACCTTATGTCATGGACGCCATACGCTATGTCTCTAAATTCCACCTTAATGGGTTGGAAATGGACTATCCAAGACCCTTCGCCCATTCATGTGGCTATAAAGCCTTAAGTCTAATTTTGTCCCCATTTTTACCAAATTTTCCATGGAATAATGTTGCCATTGTACGAACCTTGTATAATAAGGATCCCCCAAGGTTATCTTCGAGAAACGAGTTCGATATTCTCCCCGTCGCAAGATGGTTTGGAAAGAATTGTTCACTATATTCAGGGTTTTTGATTATGCTTCTCATGTGTTACCCTATATGTTACGATGGGCATGGCCGGGAAGTGGCACTCGGACACAACGACCGGGGGAGGGGGGATGACAAAGATTTAAGGATAAAGAAAAGAGGCATTTGGCCACAATTTATAAAATGTGGAACATTTTTTCAGCTTTGTCAGAATATTGGTCATGCATTTCAAGAGATGAGCAACATTACATCCCTACGAGTTGTTCAAATTCTCAAAAAGGTTATATGACCAAAATGATATTGTTAAATTTTACCAATGCAATCAAAGTAAAGGAATTTGTCGCGAAACTGATCTTTGATGATATGTTCCAAGCGAGAAATTCATTCAAAGAAGTTTTGAATTCAACCCCGAAACACGACTATCCCCACGGACTTCCGGCCAATTCAAACTTTACGAGAGAAGGAGACTAATTCTGTTCCTTTGGATAATCTACGCTTAGAGCCGCAAGGGAAAACTCCTAGTGTTAGTCTTAACGGCGGGATTCGAGTACAAGTAAATCCAAATCAAAATGTTGTGATTCGCTCTCAATAAGTCCAAAGAAAAGGAAGATAAAACGGAGGAATCCATTAGTTACGCACAATCAAATGAACTTGATCAACGAAAATTTTGACTCTTCAACGGACAATTCCTCCTCCAGCCGGTGTACGGCAACGGCCAGTCCTACATCGGTTAGATAAAGAATGGGAAACCTTTAATCAATTGATTAAATAGAGACGAGTGTACGGACCACATTGTCCGGACAATCAAAGTTTTGAACGCGAGAACAAGCGACAAAGCCGCAACAATAGAACACATGCAATCCACACCCTCCCCTCTACAATCGTACTTAATGTAGAGGACATCCCTCCTCTGGATGTATTTTATAACTGATAAGCGGTAGTTAAAAGACAAAGGAAAAGAGAAAAATAGAAAGTGCAATTGCTCTTGAACGAGAACAAATTAGATGCTTTATGGAAAGATCCACCGCCACAAAGCCTACTCGTAATCTCACTAAATTATCTCAAATAACATAAGCTTATGCTTCTGCAACCATTGATAAAGCGATTTAGAGATACGACTTTTGTTGGATGAAAAAAGAAGAACGGGTAAGGCCCTACACGCGGCAATTGCAACGGTATAGGCCAATAAGGAAGCACAATTAAAACTTGAAGAGTTGCAAAAAAACAGGAATCCAAGACGACATAAGGATGATCCTAAGCTTCCGGAATTCATTTAGAAACCACTCTCTCTTTGAATAATCCAACTACGCAACAAGAAGAAGTTTTTAAGTTTGTCAAAAGATATTACAATGGAATTCTTTATGCCAAAGAAAGTGATAAATCACAAGTCATACGAATGCATTTACGAAATGATTATGATTTAATTAATGAAAGATCAATGATTATACAGCATGGAAAAAGACGGAAAGAAGGCGGGGAAAATTGGTGCACCCATCATTACCAAAGACCATAAAGAAATATTGTTTAATAATTACCGGGATGCACAAATCGAGAAGGCGAAAGAGAGCGAGCGAGAGGGAGGCATCTACGGTGGCAAACACTCTCACCGATTGTGCCAATGACAATTCCCACAAAGCCAACGATTTCTAAAAAAGCTGACTCGAGGTTATCTCCCACGAGGCAAAATCAATTGCAAAACGGAATGGAGGCAAAAGAGAAGCAGAAGAAAAACAGAAATCATCAAGGAAGTGAGCAAGATTGAATTGGGACGCATACGGGCATACTTAGTAAAGCCACACGATCGACGCAACGCACGCTCCAATTGTATCATCGATGCTACGGAAAATTGCTCCTACGCTTGCCGACTACGCTCTTCTCGAACCAGGTTAATTCGAAGTGAGTTAACCGCCATCTTCTCAAAACCTGATGCCGCAAGAGCAAAGATCGAGTTCATAGTTAAATGATTTAGTTTTAATTCAACGTATTTTAGCTAGGAAAAGGACGGTCATTGAAATGAATCCTTAATTTTGTAATAAACTATTTTTAGAGTTAGTTAAAGTAGTATTTAAGCCTCATGTAGAGAGATAAGGGTCCTGGATCTTAATACTTTTAGACTTGGAGATTTTCATTTTACGTACTCATTGTCTTATATATTTTTTGAAAAGGATCACATCTAGTGATTTTTATGCGAAATTATCTTTGAAGTGTTGCATTTCTATACCTTTAGAATTCGATTTTGCATTATAATTCTTTTGGATAGAGGTATCGGATTGCATCTGGAAGTCATCTTAAGATGAACAAGGTATTTCTATCACATTTTTGCGCTTGATTTGTTGTTGTATGATATTCGTTTTAAGATTATATCATTTATATGTATTTGTTTTCACAACGCTCTCTTTTATATATCATTTACGAGTATAATTGAAACGTTATTTTTCATAATTACATGTAAATGGTATACAATGATGAATACAATATGCTATTATAGCTATGTTTAATTTTAAACGAGTTATCTTCTATTTGTTTACGCACATTTCAATTTGATTAATAATACATTTTCATGGTTATTGTTGGATTGAAACAATCTTAAGTTGTATTCACATGTTATTACCCGGGTTAGTATTAGAATTTCTTTATCGGTATTTAGCTTAGATTAGATAGTTTTATTTGAGTTAATTTAGTCCCATTTCCACCCATCCAATCAATCCATTTAGTTATAAGAGCGGTTCTTTCGTCAGTCGGAGCCACCATACCAAACGGAAAAGGAGTGGCTCCTGAGTTAGGCAGGTGGTTATCCCCGATGTTTGAAGGAGATTTTAGGCTTCATGGAAACGAGAGATATCGGGCTTTGTATAGACTTTAGAGACTTAAACAAAGCTTCGTTGAAATAAAACTACCCTTTACCTAAGATGGATCATATTTTACGAGGTAGTTGGAGTCGAAAATAATTTCCTGGCTGGATGGCTACTACACCTTGGGGCACTTTCATGTATGTGAAAATTCCCTTTGTTCTAATGAATGTTGGTGAAACATTCCAAAGAGCCATGGAAATAGCATTCTGTAGGAAGAATTGGGCTACTTCATCATTATATACCTTGATGATGTTACGCATTTTTTTCAAAGACGGATGAAGAGAATTTAGATCATTTGAGAACGAGTCTTCGAGAAATGCGAAAGTTTGGGATATCTTTAAACCCTGAAGACATTGTTTGGTCTCCAGAAGGTAAAATTGTGGGCACATCATTTCGGAAGAAGGTATTAAGATATATCCAAATAGGATTGAAGCCATATTGCAAATCTCTCATCCTCGAAACATCAAGGAGTTACATCTTTCATTAGAAAGATTAACTTCTTGAGAATGTTCATACCCAACTTGTTGACTCCTTGAACATTACAAACATGTTGAAGAAGGAGAAAGGGTAAAATGGACATAGAGCAAAGAAGTCCTTTGGTGATGGAAACAAGCATTAGCAAAACAACGGTTCTAATCGGTCTGATTTTCAAAATATTTTTATATTTTTTTCATTTGCATCGAGAACATACAGCCGTGGTGTCCTTTTACGGAAAAATCCACAAGGGCAAGATCATCCTATTGCATTATTTAGCAAGGCATTAAGGAATTGCTCCCCCTTTTAGTTATAACATTATGGAAAAAGAAAGTCTTTGCTTTGGTTAAAGCTTTAAAAGACTTCAAAGTATACATCTTACCTCACACATCATTGCCTTTGTCCCAAATTCGGTTGTGAAAGACATTCTAACACGGGACCCAGATGGTAAGAGAGGTAAGTGGATTTACCATTATTCTTGAATGATCTAGAAATAAAACCACTAAACTCATCAAAGGCCAAGGTATAGCTAGATTAATGGTAAGATCCAATTTTGAAGTTCTTGATATTAATATGATCAATGGTTTGGATGATCAAGAGGAAACCTCCATCATTGTTGAAGATAATTTTGTAAATTCCTCTTGGTATACGTATTCTTTATGTTTTTCTTAATTTGAATACACCTCCTAGGTTTGACAAAAACAAAGGCAAGGTTTCTAAAGTTAAAAGTTGTAAACTATTGCATTATAGATAAATGTCTTTATTGGAAAAATGCAAGTGGTATATTGCTTAAATGTTTTCCACAGGTATGATGCGAGAGAAGGTTAAGCATGAGTTCCATGAAGGAGAGTGTGGAGGCCACCCATCTTTGGAAGACCAACGACGACAAAATCTTGAGGGCTAGTTACTATTATTACTACTCTTTTTCTTGATGTACACAAATGATCATTTCTGTCATAAATGCCAACTTTTTGAAGGAAAAGGAAGCTTCTACCCTACCTCTTGTTTAATCAACTGTTGAAGCTCCATTTCAACGGTCTGGGACAAATTCATAGGAGAAATCCATCCACCATGTTCTGCCCAACATAGATGGATTCTCACTTCCTGAGACTACTTCACCTAAATGGATATAAGCCACCCCTTGTAGGCAAGCCAATGATTTTTTCATTATAAAATT
Source organism: Pinus albicaulis (assembly GCA_034641835.2). Lineage (NCBI taxonomy): Eukaryota > Viridiplantae > Streptophyta > Pinopsida > Pinales > Pinaceae > Pinus > Pinus albicaulis. Next base: position 55,177 of record MU968466.1, on the reverse strand, counting down.
TTGAGACTAATTATCTTCTAGATTTGTTTTGTCCTACAAGTCATCACTAAACAATACGACGGCATTTGGATCAAATAATATGGTTGAATTCTATCACAAGTATCCCCTTATAACATTGGGGCATTCCACGGCCTATTACCCTCAAGGTAATGGACATGCGGAATCCTCAAACAAGATTTTAGTAGACATAATCAAGAAGTTGTTGGAGGACAACAAAAAGTCTTGGCACACAAAGCTTTTTCATGCACTTTGAAATTTACCTTGATTGACATTGAAGACATTTATTGGTATGTCACCCTACCCGACTTGTGTATAGTACGAGATGCAATTTTTCCTACACGACCTTGGTGTGCAGGTTATGAACTTGATTCAAGAAGTTCGGTCTAAAGACATTGTGATCAGAAGAATAAATCGGACTATTCACCTCCAACAAACCGAGAGAGGAGGTTTATAACAAAACATTACTAAAAAGCGAGCGACATCAAAGATTTTTTGACGAGAAGAGCAAAAAAGGCCAACAATTTTAATGTTGGGGACAAAGTTCCCAAAGTGGGAATCTAGGAGAGAAGACAAGGGCAAGCATGGAAAATTTAAAAACATGGCTTGGCCCTTACTTCATTCATTAATTTGTTGGTAATAATGTCTTTTTTTCTTACAAGAGTTGAATGGAGTAAGTATTTGGGGGTCCTCTCAATGGCATGATGCTTAAACGTACTTCTCTTGGTCCTATTATGTTAGAAAGCCTTTTTATCTTTTCCATTATAAATATTTCATCCACCATTACAAAAAAGCAGGTAGAAAATAAAAGAGGGCAGATTGTAAAAACAATAGGTACATTATACCAAAAAGAGAAACAAATTTGAAAGTGTGAAAGCTTAAATGCCACTAAGAAAAACACACTCCTAATTAGTCATACGGCCTAATCTTGACTAATTAGTTTAAATTCACCATTGATACGATAATGAATTCGATTTGACAAATAGTTTAATCTTGGCTTATCGGTAGGTAGTTTAGGCTAGAAATTAAAGGTTCAAACATGTAAAAATCGAACCTAAGTTTCAAAGACAAACTCAAATGTTTATTACTTGAGTAAAAAACGAGAGGTAAATACAGTTCTAATCAACAATCGAACGGGGAACAAGCAAAAATAACTCGGGAATAAACTCAAAAACGAGTTGAAAAAGATGAAGGAAGTGCTTTGAACTTTAGGATCTTACGCCTTCCATTTTGATTTAATTTCTGTAAAATAATATCTATGTGCAACTTGTTGCTGCATAGATCGGCATCAAAGTTAATTTGTTCAATCCTAACTTGTATGCTTTTAGGGTATTTTAGAAATTAGAGAATAAAAATACAATTAGTATTTAATCCCTATGGAGATTGGTAGATTAGGTAGAGAAGCATGTGGAAACAATACATTTTTAATCGGTCCATGGAGAAATAAGGAGTAGATTAGATTATTTTTGTAACAAAAGAATAAAATGTTGTAAAAAAGAGTTTTCAATCGATGCACTCTAAAGAAGAAAAAATGTTAGTCGGTAGGATTATGGGTAGGTATGATTTGTATTGATGAAAGATCATTGTCTTTTCCATAGGCGCTAACATTTTCCGAGCAAAAAGAAGAACATCAAATGTAAACAAATTTGTTTCCCAATGGATAAGGCACTAATTAGCCTCCCAGGAGAATGCAAGTATGAAGTTCTTGATGCCTTTGAAGGCACCATCCCCAAAGTGGAGCCTTGTTAGCCACCTATAAACATTTTTATATCAAAAGGTGGCTAAATCATTCTTTGAAGCCTTCAAGAAACACGTTTTATTGCTAAAAAATTTATCTCTTGAAGAATCGTGAAGGCATCATGCCCTTTGGATTAAATCTTCCTTTCTTATTCCCATTTCAAACTCTAAAATTCTGTTGATTTCATAGAGGAAAAGCTATTGCAAAGAACACTTTCCCTTCTTTTCACTTCAAACTAACCTTCATTTTTACCCCTTTCATTACCATGAAATTCCTTTCTTTCCATTTTCTCCATTACCCCTTCATAAGATCCTCTTTACAAATTTAAAACTCACTTTTAAACTTTCACAGAAACACAATCCATCAAAAGCATGAAAAATTTCATAAAATAAAGTTTTTCTTTGTGAGCAAGCCCCCCTTGAATAAGTCCTAAACCACTTCCCCACATATGCCCGCACCCTAGAACCGAGCGCTAGACTCATAAAGCACTTATCGCAATGGGGATTTTCCATCCAACGCAAGTCTTTTTGTTATTTGAAAAGTTCGATGCCGATTGGCCCTTTGTATATAACACTCTGGTCATTTGATCCCTTTCGTAAACCCGAGGGCCCACAATCGAGTGCTAAAAACGTTGTATAAACCCATATCCGATGCATATTTCCCTTTGTTAATTTAAAAAACCCGCTTTTCCTAAGTTACGGCAAGCCACGAACAATGTTTTTTAATGTAAATGGGTAGATTGAAAAGTCCCGGCGCTAATCGCACTTGGAGAAATTCAAAATGGGTAGATTGAAAGACCGACACCGAAGTTCCAATGTGATTGGCCCATATGCACATATAAGCGTGGGCCTATCACATTTCATATAAACCAATGGCCCACAACCGGGCACCGGTATATAGATATATCACGCAAAACCCCAAAACCTTTGTATTTTATTATTTTGGTTTTTCATAAGTTTTTCAGGGGTCTCGCTAGTTCATTAATCAAACCCATTCCCGGCCAAGTTGATTTTAAAGTGATCAACGATAAAAGCGCTTGTCGCATTACGATTTTATCGGGCGTTTTTGTTCCCCCTTCGATTGATTGCTCCTCCGATTTATCCTCCCCGTCGATCTGATACGCGGATCGACGGCCAATCGTGCATCGGCGCCACTCAAGTTCCCCCCTGGCGATCACGAAACGATTGCACATGTTTGGGCCATCCGTGTCCACATCGGAATGGTCCAGTCAATCTCCCAACTTCGGTTCCAAAAAAATGCCTTTGCTCATAATGTTTCTCGACGATTAGAGGCCGGCCAGTCTTTGGAGATCAATGGTCATATAACCCTTTCTCCGCCCTTGTATTATTGTCGTTCATTCCCAGTCACATCACGGCCATCGTTTGTTCCATCCAACGGCTCGTATTGGCCTCGATGGGCCCACCCCGCCCGTGGGTCCTACCTTCCTCTAGATCTAATCTCCTTCATCGATCCCCGATCGGATGGTCCATAATAAAACCACCCTATCTCCTGTCTCCCACTTTGCTCTGGTTGGTTTCATGCTCACACTCCACACGTTCATCACGAGCGTAGATACGACGAGCGCACGCGGAGTTTCGTGCAACTTTCGGCCAGAAGGTTGTTTCCAAAATTTATGCGATATGGTGGTACACGAGGCCACATGTCGGGGAGGGAACACATATCGTGTTCAAAAAGGAAATAACACCTGCCGCTTTTTCATCATGCAAGAACAACTTTTTTGCCTTCCAAAACCGCCTTTCCCCATTTCTATTATGATTCGTGGCGTGTGTCCCCGCCGTCGATCTTTGCGGACCAATGGCTCGGATGCGGTACGGCCTTATGCTATCGCCCTCCACACTCTTCCAAAGGTTTTAACGTACGATCTCCGCCATTGATCCGTGGCCCTAGTCTCATCCAAGCGACCCACGATCATCCCGAAACCCAGAATTTCAATTTTTGTGCATTTTACCTTCGTCGAAGAAATTTAACTGTTCCTTTGTTTTTCTTAGAATTTCCATGTGACCATTTGCATTATGTTTCCTCTCGATTAATCACGACCATCGATCTCTGCGGATAAACGGATGCGACTTATTTCTTCCACCGCTCTCCTTTTGACCACTATGTGTAGATCTCACTTGTTGGATGTTCTTTGTTATTTATATGAAATTTTGACAAGCAGCGAGGGCTAGATTGTTTTGGAGCCTTCAAGGAATGCCTTTTCCCCGAAAACCCATCCTCCTTGAAGTCTTTTTGTCTTTAATGCCTAATAAACCCTCTCTGTTTGATCCATTCTTCAAGAGGCTTATTTTCCTCCTTTTTTGTGCCACAAATACTCCCTTTTCCCCCCTTTTTTCCTCCCTTGTGAGAATCTTTTGTTCCTTTCATTCCCACCATTGTTCTCTTAAACCCCAGAAAATCCCACAAACTTCTCTCCTGCCTTTTATTTCCTTGAATCTCCACTTCACCCCCTACGGGTGCACCTTCCCTGGGCCTGAAAATGCATTAAAAATTGTAACAAAATGATGAATTTCACTATTTCGGTATAGCCCCCTTCGGCCGTAGCCCCACGCCTCTTCCTTCCATGAGACCTTTAGCAGCACCGGAACCACACCTTTCGCAAAAAGGCGCTTATCCCAAGCCATTTCGGAAGCACGCCTCGGTAGTAGATCTCATGCGATCGGACGGTGTTAATTAGATCCTCAACACCCGCGCTGGTCCGTTTCCCATGTGGTGCCGCATCGCCGTCCATTCCCGATGATCCAACGGTCCCGAGCCTCTCCCGCCGGTGGACCCGCCGGCCACGCATACCCCCAAATCCGCCCGATTTATTCCGCCGCCGCCTTTGGGTGGAGGGCGGTTTTTCACCGTTTCCCGGCAATTCCACTCGGCTCGACACGCGTCCCTTGTACGATGAAAAAAAATCAGTTTTTCTCCCGCGCATTAACCTTCGGTACGAGGGCGTCCGGCGGAATTTTTGTCGATCGTTATATCTCCGTCTCGCCCATCGAAACGGTCTGTCAAAGATGCGTCTTGTTTAATCACGCTCATCGCACTCACGAGCCCACCTTCGGATGCCACCCATCGTCGATCCCCGCCACGTCGACGGTCTGATTAAACGCCCACCGTTGAATATTCCACGGTCTCCTGGTCCCGACATGTCATACGCGGTGCACACCAAATGCATTCTAGTTTCCGTCACGATATAGTTGGTTCTTTCATGTTTTTTAATGTGTCCATTCGTTTATCACGCGTATTCACTCTGTGTTTCACCATTCCTCCACAGGCTCAATTTTATCGGTTCCTTGCACCAATTTTTCCTTCCATTTCATCGCCCGGCATAGCCATGTTCGTAGTCTGTGCATACCATTTAAATCACATGGTTTTTCTTCCGGTTTGTTGTTTTGAGGTCATCACGGTCATTAGTTGCCATAATATGCAACCTCTACGCAAGTACAAATAAATCCAGAGAAGATCATTCACAGTAACTAAATCTGTAAAAAGTGGCCGGGGAAGGTGAAAACGGATGCGTATTCAAAGAACAAGATCCGGTTTTGAAGAAACCTTGGTACATTAAAGGCTGTTGCTTGTGGGATATAGAAATGAGAGAAATGGCAAAGTATTTACGAGCGCGAAGAAGAGATTAAGGTGCTATAATGATCGACAACGGTAGAACAATGTTTTAAAGGGCAAAGCACCGGTTGAAGACCTCGAGATCGGTCAAATGATCCTATGCACAAGTAAAAGGTAACATCGGGGGTTATGTGTCGGCGGGAATGTTTTTCTTTGTCAAGTGCGGGGCGCCCATACACATCTTTTTATTGCGCGCCATGTCCACGAAGGAATTTCCATCCCTAACGAGCGGGATTCAAAGCAATCAAAACATTTATGTGAATAGACTTCTCAACAGTTGTTTACCATTTGTTTATTCCCCACAAGTACAACAATGTTACTGTGACCAAAAGGGCATCAAAGTCATGTCGAAGCAATTGGAAATCTAAAGAAGATCATCCTAGCATCAAGGACGAGAAGTAGGAATTAAGTGATACGGCTTTCAAACATAATGAGTTGCGACCTGCATTCATTTCGGGGTTTAATCGCTTTGCATTTCGTATTCACTGCCCTCTCGGTCGATCTTCTGTTCAACATACGCTGTAAAGAACGAAGGAAACATTGTAATGGTTGTTATTCGGGATATCTGATGAAAGCTATAAATGCTACTTTTGAGACAAGTTCTGTGTAATATTGTTAAATGGTGAGATTAGATGTATTCGAGATTGAATGTTCAAGCTGGAGCTGCAGTCTTTGATTGGTGTTGTTTTAATACAATATGAGCATGTTTCTTTGGATCTGATCTAAAGCGTACAGAGGTGATGTTTCCCTTTATCTTTGTATTTGTGATTGACTCGCTTTCATTTCATTATGTTTCATCGGGCTCGCATCGGAAGTTTGCTTCAAGATTGCCCTTGATAGGTACCTTATGTTTCTTGCTCTCTGACCTTTTATGTTTTACCTTATATGTGTATCTGAATGTTGATTTCAGCCCAGTCCTTGATGTAGTGGATGGTATTGCCTACTCTGCGGTATATGAATTAATGAAGTCTATATTTAGATGTTCTTGTTAAAATTTAGTTGGGTATATTTGAGAATCTTTTGGGGGGTCTAGAACTTTGTCTACTGCCTCTCTAGGATCTTTCCTCTCAATTAGGCATTTCCAAGATCACTTGTCCCTGCGAAGTTGTGTCCAAGCAGGTCTGGAGTTAAATGACCTCTAACCTGATCTATAAACAGAATTGGATGGTTCTCCTTCACTCACCTTCAATCCTTAATGTACCATCCCACCAATCATCCTTTAAGACCCAAACGCTCTAGATGACTAGCCCAACTGAAAGCTTGCACATTGATTACAAATAAATCCTTTCTTGACTCCATAGCCCAATGGCCTCGATGTTCCCTGAGTTATCTTTCTGCCTAAGCTTCCTTTTTTTCTCATCCTTGTCTTATATTGGACCTTCTCTTCTGTTCCTCCAACAAACTAAACAACTTCGACAAACAACCACGAGCCTATAACTAGCCTAAAATCACAACTTAGAGCTTGAACATACACTTTGACTCATATAGAATCCCTCTGGACCTAGGAGGGCTAGATCTATAAGGTTCGAAAGTGGTTCTATGTTGTCTCATCTTTTGGTCTTGTCTTTGGCCAAAACATGGGAACCCCAACATAATGGTGATTCCGTGAGGAAATTAGAATGACCTTCATCTCACTACATCTAAAACCGAAGCAGAATACGGTTAGGTTGACGTTAAGTCACTCCTTTCTTGAATCGGCCTCACGACAACCCAAAACCCTCCGCACTCTTAGAGCCAAGGAGCCTAGAAAGAGCCGGAGTAGCCTCCGGATCTCATCCTCTTTTCGGAGGTGACATGTCTGGTAAATTCCTCCTAGTCAATCTCTGGTTGGAGCTTGCTATTTTAGAAGAGATTCTCGAAAGGTGATAGTGCAGAGCATTGTGGTGGATAGTGTACCCCACAAAACATCCTAAACCCTCTGGCTCCATTTGACCCAAATGAAAGACTCCAACGGTGATCGATGAGCTGTGGGCGTTGTCTTGGTTTCACAATAGACTCCATGGGAGACCGGCCTGTGAGACGGCGTCAATCACAATGAGAAGTGACAAGTGAGGTTAAGAGTGGCAGCTTGAAACAAAACTCTAGCTTTCAAACCATCCATACAAGAGCTTATCCCAGCACGACCCACGGAAGCTATCGTTGAAAATCCAGAGAGTATCCTCAAAGGAGCTCCTACACCCAAAAGAACAACTATTTCCAGTCACATTCATAGAGCTAATTCTTCACCCCGGAAAAATGTAACAGCTCTAGCAAATTTCCTCCCTGACCTAGACACAACTAATAGATTAACAAGAACTAGGTCATTCAATCACCTAGACCAGCAAGACCTCGAGCCTCACAGTACACCATATCATAGTGGTCAAAACACTAGGGACAGTGGAACCCCTCCATCTACACTTTGACATCATGGCAAAACTTGGGGCTCTCCCACCCTATATCTATAAACCAAATTCTGTTCCTAACATCCACTGTCATCCAAATACAGTGCATCAGCCAACCCTATACCTTGAACATTATCATGGCAGCTTGATACCTTTACCTTTAGTTTTGCCTCGACCTATGTTGCCTTACCAAATGACTATCAATCAAAAATCCCACACTTCAATGCAAGAATCCATCTGACTAAATAACATGTAGATAATATGGAAGATTCTTTTGATTATATGGAAGTTGATGATGAAACAATCAAAATGAGAATCTTTTCCCAAAGCCTAGGGGGTGATGTAAAGAAATGGTTTAAAGGTTTACCTCCTGGCAGTATTCAAGATCTCCCTGCATTATACCAGACCTTCATAAACAAATGGGAGGTTAGGGCAAACCCTCATCAGCTTCTGGCAGACTACTTGTCGCTTAAGAGGAACGTAGGAGAGAGTGTTCACGATTACACCACTAGATTCAACAGCATCTACAATGCCCTCCCTCAACACATGAAACCTCCTCAAGGTATGGCCCTGGCTAATTATCCTAATGAATTTGATGCTGACATGGCCTATGAGCTTAGGGATAAAGAGTACACCACATTAGAAGACATGCAGAAAGGAGCCATAACCATAGAAGCAAACTTGATGGAAAAAAGGGCAAGATTGAAAAGGGCGAGAAAAAGGTGTATATAGGGATGACACGAAAGTAGCCACTCCACTTAGACCCAAACTATAGTAATTTGTATAAAAACGTGGATAAGGCGCAACAAATGATGGAAAAAATGGTTGTCACAATCGGCAATGGAGAGACAGTGAGAACCAAAATCGGAGACAAAAATTTAGAAGAAATAACAATGCTCCCAATAGACAAAGAGAGTCGGATCAAAAAATTATTCCCCCATTTCAAGAAAAAATTTTAGATGAAGGCAGGGAATCATTGATACGAAGGGGAATGGAATAAAAATGTTTTGAAGAACGAGGACCTAGAGTCCTTAAGCGTGATTCGGAAGAAGATGAAACCCTCACCTTCATATTGGGGTGAGGAATGGTTTAAAGCGAGGATTACGAATGGGATTTGAAAATGCCATGATGCGAGTCGAGAGAAAAATATGAACTTAGGAGCAAAAAGAACCAAAGAAAACCCCAAAACAAAACTCTGAAATTAACCATCAAGAAAATACTTGATAAAATTTCCAAAGCGGCCACATGTAAATAGCAAATCGACGACTGAAAGTTCGTACTTATAAGGAGAAAGACAACCAAGACACCGAAAAACCAGCCCATTGCGGCACTAACCTTGCGGCCGATTAATACGATAAAATGATCATACAGCCACATGGTAGAGAAAACACCAATGGATTCGGCTACTAAAGCGGTAGCAAATAAACGAGATTGAGCATTACAAGGGTCCGGTCCACTTTCAATCTAGAGAGTGAACTACCGAAAATCAAAATCTTTGTACCATTAGTGGTGCTCAAGATGTATATAAAGGCAAAATTTTGAAAACGCATTTAATCTGAAGAAATGAATGATTACAACAGAAATCGAATGATGACCAACCGACCCCTACTTTGGTCCAAAATTAAAGAAGAATTCGGGGAAGGGGTGGTTCCACCTTTCTGTCCATCGATCTCAATGTTCATGACAAAATACTCCACAATGCCATACCTTGATTAAGACATCACATAACTTAATGCCTAAGGTAGTGATGGAAAAGCTAGGCCTAGAGATAACCCCGACCTTACAAAGATGTTTGTACTCATTTGACTCTAGTGAGTAAAATACCTAGGAGCGTCAAATATTTATGTGTGAGTTTAGCAGTTCTGCCAAATGTATGGTCATGGATGTGGTGGTGGCAGAGATGTGTCACCTAAGTATGCCATGTTACTATCGAATCATAGAGAGCCAAGCTACCGAAGAACAATGCGGATGGATGGCTCATACACCTCCTATATTAAAATAACTGTTGTATAGAGAGTCCCAAATGAAATTCATAGTCGTGTACTGAGAAACTGAAAACTCACAAAACTATATAGTACATATGAGTCTATATACTCTTTCATTCTCTACAATGACCAATTCTGAAGAGCCGAGATCGGATAATGGAGATACAAGCGTGAAGCCCATGGATTTCAACATAATGGCTACTCTGAAAAGAATAGGATGAAGAAGACCACGAGCAAAATGCGAAAATGTAATTATGAGGAAACCGAAACGAACGGAGAACAAAAACAACCCAAGCTAGCCACCTCTATGACCCCATATCCATAATGAACTAAAAAACAATTTACAACCTAATGCGAGACCCCACAACGCAACATAATGGCAAACCCACATGGAAATGAATTTCGATGGGTCTGTACTAGGCAAAATCTTTGGGCAGAATTGTGCATTTAACGTAACATGAAAATCAATCATGCGAGAGAGCCATGCTATGAATGTTTACACTTCAAATGCACCAATAACATTGCGAGTATGAAGCTCTCATCCTCGAGTCACAACGAATTTATTAGCGAAGAAATTAGGAGCCGTGGGATAGGCGACGAGGAGAGACTGCGAGTTAGTTATCAAACGAGTGAATGGTGACTATTCAGCAAAACACCCCGGAGCTTAGGGCATACGGGAATGACACTACGGATTTGTTGAAAATGTTTGTTGAATATGAATTAGCGTTCGTTCACGAAAGGGTCAAAATGCAATTGCAAATGGATTAGCTTGTGTAGCTAGCTCATATCGTAAGACCCCCGGTTGACCAGCAGTTATCATTTCGGACCAAATTCGGGCATGCGGTGCCAAACAATGAAAAATATTGGCGGAGTCTTTGAAGGGAATAAACGAGATCAATATTTCTGGGTGGGCGAGAATGAGATTGGATGCTACGATTTGAACTGATTTGATGATAGCGCAGCGAATCCCAGATGACAAAACACCCTATAACATAGAAATAAATTCCTTTTACGAGCAAGCTGAAATCCAACCAAAATTGTGAAAATACGAAATCACAGAAGAGGTAAGTGCTGAGGCCAAAGAAATAAGAACATACCCGAGAGGGCACGGCACCCATGAGGACCCTTTTGACTTTGATGACGCGACAAAAATCCTGATAGAACATCTTGATTACGATGCGGAAGAATGCAACACGAACGCGAAGATAAACCCAAAATGATAAGAGTAACCTAAGTCTATACTGGACATGAAGAAGAAATACGTTGACACATTTTAAGGAATTCATTGATGTGTTTGCATGGAGCTAAAAGACTTACAAACCTATGACACCAACATATACAACTTACAAAATACCCTTGAAGGAAAATCGAAATGCTAGTTAAAAAACCCCGTAGAATCAACCCAAAACAATTACTGCGGTAGAGAAAGAGATCGGGGAAGATGTACGATGCGGGCATTATAGTCCACAATGAGTTTGTTGGGTGTCAAACTTAGTAGGCAGCAAGGAAGAGGAACGGAAGTTAGATTATGAATGAACTTGAAACCTCTTGAGCCTCCACTGAAGACAACTACCCTTTGCCTAGAATGGAACACATCCTACGGAAGGTAGTAGGCTCTAAAGAAATCTCCACAGCAGTGGTTTAGGACCAGCAAGTTACGGTACTCCCCGAAGATCAACTCAACGACTTTTACCACTCCATAGGGCACCTTCATGCTTGAAAATGCCCTTTGGATTGATGAATGCTTGGAGCTACCTTCCGGAAGGCGATGGATATTTCTTTCTCGGATGAGATAGGACACTTCATAGTTATCTACTTGGATGACTTATTTGTTTTTTCTAAAACGAAGAAGAAAACAAAACATGCGAGGAAATTTTCGAAAAATGTAGAAAGTATAGTGCGATATAGAACCTAAGAAACTATTTTTGGAGTTTAAGAAGGTAAACTTCTTGGTCACATCATATGCGAGAAAGGGATTAGGATAGACCCACGAGAGGGTTGAGGAATACTTCAAATCACACACCCGAAAAACGTCGGGGAATTCTGATCCTTCATTGGGAAGATCAACTTCCTTAAGGAGTTCATTTGAAACCTTCTTAGACACCTTAGAAAAAGAATTTGAAATGCTAAAGAAAGGTCACGAGGCACTAAGTGGTACATTGAAGCCAAGAAATCTTTTTGAGTTAGTAAAACTTGCACTCACTCGAGGGCCCTGAATTATCATCTGACTTCTCAAAAGATTTACGATCTTTTCATTGCCTCCCAACACACAATAAGTTGCGGTTTTGCGCGAAGAAAAATTCGAGAAGGTAATGAATAACCTATGGCTTTCTTCGGTAAAGCCTTAAGAGATACCCTTAAAGTACAACATTGTAGGCAGGCCTATGCCCTGATTAAGGCCTTAAAAGACTTTAGGGTGTACATTACGCATTCTCACACCATTGCTTTCGTGCCAAATATAGTGGTCAAAGATAGCTTGTCCCGGAACCACGATGGGAAAAGGGGAAAATGGATTGCTACCATATTGGAGTACGACCTTGAAATAAAGCCCACTAAGTTGATCAAGGTCAAGGCATAGCCCAATTAATGGGCGAATCAAACTTACCAGGCCCTTGACATTAACATGATGAATGCCTAGATGAAGGCCGGGGAAGGATTGCCTCATCCAACTATTGAGGAGCGAGTTCCAAAACTCTCCTTGGTATGCCGTATACTGTGTGCTCTCCCACCTCAGCACCCTCCCGGGGGTGTGGAAGCCAAGGCTTGATTCACTTAAAACTCAAAGCTGTAAACCCCTAAATTACGAGATAACGAGGAGTCTGTGGAAAAATCCAAATGGTATGTTGTTGAAATGCTTGTACGAGCGGAAAATTTGAAAAATCAAGCAGAGATTCCATGTTTGAGTAGGCCACGAGTTGGAAAGGCAAACAAAATACCTAGGGTTGGTTATTATTGGTCTACCTTTGTTCAACGTGTCCATAAAATGATAATCGCCTTTGCCATAAATGTCGGATCTTTGAAGGCAAAAGAAAGCTCCTCCCCTTCTTTCTGACCTATCACCATAGGGTCCCTTCATGCAATGGGGGCTTAGACTTTATAGGAAATTCATCTGCCTCCTGCGGATAACATAAATGGATCCTAAGCACTTTCTGATTACTTCACTAAATGGATAGAAGCTACCCACCCGGGGAATGCCACCGATTATCATTTATTAGGTTCCTAGAAGACTTGTCTATATCGGTTTGGTGTCCAAGGAAAATAATCATGACAATCTTTGTTGCTTTGGATCCAAAAGAATGGTTGATTTACGCTCATAGGTGCGGAATAGCACTTGGACATTTAATTGCCTATTACCCCCGGGTAATGGCCTAAATTTGAATCATCAAATAAAATCCTGGCTACAATCATCAGAAGGCACATAGAAGAGAACAAAAAGTCATGGCACAAAAATTTGGTGCATGCTTTGTGAGCTCACTACAAAGAAATCTATTGGCATGTCACCCTTCCGGTGGTTTATGGGAGTTTAAGCAGTTTTCTACAATCTTGGAGTTCTAGTGATCAAACTTGTCCAAGAGATCCAATACGGAAGGAAAACAGTACAATAAGGAGAATAAATGAAACGATGTCTATTAAGCAAGGGAGCGGGTTTATGTATTTGTCGAGTCGAAGAAAACATAAAGAGGCAGGTTTGACAAAAGAGCCAAAGCTTAAGATTTTAAAATTGGTGATAAGGTTCGAAATGGGACTCCAAGAAAGAGAGAACAAAGGTAAACATGGTAAGTTTGATGGATTTGGCCGGGGCCCATATATCATGCAAACCCCTTTGTGGGTCCTAATGCATTTTTATGCCAAGAACTTGATGGCACGAGAGAGTTGTTTGGGAGTCCTGTCAATGGCGGGGATGCTCAAGAATTTCTTCAGTGATTTTCATTTCCGGTTTCATCTCCATTGTACATACCATTGCGGCTTTTATCTTTAAAAAAAGAGAAAATGTTCCGAAAAATAGTGAGAAATGGGAGGTTCGAGACATGCTCGAAAACATGAACCTGCGGAATGCAAAAAGAATGGCTCAAACATGATAAAAAATGCGAGCTAAAGGAAGCGAGTATTAGGCGGTCCTAATATGCTCAAAAATGCGGATCCCGACGAGGAAAAGAAGAATCGGCTACGATATGCCAAATGTTAGAGGTGAAATCAAAGAAGGTGACTCCAACATGCTCAAAACCTAAGTCGCGGGGAAAGAAGGATGTTTCAAAGTTACGGACTTTAAAGCCCTCAAAGTTTTTTTTCAATTTTAGGCATCTTCCATCCACGGCAAGTCGAGCCATTGAAAATCCACAACCATTGTTTTCAATTTCTGTCTTAGAATGTAGGAGAAAAAACACATTGGACGGTTAATCCCGACAAGTAGTAGATTAGGTGAGAAATAGATGAGGCCAACGACCTAATAATGCGGTCTCCACGGAGAAATAAGGGTAGATTTAGAATAGGTTTGTTTTTGTTTTCAAACTAAAATATTGTAAAAAGTGCAACACAACTCGAATGCACCCTAATAGAAGAAGAGAAAATGGTAGGATGTTTGTAGTTGGGTAGATAGATTGATTGGGAAAATGTTTAACAACTGATTTGTGTATCTTACATGATTGTGGCGGTGAAAATCAAAGAAGAAAGATGGCTTATGACAACGAACAGCGTTGACCTACTCAAAGATTATATCTAGTTTCTTGACTCCTCCAAAGAGAAGCCATCCCCATGTGCAGGCCATTGTTAGCCCCCCTATGAAATTCTTGACAAGCAAGCGGGGGGCTAGATTGTTTTAAGATAACGAGGAATGCCTTTTCCCAGAAAACCATCACTCCTTCTTGATCTTTTTTGTCTTTGTGCCTAATAGCCCTCTCTGTGATCCATTCTTCAAGAGGCTTATTTTCACCTCTGTACCCTGCCAAATACTCCCTCCCCCCCCCCCCTTTTTCCTCCCTTTTCCAAAGTCTTTTGTTCCTTTCATTCCCACCATTTTTTTCTCTTAAACCCCCAAAATCCCCTTTAAAATTCCCCATCACCCTTTATTTCCTTGAAGTTCCACTTCAACCCCCTACCATTACCTTCCACAGGCCTGAAAATGCATTAAAATTGTAACAAAATGATGAATTTCACTATTTCGGGCCTTAGCCCCCGCCGGCGCGACCCCGCGCCTCTTCCTTCCATGAGACCTTGCGTTGGAACCACCGGCTAGCAAAGGCGCTTATCCCCCAGCCATTTGGGGCGTAGCCTCGGTAGTAGATCTCATCAGGTCGGACGATGTTAATTAGATCCTCGGCGCCGTGTTTTGTTGTTTCCATGTGGCGCCATCGCCATCCATTTTCACGATGATACGACGGTGGGAGCCTCTGCGCCGATGGTGCCCGAGCGCACTATGCCCCAAGTCCTCGGTTTATTCCGCACCGCCTTTGGGCGGAAGGCGGTTTTCCTCGTTTCCCGGCAATTCCACTCGGTTACGACACGCGTCCCTTGTGCGATGACAAAAGCGGCTTTCTCCCCGCGCATTAACCTTCGGTACGGGGCGTCCGGCGGGTGTTGTCGATCGTTAGATCTCCGATCGCCCGCTCCAAAACAGGTCACCATTTGTCAAGGCGTGTGCTGACGTCCCGCTCATCGCACTCACAAGCCCACCTTCGGACGCCACCGTCGATGCACGCGATCGACGGTGCCGCGGTCGCCGCGGCGGTCGAGATATTCCACGGTCTCCTGGTCCCGACATAATAAATATCACGTACACACCTTACATTCTCTTTGTTTCCGTCTTTAATATAGTTGGTTCTTTCATGTTTTTTAATGTGTCCATTCGTTTATCACGTGTATTCGCTGCGTGTTTCTGTGTACGAGCAATTTTTATCGATTCCTTACCAATTTTCCCTCCATTTCATCGCCGGCCTTAGCCATGTTACGTCGTCCTCGCCGCCTTCACCATTTACGCTCCATGGTTTTCTTCACAGTTTGTTGTTTTGCGGGGGTGCATCACGATCGGTAGTTTCCATAATACGTAGCCTCTCTTTAACGAGTACAAAGAAATCCCGGAGAAGATCATTCACAACGGCTAAATTTATGAGAAGTGGCCGGGGAAGGTGAAAATGGGTCGTCTATTCAAAGAACAAGATTCAGTTGCAGAAAACCTTTGACACCATTAAAGGCTCGAGCTAACCTTTCGAGGAGATAGAAATGAAATGGAAAAGTATTTTTAGCGCAAAAGAGAAAGAGACAAAACATAATGATCGGCTTAAGAAGTAAAACAATGTTTCAAGGGGAAAGAACCGGTTGAAGACCTAGGATCGGTCAAGTGATCCTGCGCACCAAAATGAAGTAACATCGGGGTTTATGTGTTAGCGAAATTTTTTTTTTCTTCGTCAAGTACGGAGACACCATATAGCTTTTATTACGTGCCACCCATTTCCCGAAGGAATTTCCATACCTAACGGCTGAGTTCAAAACAATCGGAACATTTATGTGAGCAGACTTCTCGAGCGGTTGTTTACCATTTTTTTATTCCCCACAAGTACAACAAAGTTAACAGCAGCAAAGGGCATCAAAGTCATGTCGAAGCAATTGGAAATCTAAGAAGATCATCCTAGCATCCAGAGAATGACGGGGAATTAAGTGATCGGATTTCAAGCAGAATGAGTTGCGGCCACACGCATTCATTTACGGGTTTAATGTTGCATTTAGTATTCACACCGCCTCTCGGTCGATCTTACATTTCAACATACGCACAAAGCAGAAGGAAACATTGTAATGGTTGTTGATGAGATATCGATTGAAAGCATGATATTTTCCTTTTGAGACAATTTCTGCGTGTAATATTGTTAGATAATTTGTGATTGAATGTATTCAGTTGAGATGTTCAAGCTATGGGCTATGATGTACTTGATTGGTGTTATTTTTAATATGACAAGCATGTTTCTTTGGATCATATCTAAAGTAGTAGTGATGTTCCCTTTCTGTATTTGTGATTGACTCGCTTTCATTTCATTATGTTTCTTCGGGCTCGCATCGAAGTTTGTATAAATTTACCTTGATAGGTACCTTATGTTGTACACTCTCCCATTGCTTTTATGTTTTAACATATATGTGTATACGAATGTTGATTTCAACTGATTTAACAGTGTAGTGGATGGTATTGCCTACTCTGCGATGTATGAATTAATGAAGTCTATATTTAGATGTTCTTGTTAAGATTTAGTTGGGTATGTTGAGAATCTTGGGGGGTCAAGAACTTTGTCTCTTGCCTCTCTGGGATCTTTCCTCTCGGTCGAGCATTTCCAAGATCCCTTGTCCCACCTCGATTGTGTCCAAGAAGGTGCGGGAGTTAAATGACCTGCGACTTTGATCTATAGATAGAATTGGATGGTTCTACTTCACTCACCTTCAATCCTTAACGTACCATCCCGCAATCATCCTTTAAGACCCAAACGCTCTAGATGACTAGCCCAATGAAAGCTTGCACATTGATTACAAATAAATCCTTTCTTGACTCCATAGCCCAATGGCCTCGATGTTCCACGAGTTATACATCTCCGCCTAAGCTTCCTCTTTGCTGTCAACTTGACTTATGTTGGACCTTCTCTTCTGGTGGTTCCTCCAATCAAGCACAAACAACCAAACAAACAACCACGAGCCTATAACTAGCCTAAAATCACAACTTAGAGCTTCAAAGACATACACTTTGACTCATATAGAGAGATCCTTCTTTGGACCTAGGAGGGCTAGATCTAAGGTACGAAAGTGGTTCTATGTTGTCTCATCTTTTGGTCTTGTCACTTTGGCCAAAACATGGGAACCCCAAAAGTTTGCCATCCAACAGCCTTGCTCCTTCCCCACAACCTGCGAACGGTTTGCAATAACACTTAGGATTTTATAATATTTTTGTATTTTGCGAGGTTTTAAAGGATTTTTTCTCATTATAATAAAGGGAAATGAAAGTCGAGGGTGACGATCCTCCGGACTTCCATTTATCGAGAAAATTGCTACGAGAGGGTTCAGCACGTTTCGTCAATGCTTCGCGGGCATTGATGCCATATGGACACGCTGGCTTTGCACATCAACAAGACACGGCAATTAAATCAAACAAAAAGAGCATTAGTGTTGAAGACCTTCTGACAAAACCGATGGATTGAATCTTGTTTTCATAGTTTTGGAGGATTACGGCTAAGATCGAAAATCAAAAGCCTAATCCTCGAATTAAAACACAATTAAAGACAAATCAAAAGATTTATCGGATTAGAAGAGCCTCACGGCCACATCGAGCTAAATTGATTCCTCAGCTACCCAATGCCACTTGTAGCCTCACGCATTCAGCGAAGCCGAATTATGATCAAAAAATAAATTTATTTTCCTCGGCGCGGCCCGAATAGTTAGATACGCCAAAGGAACTTAATGCAAAATATCGGCGGAAATTATCACAACATGAAACGAGCCTTAAAGTCAACAAAATATCTCACCGTACTTAATTTCTTAAATGTAAAATAATTAATACGGACGGAACATCGTAAAATTCTCCATCGAGCCCCTCCGAGCCGGGAAGTATTAAGTACGTATTAATTAACCCATGAGATCTTTTTTCAGTCCACCTCCTCATTCTTCTATAAATACTCCTGTAGAGATAGAGAAAAGGTTGGTTGCGAGCTTTTACAAGTATACTTCGACTTGAAACTTCTACTTTTAAATAGTGTTCACGGGCTCTTGAGCTCTGCCGTGATTAAATAAGTTAGGGTGAGAAGTGAAGATGATTTACGGCCCCGAAACATTGGACTTAAAGTTGTAAGCTGGTTTGAAGCATCAATACAAGTTGATTTATGGGATCTGGTCTATGTCAACGGTGAAGTTTTTCTTATTGTAAATCATTATTTTATTTTAGCTTCACTTTGTCCAACTTCTACGATAAAGAACAACAAGCATAAAGTTATGATTTATTGTATATCAATACCCTTATACGGCGATAAGCATATCACATGTTTTCTTCCAAATTGTGTTGTTTAGGAAAGATTTAATTCGGTTTATGGAGTTAGAGATGCTAGTGTTCCCTCGTCTTGCGTACGGCTAAATGTTGTTCTTGAATATTATTTTCAATTTATGTTGAAAGTAGAGATGAAATAAGGAAGTTATGGTGAGCCATGTCCTTTATTTTATCCCCAAAGACTATCTAAAATTTTCCCTAAGAATGTGTTGAAAGCGGGCTAGGTTCAAAGTCCTTACCTCAACTTAGACTTTTCTTCATTATCTTATGTGTTTGTCTTGAAATTTTACCAAGTAAAGCGAGAGATAGGGAGGAGTTTATGGTGAGCCTGCCCTCTAGTTTCTTCTCCAGAGTTGCTTTTGATTTCCCTTTGTGTTTTTAAATGTTTTCTATTGAAAGTGCATCAAAAGGCGGCTAGTTCGAAGTACTCACGGATCTTAGATTAATTTTATGTCTTTCTTAAGTGTTTGTCAAAAGAAGGATAGTTTTAAAGTACTTACCTGATCTTAGGCAACTCTTTGTTCTTCATGTTTTTAATTCCCCTTCTTTTTGTATCATTTCATTCCATAAAATCAACTTTAAAGAGATCCTTAGACATAGATGAGTTGCCCCATGGACCACTCTTGAACCTTGTTGTTTCAATTAAATCCTATTATGACTCCATAGACCAATGGACTAAAAACCAGCATTATATCTATCTTTTTAGCCAAAGCATTTCTTATTTCTTACCAACACCACCATTGAAACTCTTTCCATTTAGGACTTTCCCCTCCAAACAATAATCATGCTCAACCATCCAAAACAAACAAAAACCCTTGGACTTCATAACCTTTATTATCATTACCCAAAAGCTTTAAGATAAATCCATCTTTGCACTTATTGGAGAGATCCCTCTCCAGTTCGGGAGGAGCTAGATCTTAGAATCCCAAAGTGGTTGAAATGAAGTGTTTCTCCTGTGATCAGAGCTTTGCAATCTTGCTTGATTCTGGGGCTAACATCTGGCGACTCCCGGGGAGGTTGGGTTCTTCAGTTCTAAAGAACACCTTAACGCTCTAGAAATCCCTAATTCAATGAAATTTTGTTCGATTCCTCCCATTGGTTATTAATTCTCGGTACTTAAATTGAGTATTATGCCTTTGATAATTCTGATTTGAGCATTTTATTGTAGATATACACGTAATTACTTTTCTTGTAGATGCTCGAATATTAGGGTGCTTGTCTTTCAATGCCTTTTCAAGCTCTTTTTCAGTTTCATTAAGTTGCTCATTTAGTTTCAAGAGCAAGTCTATGGTCTTCTTAGAATTTTGCTTCCATGATTCTGAGTGCAGCCAGATGTCTTGAGCACAGTAATTTGGATTGTTTCTCAAAGTGTTTGCAATATCATCGTCTTTTTTTTCACAGTCAAGGCTTAAGCCATTGAAATCTTTGGGATTATGACCCAATCCAGTGATTATTTCCTCCAAAGTCTTTATCTTGTTATCCTTGGCAGGAGGAGAGCTTTTTCATTTTGCAATTGTGCATTAGTATTCTCCAAAGAATCCTACAATTTATGGGTCATCATTGATTTGCTCAGTCAGTGGAATAAATCATTTCACACATTTGTTTTTGTAACTCAATTTGATCCAAGGATGAATATCCTTTGTTATGACTTCAAAATTAATTTTGATATAATCTTTAACATTGTTTAAAAATTTCTTGCAATTTTGGTTTTGAAGTGACTCATTACTGCTGTCTTACCCTTTCTTTGGATGTCATAAGTGACATCAATCTTTGTTGATTCTTAGGGCCACCTTCAAACTATTTATTGTAAACTTGAAGTCTTAGTGGATCATTTACGGCCTTTATATTTATGAATGTCCTTTTGATGTCCCAGGCATCTTTCCTTGGTGGTTTTTGAGAAAGAATACTTCCCCTTTCCTTTTCTGACTCTTTACTCTGACGAATTAGTGGATGTCCCAACGTTGCTTCACATGTTTGTTGGCTTGTAGTTCTCCTCCTGCGACCATCGGGGATTTCCTTGAACGAATTCTATACGGAAGAGGATTTAATTTTTGTTTTAACATCCAGTTTGTTTAGAAGATCCTTGTTTGAGGTAGGCTGGCCCCAACAGCTCTCTTCTTACCTTTTTCTACATTGAGAGGAGTTTGTAAAATTGAAATTTCTACTACATTGGTACGAGTAGGAGAAATCGTATTTGTGTCTGTTCTTTAGGGGTTTTAGTTGTTTTGTCATTGTCAATTTCTCGGCAACTTGTATGTCGACCTCCTTTTCTTTCCCTTTGGATCTCTTTGTGGTAATGCACGGACCTACGAAAAATTTTGCTGAGAAGTTCCAACGGAAGAGAAGGACCAATCTGGTCTTTTTTGTCCGGAAAGAGTCTAAGGTCAAGTATCTTTTCAAGGTCTTTTATAACATTTTCAACGATGACTGTCCACTATCTTGTTCTATCAATGTCCCTTCCATCCATTCATCCATATTGGCATATTGTTAAATTTTGGGATTCTTTGATGAAGGTATGGTGATCATTTGTTTTTTCATTCTTCTATCACAAATAAAGGCATTTTGGGTCATAAGATGCAATATAAACTTTTTTGAAATTTGAGATAGTCTTCTAAAATTCTTTCGGCTTCTTTTCCATCATACATAGGTGGAGACAAAGGACCTAATGACTCTTAATCCTGAGTTGAGCTTTTTTTCTTTGCATTGCAAAAATGGACCCTTGGACTTTATCATCTACGTATGAAATATTCTAAGGCAAAGTGCCTCATTGGGACATATTTTTGGCCGCTTAGAAAGGGCATAACTCACATCCATATATTCTAATTTCTATGTGATTTCGGTATAGGTACCAATCACCTATCACATGTTGCTTTGAGAGTTGGAGAATTTTCTTGATGTCACTATTGACCTAGGAGGAGAGACTCTAGGTAACAAGGTGGTTGCGAGGGTGTAAAAATAGGTCAATGAACTCATTGTAAAGATAAGGAAGATGGGGGTATGAGTAATGGCGGACCAAAGTGGAACCCATAGGATTTCCTTTGACGCATGTGAGTTTCTTGACTGAAGGAAAGCATCGATTGATAGTAAAGCATGAGATGGTATATAACGGAGAATACTTGAACACTCTTTCATTCTCTAATCTCATGAAATGATCATGGATTTTATCGGCAATGTAGGAAGAAAAGTCATACTTGGCAATGAGGGGTTGTCCGGGGGTAAAAATTGACAACAATACTAGGGTTAATTGATCAACATATTCACTAGTATTGAAACCCTTGAGATATCCCTTATTCAAAATAAGTCTGCCCACATGAGTCAAAAAGGTAAAACCATAAGGGGAGGCTGCTGAGGCGTGTTCTGTAACATGAAAGTTTGGCAAAGGCGATTTAACTCTTTATTAGGATAAATTGATTTGATTTCTCATGTAAATATCCCATGGAAAGTCGGGGCTTGACCGAGGGTTGAAGCTGTAACATTTCGTTGATAGGCGAAGGTTATTGGGAAAAGGATTTTTTGACTGGGGACAAGTTTGCTCGTTGATTGGGATCATAATTGGTATGGCGGTAATAGATTATTTCGGGAAAAATGTGGTGAGGGGAGAAGATACATGGGAAGATTGGATTCCCATAGTCCAAAAATGTCGAGAACATTCGGGTAGTTATCTACACGGTGGCAAAAATTTGAGGAGGATTTTCTTGAGATGAGATGTTTTGATTTGG
Organism: Pinus albicaulis; assembly: GCA_034641835.2. Lineage (NCBI taxonomy): Eukaryota > Viridiplantae > Streptophyta > Pinopsida > Pinales > Pinaceae > Pinus > Pinus albicaulis. The sequence continues at coordinate 32,720 of MU968466.1, read as the reverse complement.
GAAATCTCTATCTTTAACTAAAAAACCAAATAGTCTAAATCTCTATAGAGCATTCGGGGGTGCGATATTCGAGGCCACGGGAATTTCCATTTCTAGTTCTTGTGGATTTAGAAATGAATTCCATGTTTTGATGAAAAAATGGGCACAATCACGGGTTTGGGAATGCAATTACAATTTTGGGAAAAAAAAGGAGAAAAGGAAGACCAATCTTGAACCATGTTTCGGTTTTCGTTTGAAATTTTACGGCAAAAACCGAGTTTTTGCGAGTTCAACGGGAATTTAGGTAAATGCATTTTTTTGAAATGAACGGTAACTAAAATAGGTGTTGGCTATGGTAGATGAATTAAGAATACTCGATTGTAATTTTCCTCATCGAAAGTGAGAAGTTGGAAAGTGACTTCGATAGTTGATTTCGAAATTCGATGCATGGGACACTTGGTACTACATGGAATAGTGAAAATGATGCGAGTTCATTTTGTTCTCGCAAAGTCAAAGGTTGGCGGGTTTTATTTTATTTTTAACGGTGACGTCGGAAAGTACGGTGGTTTCGTCACGGGGCAAACGTGGTATTCATGTGACTTTTGGGGGAGGGTGGTTTTCGAGGCGGAGGGTGTGCGATTCCATACGATGCACGACATGTGGCGCGGCCTTTGTTCGAGGAAAATCGCTTGGCCATCGCGCGTTATCATTCGGACGTGGATGGGCGGCGATATGGACGTTAGCAAGTAGATCTCGAAGGATTGGTCGATAGAACGGTCTTCGGGGAAAGGAAGATGACGGGGAAATTAATAGAGCGGGCCCAATGTGATTAAATGTGAATTAATTGCATCATGGGAAATTATATTGGTGAGGAGTGTTTTAATTAACCGTGAGGTTAATTAACATATTTTAAACGTGGTGGGGATGTGGGTTTTTTATGATTGATTAAATAATCAACATATTAAGGCTATATTTCAACCAATGGGGCGGGATAACCTATTATTTGGGAATTAAAATAATACGAGAAAAAGGAAATTTGTGGGGATTTAAATAATAAAGTTAAAAATTAATATGAAAAAATGAATGGAAGCACTAAGAATTGTAAAACATTAGGTTAATGTAATGAAATTGTATACATTTGTGATGAATGAGGTTTTTATGAAATGTTACTGGTACAATGGTAAATGGGATTTTACTTAGGAAAAGATTTTTAGGAGTGAATGAATGTCATGATGAATGGTTTAAGTATAGACTTTCCAATTATTGGGTGAGGTTTCAGTCCCTCCAAAAGTCAAGGAAATGCCTTGAGCCCCCTCCCTAATTTCAAATTCTTTAGTACTTAGGGGAAATTAGTGAAATTTTTAGGGAAAAATGAAAAGGGAAGTTAATAATTTGACTTTGCTTTGCTTGGTCTTCCGGTGTAGTGTCTACCTTTGCACTTGTGATGATAAAATTTAACACATCTAGAATCATTATCCATCATATGTAATTTTCAACATCATCTACCTACCCTACCTACTTTACCCTACCATTTTGTCTTCTTTATTAGGGTGCACTTAGGCGCGCTTAAACCCTTATCACATTTTTTCTTTTACATGTGGAAATCTATCTAATTCTAACCTTATTACATCCGGGAATGATTAAACTATTGAGCTCCTTTTGCATTCTCTACCTATCTGCCCATACGCAAAGATTAAAAAAAAAATTTTCATAGTTTATTCTCTATCTCTAAAACATAAAATTGAAAGATAGACTAGCCAATGACATTTGTTGTTCACTGGTGTGGCATAAGTACAAGTTGCACACAATTTTGTTTATTACATAAAATGAAAGTAGTGGCATTTAGACTTGCACACTTTCCTTGGCCTTTCTTTTGGTGGGGTTCATTTTCTTTTACTTTTTTGGCCGTTTTTATTCTTTTCACCCTTTGATTTTTCTTTTAGGGTGCCCTCTTCTTTTTTTTTTTTTTGAGCAGCCATGAAAAACACTGCTGACAAGAAAAGGTATGAACATATTACATAGTCCATCGAGTCAATCTGATATATGACACCTATTGGTACAGGAATTAACCTTTTAATCCCACTTGGGGATGGCTTTCTAGTGAAAAGTCAAGAAAAACGGTGAGTTTCCCTCAAAATGATTTTGGCCCAGACCATGGACGGTCTTCTTACACTTGTTGCTTTATTGTATGTATGACGGTAATACTTGAATCTTAGGGCCTTCTCCTCGGGCTTCAACTCCGGTAAGTTACTATCCACTAAAAGGCGATATGGCCAAAAGGTATAGCGCACATGTGTGTTAAAATCAAAATGTCTAATAATAGGATCAAATTAATGTTTCAACATTTATTATTATTGGTCCTTCTTGGGTTCTGTACCATCAGTTTTTGAGAAAATATGTATTATTTCCTGTAAAGCATGAATAATATAAGGTCTTTCCATGGAAGTCAAACTTCCCATGTTTTTCCCTTATCCTCCTATTCCAGTCCATCTTAAAATAAAACCAACGTACTTCGTTCAGTTTAGCAGGCATTTGGGTGTTTTAACCG